>OZ025270.1:16157658-16282658 GCA_964019165.1 Mastigias papua | reverse complement strand
ATGTGCTTAGATGTTTATTTATGTTGAATAATTGCTACTTCTATGTATAAATAATATCCTATATTTGTTTGTTTTTTCCTCTAGGTTGTTTTGACATATGTGCATGAGCTTACTCACGCCCCATAGTTATTGACTCAGCGCGTGACCTGACTCACGCCCCCATGGCTATATAAGGCCATATTTTCGCAACTTTCATCCCTTTACTGATGATGGCTCATGATTGAGTCGAAACGTCTGATTATGTATTAGGTCTTTTTTACTGATTATGTCTTGTTAAGTCTTAGCTACTGATTAAGTCTACTGATTATGTTGTATTTAGAAAGGAATTGTCGAAATTAAAATACATCTATAAAGACAATAAAATGTCTTAATTTGTTGTCGCGATTCTTGTGCTGAATTACATCTATGTAGTATTTTATTTGTTTTGTTAGTAGTACTTAGGTGTACGTTTAATTCTAGGGAGTAATCATGATATTTTCCTCTCTGTGGGTTTCATCTCTGTAGTGTAGTTCCGTAATTCATAAGCAGTGTTTAAGTAATTTGCTATTGTAAGTTTCTATTGCATTTAATAGAAAAAAATTTGCCTTTATAATTGAACTCACAAAACACAACAGTAGCTATCTATAAAATTACTCATTTAACACTTAATTACTCATTTAACATTTAATTGTCAATGGTTACAAACTTTATGAGGTGAAATGTAAAAATCAATCAATAACAATGATTACAGAAACAAAATGAGATATTCACCAAGAAGTATTGAGATTATGTCATCACCATTCTTGTCAACTCTTGAAACAAAAATATACAAATAACTCAAATTTCCTCATCACATTATATAGCATGGAAATTTAGTCTAACGAAATCATATGTTTAATTTTCATCAAGATGTTCAGTAAGTGAAGTCAACAATTTTATTCAGTTCTATTCAAACAATCAAATAGTCATGCTCTTAAAAAAGGAGAGATAGACTCTCACAATAACTTAATCTTGTTATAACAGCCTATACAAAGGGAGTTAACAAGGTAACTTTGCCTCCCATTTGTTTTGCAATACATCCTGACCTATTTACGTTCAAACCATTATCATGATATTTCAAGCGTAACTGATATGCTCCAACAATTGAATTAACGTAACCTTCAAGATAGATAACGAGATGCCACAATCGGCATGCAATACAGCATACACTTTCTGTAACCACCATTCATGCAGCTTGCCTACAAATTCAGTAGGAGGATACACATTTCTCACACTGGCTGGCATTTCATACTCTTCAAGCATTAGGAGTCAACTGCAGATAAGCATTCTTCCCATAGGCCATACGGGAACAGAACCCTATACCACTTCGGGATTCGCAAGTTCAAGCATGACTACTTCAGAGATCAAGTGAGTAAAGTTGACTATAGTGAGTGACAAGCATGCCAGTATCTTAGCCAAGCATAGCCTTTTCATTTATGAGACTCCTTAAAAAACTGTCAGACAAGGTCATACATTATTCTTTCAGCCATGTCTTAAAGGACAGATAGGCAGTAACATGTGAACACTTTGTGTATAAAGTTATAAGATTTTAATTGCACAAAGTTCCCAGACCAGAACCTTTGTTGAGCAACTGCAGTATCTAGCCTACTCAACTTTTCTTAGGTTATTGGGCATATACAATCTATCTAGAGGTTCTATCGACGTGCAACTGAAAACTTGAAAAAGAACATGCACATATCTCCATAGAGCTATTATGGAAACCTGCATTGCTCTTATCATTTATACATTGGCTTTCTACATTTTTAGTCAGGCACGCACAAGAATTACGAAAATTCTGCTTACAAACGCGCAACTTAAACTTCCAAAATCAAATTGACCCAGAAATAAACAAAGTTTTCAGTCCGGCAAAATTCAACCTGTATGTATAACCTTCAAACATAATGGGTAGTCTTTAAACTGATGCAGATTGTTGGTTCACCTTGATTCTGTACTGATCATAACTTCTCAATTTTTATTATTACCACAAAATAAAATTCTGTGTTATTAATGTTTACTCCCCCTGGCACGAGTCATGTTGTCAGCATTTCTTGTAGATGAGGTATAGATGTAGAGGCGAATCATATGCGTACAATGGCATATCAAAGTCGGCCACCTGCACCATTGCTTCCCACTTTCTGAACATTTGTTTGCTAATACTCTCCAAAAAGATCCAAAAATTAGATAATTCTTTAACTACCTTTCCCTGGGTGACTTGCTTGCCATCATGAACTATTCCCGCTTGTAAACCACAACCACAAATCTGAAAACGAGGTCTTCGTAGAAGGTCGATGTGTGTCCTGTTCCCGCCAAAATGTTAAATCTTGTCTCAGCGAATTTGTCCAATTAGTCTGGCCTCCCGAGTATAGGCTCCTCTTTCTGCATACTTTCAGGTCCTCCAACATCAATTTGCCAGTGTCGGGAAGCTAACTCTGATATTGAGCTTATTAGGACTTCTGCAAACGGAGGGGCAGGGGAAAGTGGCCCCAATTTTTCTGAGACAGTCCGCTCAAGAAGTCTTAGATATTGTCTGATAATACGATATATTCTATTTTTCTCCATTATTATTATTCATGACAAGTTAAATGATACGGTATTGTCTAAAACAACGTTTACCATTTTCAGATAAATTCCGAATTTATCCTTGGGAAGATCTTTCATGATTTCAGTATTCAAGTTTCCTTCCAAATTTCGTCGGATTTGATTCAGGGATTTACATGCGTCAAATCAAACATACTAAATAATCAATAAACATTTCTGCTGGAAGCCAAAGATTTCCTGTATGAAAGAGAAAGAAATGTAAATAACATCGATAAACCAGTGCTGGAAGTTATAACATAATTTTGCTTATCATGATAGATTTTAATGTTTATATAAGTGTGCATTACCCCCGTGTAATGCTCACCATAGCCATTTCCATAAAATCTAAAGATTCTCCAGACCTCCTAATGGCACGAGCTTTCAATTTGCATAGTTCAAAGTCAAGATGGTACTCCGCAAGTGTAGACCAGGCCCTGTTATCAAAGCTGGATGACAACACATAGGCCTACTAATCAGTATACCTTTTTAAAGTAACATTTGGAAACAATTCCCTTGCTTGTAGGTTCTTTCCCTCTTCAATTCTGCAGACTTTGATCTCTCATATAGTCCTTTCTCCCTATGAATATATTACATCCGCAATGCTATACTTTGCCAAATTTCATAACCACAGAGCCCCCGGCTATCAAACATTTGTAATTTTTCCGAATCAATCCATCCTGATCCCCGTTTTTCTAGATCTGAGACATGCCTGGTATTGTCACGAAATAATATTTCTCGAGTGTAATTTTAAAACTTTCCAGATTGAACACATTAAAATCAACGATTTGTCCAGGGAAGCAAGCAGCCTTAGCAAAGTTCTTGTTAGGAGAATGTGTTAGAGGTGTTCATTTCAACTCTGTGTGAGGTGTAACGAAAGTGAGGGAGAAGGCTCAAGTGAGGAGGAAGAGGACACATAAATATCGCGAATATTGGTAGGTTGAACTAAGGAGTCAAACACTCACACATTGCCGTAAGTAGGTATCATGTAGAGCTTCTTATATTTGTATACGTGCAGTAACTTTCTTTTCGTTGAATGCTTTTGCTAAAACATCAGTTAGCCATTGATTTTACTCGATTCAAGGGTGAAAATTTGAATTACTGCCCATTTTCTATTTTATGATAAAATTACATATAAATACTTAACTTATTATAGCTCTTTTGACCTAGTATAGAAACTATCCTAGCTTTCTCGTGATCAAGATTAGTATCAGAAGATTTTACAATTGCTTGAGTTTGTCTAGCATTGCAGCATTGCATAGACAGACATCAACTACACAAACACAACATTGAAATACATAGATTGCCCCAAGACTTATGTGTGAATTAATTAAAAGATATGACTGATTTGCGTGCAAATTTGAATTCCAAATGTATATCAACTTATCGGCATGCTTAGGATTCTAACATCTAATATTGCACTTTCTTAACTTTTTAGGCCGACAAGCACTACTTTCTCATAACATGCTTTCTTATAAAGAAAAGAAGGTAAGAAGTAATTTTAAAATAGACTTAAAACACCCCCCTCCCAGCAGTATGAGTAAGAAGAATTCTTCCAAACAGGCATACCGAATATTTGGAGAAGACAGGCTTTTAGCAGGTGTAGAGGCATTAAAATTTCTAAAGAGGGGTACATCACATGATGCAAAGGGGAGTTCCGGCCTTTCTGGGGGGAATACCGAGTGACTCTGAATATGATCAGGATCACAAAGGGAATCATCCCTAGAACCGAAATTTTGTCTATGGGGGGTCTCCAGCAAATCACTATAAAGTTTTTTGGAATAAGACCAACAAAGGATATGCAATGAAAGATAACTTTCAGCAATTTCATGAAACATGCTTTCCATACGTATTAATGGACATTTTTCCACAGCTGAAATGCCTAGATTCAATCAAGGCTACTTTCGTTGGACAGTGTTCTTGACGTGGAGAATTTGGAATCTTCGTTCACATTGATAAAAAGCTCCATAACAAAGCTCTGTGACAGGTTTGTGTTTACATTTCTCGGTAACTTAAAATTTTGATCAAAGCTCTAGAACCAATCACTGCCTGTTCTAACAAAAGCTCTCTAAACTGTACTACTTGGTCAGTTAAGTTCTACTTTTGCAACCTAAATAATGTTAGCGAAGCGTAATCTGATTCTAGTAGCTAGAAGGTCGACAATTACTGTACATTGTTTCTAGGACCACTACTCCACATTTTGTAAAAGGAACCGCTTTATAAGGAACCAAGACGTAGAAGACAAAAACTCAACGAACTTGTACTAGTAAGGACAAAATCTGCAAAGAAACTGTTCAATTTCCACCATGTCGATTGCTGCAAAAACTCGAGAATTTGAAAGCCAGTTTCAACCACTGCAGTCACGTTCGCTTGAATCATTTGTTGTCCACGTAGCACTGCTTCATAGAATGATATGCGCCGAAGCTTGCATTGTCTAGATAGCTCCTGTCTTTACACATACCAAGCCGATATTACTAAACATGCAGTTAAAATCAAGGAACTACTAAGGAACTTTTAGAATAAGGTGCCAAAAGGAGGTCCAAAAATAAAGAAAATAAGGAGCTTTAAGAACTAGACCAGGTCATATCAAAAGACATTATCGTACCTGACGGAGATGCGGGGTGTTTCTAGCCAGTCATGCTTCCACACCTTGAGGCAAAATCATGGAATATTATCACTCTTCGACCAATGATTCCTATCAGCATTCAGTTGGAACCACCCTAACATAAATTTTACTTATCTATAGTAATTTGAAGATAATTGAGTCACCATGGAAGTAAAAATTTACTAAACACTATTCCCACATCCAACAATTTCTCTTTCCATATCAAGCGATCCACCTGCATCAATGATGAACGACCTCAAAATGGCCTTCCAGAAATATGCGAATGTTTAGATCTTCATTCAGTATTTATCCAAAATTTTCCGCAGAGCATTTGCTGAATGCTTAATAGAATGCTAGACTTTTTGATTATGATTTTATAACTCGCAGGAGAATACATCTCCGCGAGCTTGCACTCCCCCGTTGTTCCGTTTTCACTATCCAATCTTGTAGTAAAAACCTGTAAATGAAATCTTACAATTTTGAAATCAGCCAATTCATCCTCTTATGATGTAGTTCCCGGAACCAGAGGGCAGGTTCTTAACACTAATCTTGTCCCTGCAGAACCAGACTATCACAGTTACCTATGTAATGCTTTTGGGGCGTCCATGAAAGCGTTTGATGGGCAAACAAGCTGAATTTGCCTCAGTGGCTAAAGAATGAAACCCATTTAAAAGGACCTAGTCAGGCCTAATTAGGAATTAGGATATCGGACTGAAAAGGTTCTCTGTAACTGAAATGAATTTTAGTCTATTGGGTACACAGTATTTTGCTGAATATAGAACAAAATCTTTGTGCCATGTTAACATTTTAGGATAACATTGTTACTGTCTCTTACCTTTTGAGACACTTTTGAGACACCTTACCTCTTCCCTTTTCTCGCTGCTTTTGACATGTCGTGTGAACATCATCTGGGCAGCTTTTCAGCCCGCTTACCAAGATTTCGGAACAGACAACATTCTTAGCTGAACAGAAAACACATTTTAACGTGCAGCTTTATACAAAGTGCAGTTGTTCACAATAAGAGACCACGTGCTCTAATATCATATTTCTCAATCGAATAGCACATTTGCTTACAGAGAAACGGATGGGAAAGTCAATGTCACTATGTGCCACTCTCAAATAAATCAAAAAATACTGTTTAAAAGGCGCGTCTTACAGTGGCGTGCCGAAATGTATGTGAGTGGGGGTGCACCAAAGCAAATTTATTGACAATTTCGAACAAGGCACCATATGTACCGCCTAGCGATGGTCGTTAAGCAACTTTTAACAACCAGTCACAAAATCACCAACAGCTTTTGCAAAAAGTGGGAGAGTGTAAAACAACCCCGCTGGATAGCCCCACTAGGTGACCCCACGCTCCATGCTTCGGCATGCGCCAGCTGCCATACTCTGCATACTGAATGTTATTCTGTGAAGCAGTTTCGAATTCTAATTGATTGAGACTAGTTTCAACTTTCAAGCTCTGCGTTACCAAATAAAAAGTGGGGACTACACATAAAAAGTGGGGACTATAGCAACAAATTGCATTATTTAAGACTGAAACGTCATTGGTTGGCAAATGTGGGGAGCTGAAACCCCCAGTCCCTCCCCTAAAGACGCCGTGCCTGGGTTTGCTCCCCAGTACTGAGACTTTCTTAGCTTTTTCATGATTCAGGAGGGCCGTTTAGGGTTCCAGCTAGCAGGAGAACATGCAAAATATATCCAGGGAACAAAGGAACATGGCCAAAATTAAAAAAGGAATAAGATAACTTCGACTCGTCCAGGGGCCAGAGAAAGTTTTTTCCTAGGAACATTTTTCAAGGACTTTTTGTGTTATCTTGTCGAGTTTCAAAATGAAAGGTGAGTTGAAGTGCAATCGAAGTCTATGTTACTCTACCAGCACAAAACAGACTTTTATGCTTCTTACTTTCCACACTTCGCTTGATGTACTAGTATTTTGGCAAGTCCCACACGTATGAAAAGATTGAAACAATAATGTGCTATATATAGAGTAGAGCATGATTGTATCTCAAACTTTTAGTCTCGCTATCATATCATACTTTTAGTCGCTCCCTGGGGCACTACCCGCAAATCTTATAAGGGAAAAACTGCTTTGCAGTGGACCGATTGGTTGGAAACCGTAATGCTTAGCGAGGGTGGCTCTCAATCACCAAAACTGGTTAACTTGGGTTGTTTCTCATTTTTACTATTCCTGAGAAGGGCTGTAGTAGACAGTTGTATCACACCCAAAGTCATTACCGATATTCCTTTGATCTTACTTCGCTTGCCAACATCTACTATACAGTGGAGAATACACGAGTTTGTATAAGCGGATAAACTCCCCTCAATATTCTGAAGCTGCAACAAGCTAGATTCGTCCAAAATTTCCATCAAAGTTGTTGAAGTTTCTCATACGCTTACCAGTGAATTCATTGGCTGTTTTCTATCTAAGATGGGTGCATCTCTATACGCGTTTCCCTGTAACTGAAAGGTATGATTCGAAACATTTTCCTGGAAGCAAAGCTCCAGACCTCCATTCTTATGCTTCCGCTGATGAGACATCTGAGTGGGGCCTTGATTAGTAGCCAGACAGAAAACATTCTGCAGTAAGTTTAAAAGTTTGTCTCCTTCTCATGGTTATACATGATGCTATATAAACGCGCTTGCTTTAGGGAAACGGTATATGACCTGTCATTTGATGGGAAAATGACATTTGCTTTGTCCTCAATAACGCAAATTTTCTACAATTTATGATAAGCTTGTTAGATTTAAATGAACTATATGTCCTGAAATTCCTGTAGTTTTGCCAACCCTTCTGCAGAATCAGGCCCCTGACTCTATAAATGTCCGAAAAAGATACTCAATTCTTTAAATAGATACGTACCTGCCTAAATCCCCCCCCGCATTAAGAGTAATAGCTAAAATAGCATTTAGAAATAACTTGATTGGCATCTTCTTATTTTAAAGTATTTACTCGAAGGTATATTAAACTTCATCGCAGTTCTCGTCGCTGCGCTCCTCTGCGGCTTGCTAAAATGCCAAAATATGGATACGTTAAGCCATTCACCGTCAGACTAAAAATGCCTACAAAACTCCGCAGGGAACATGAGGAATCTCTCAAGGAAACAAGGCAACAAGCGGGAATTTAACAGGGAACATGGTAACATGGGAACATTTATCCCTCCTAACGACCCTCATTCACTAACACTTTCGACTTTCTTGGCAAAAATGTCACTGCAGTGTTATATAGACAACCACACACTACACAAAAAATAGCATTGAAATTCGTAGATTTGTAATGGAAATCTATGCACATTAAACGAAATCGATGATGCCCTCACGTGAACACTGGAATTTCAAGTGTGCACCAAATTATTCTTTAGGCCTGAAAAATCCAGTACTGAACCTTTTTAATCTTATCTTTCGGACAGTCATGCACTGTTTTCTTATAAATTACTACATGATAAAGAGAAAACACATACGCAACAGACACGAGACTTGCTGCTTAGTAAAAGCTCAAGACCAGGTAATTTATATGGCAGGCTAACGATTCCCTGATTTTGACGATACTTAACATTAAGAAACATTAAGAAACTCTGGCATCTTTCCCCGCAGGTTACCTAAACAAAAAAAAGCCTTCACGTTTTTCTTTCAGTTTTGTATTTGGTAAGTATGTTGACGAGCATGATTAATGGGAAATCGTGTAATTAGTTGTGTTGGCCTGAATTAGCTTGGCAGCTATGTAACTAGCCAACTATGATTAAATTGGGAAGAGGTAACATAAGAATGAGGTAGGCTATTATGTTTTCTTTGACGCCCATGAGAGTCAGGAAATATTGTGGAGAGCCAGGCCCAAAAGCTGAACTATGGCTGAACTAAATTCTATGTAATATTGATTATATTTTTAATGTACACAAATATTAAAGCAGCTTCAAAATAAAAAAGGTTTTTAGTCTTTGTTTGAGATGAAATTTGCAAAATCCTTTTATTTTTTGATTTTCCAATCTGCATCTTGATCCGTGGAGAGTGCAGTGCTCTGTTCTGAGGCATAGTGAATGTCTAAGATAAGATTGTCACCAATATTTCCGTATTGTGCCTAGTTCCTGAAACTAATTTCTCTTTCGTTCTCCGAAAGTCAATCCCAGTTTCACAATGGCATCGAATGTCATTGGCTGATATAGTGTCAATCACTTTGCATGACAGTTAACACCTGTTAAAGGGGAAATACGGCTTGGAAAGCCACATTTGGAGAAAGGCCGCAATGATTGCGGAGAAAGTGACCTCAGAAATCCTCGCAGATATAATCGTGCCTACCAAATTGAACTTTCAATTGTAAATTACTTAGCAGACTGTCCATCGGTCCATCATAAAGCGAACGGCTAAGTTATTCAAGCAAACAGCATGAAAATCGATTATCCCGGTCAAAGGCGCCCGCCGAACTGTTCTGTGTCATGGTCCATTGGAACAAGGAACTGCGGAGGTAAGTTTTAAGTTCTAAGAACTCGAAACGTTTGCTGGGTCAAGCGACAGAATAGGTCAAGCGCTGCAGTTGAGCGATGAATGTTTGCAAACCAGACAAAGAGAAGAAGACGGGGGTTTGTCAGTTCTCTGTTTCAGATGTTCGTCCTACTAAATTTCCCTCTTGGGGGAACTGAGGGGACAATTGAGCTTATAGGGGGGGAAGGCAAGCTGCCATCATCAATCAAAACCTAACACATTTTTATGCTAAGCTCTAACCAACACGGCCTTTCTAACAGAACTCCACCTGTCCTTTTGTGATCAAGTAGGCTTTCCTCTATATATATTTCATGTACAGAAAATATTCAGTATGGAGGTTGTTCTTTGTGGTCCTCACTGTCCAACATTTTGACAGTGACACGTTACAACAAATTGAAAGGAGAATAGAACAGTGGGGTTGTTGCGACAACAGATTGTGCAAGGCTTTTATTAAGGATTTGTGCTTTATAGATTAGTTTGTTGTATTTGCTAATTACTCACGATCATATCTCCTCTTACTTTTCATTGCTGTTGGCCTTAATTAGCTTTTTTAGCTACAGTATTCAAAAGCCAACTTTAAATAAATAGCTGATGATTATGATTATGATTATGATGATTATGATGATGATGATGATGATGATGATGATGATGATGATGATGATGATGATGATGGCTAGCCCATGGTTGGAGACCTCCTCGTGGTGGCAAGCGGGCACAGAGAGACTCTGCCCTTAAGTTGATAGTGATTCATTTCGCGAAGATTCAGAATTGGGGCAGATGTTGACGACCTGTGGCAAACTGTCCAACCAGGCCCCTTCATTGAAAGTCAGGCACAGCAGCTTCAGGCTGCAGCTCTGATCAGTAACTGTTGGGGTAACAGAGTGGATTAAGTGTAGCCGACTCAATCACCTCTTTTAAACAATTGATAGGCGGTCCACTGACCCCAGGGTCAGTCTCAGGCCCCGTGAGGGGCGTAACGAGAAGAAGAAGATGATGATGATGATGATGATGATGATGATGATGATGATAATGATGATGATAATGATGATGATAATGATGATGATAATGATGATGATGACAATGATGATGATAATGATGACAATGATAATGATGATAGCAATGATGAAGACAAGGCTTCTGGTCATGACGATGATGACGGCGATTGCGATGATGGTGGTCATGATGTTGATTATGGTGATAGTGACAATGGCAATGCCAATGATTAGTATGACACTGATGATGTTGATAGTGATGATGATCTTGATAGTGATGATGATCTTGATAGTGATGATGATGATTTGTATGATTTTTGTTTTATAAGGAGCCTAGCACAAGGCTTAATTCTAAGTTCCTTATTTTCTGACTTATTTTGACCACAATTTGATACTAAAAGCTCTTTAATAGATCTTTAATTCTAATTGCACATTGATTAATATAGACATTGTAAGTGTTCGGTATTATCATAGGACACTACTGACACTACAAGTTTCTATTGAATCCCAACTATGAACCAATTGCTACAAGGATTACACACATTTTGTGCGAATTTTATTGTTTAATTCTCGGTTTCTTGCAGTAATTAAAATATTCAAAATTGAAAGTTCCTTAGAGATTTTGTCGTTAGTACTTAAAGCTCCTTAAGATATGTTGGCCCTCTACATGTAGGTTCCACAAAAGTCGGTTCCTAATAAAAAGGCGTGCTATTAAAATAACTGATATAATGGCATTATTTGTGGATTTCACACTAACATAATAATTGCAAGGAGTAGTAATGCAATCGCCGACCATTGATGACTTTTACTCATGGACATGTTTCGATAAGATCCCATGGATTGTAGGATACCCGCGGTGGTTATCGTATAGGTTAGTCACAATCAGGTCACAATGCATCTTGGGGCTGAAAATAACCCACGTAATCTAGTATCTACATGCAAGTTGCCAATAAAATGTTTGTTGTTACTGCTTGCCCTTGTATCATATGCAAGAAAGCATATATTAAGGAGGGAAAGAAAAAACAGAATTTGGGTGCACAGAATATTCAAAGAACGAAAACTGTGCAGTCAATATAGCACATTTGAGGTCTCACTTATGAAGCGTATTTAAATCCGGTGCCCCAAAACAGAATAGGGTTACTAGATCTATTGCGTTTCATCAGCTTACTGCACCTTCAATTTCTATCTTCTCAACCTTACAGATATCAAAGTTGTGTGATCCCGTTTAATTGGAGCTACTTGGTTTTGTGTATGATTGTAGCTATAAATTATCTCCGTTTTGCTTTCATTCCTTTTTGTATTGTGGAATGTGTTCATCAGTATGGTACACGGCAAATCACAAAGTGTATGTCTTACGCATATCTGATAGAACACCCTGCACTATAGCCTTAGGCTAGTTTTTATTATGAAGCACAGGCTGGACTGATACCCGAAAAGGTGTAAATCTACCACAGGTTTATTAATATCAATTTCGTCTTTTTCGGTATGCAATTTGCTGGTTGTCTGGAAAATGATGGACAATTTCACTCTAGTAATAAGGAGAAGTCGCCGAGATAAATCAGGTTGTCGCCGACTGTCACCGACCCTTTGCGATTTTAGGTTCGATCCAAAAATAGTCGTAGCTTATATTGGTGGGGAGGGCGATCTTTTTAGAAGTATATCATATAAGGGGAAACAGCACAAAAAATTGAGAAACGAGGCTCTCGAGATTCTCTATGAACACATACCACTCTCTGTCTATTTGAATATAGAATCCTCAAGTACAGCATGTTACAAATCCATTGCTTAAACTTTAAAACAACTTGAGAATAATTTGAAACTGGAATATGAAACGAATATTTATCTACAAAGGTACCAAAAATTACATGCGTACGAAAAACTGTGCAAAGTAGATAAAATACAATGCAGGCAGCATGGATTAGCGTATTTACAATATTTTGCATTGACATGGGACGCAAGAAGTACTCGGGTCACGCATTCAGTAGAAGTTAATAGATAGATTACTGATACTGAACTGGAAGTGTACTGTCATGGGCTTACAAAGCAAGGTCATATTTCAAGTTTTTGCTAACAAGGAGCACTTAGTCTTCAGAAGTTTAATCCAGACATGCATAAACTGAGATTACACGCATTTTCTTATAAGAACCAGGTTATAAGACACGGTAGGCTCAATTTTGCGAAAGTTAAGAAACAACCCTACCCAAATTGAAAAAAGTTAAGAAACTTTTATAATTACGTCAAATGAGAGTCTTGAATTCGTTAGGGAGGATAGCAAGTTTGTCTCAGCTGAGAAGCTGTTCCATAATTTTGCACCCCTGTAAGAGAACGATATTTGCCCGTTTGAAGTATTTTTCTCTGAGTGGAGTAGTGAGAATTTATGGAAAACATTGCTTACAAGTTGTGTGGAGCAAGGTTGTTGAGAGACTTAATATAACATCACTTATCATGATTCGAATTAGCACATTAAATTAGTTTATCTCTGAATGTGAGTAAACTGTTTACTTTACCTTGAAAGCACATTTATTCATTACCTAAGACCTTTAAGAAACGCGCAAGAAACTTTTGATAGCAAAATAGCCAGAAAATTTAAGAAACTGCCTACCAGCACCGGACCTTAGTTTCTTATAAAAAAAATACGTGTATGCACGTATGGTAACCCCACTCTCCCAGTGCCCCTCTGCATATATCCACACGTCAGGCTGTAGAGAAAAGGGCGACAGGACCCTTTCTCTTTCTCTTGGTAATATTCATGCATGAACGTAGATGAATCAGACTACAGCTGTTCTTTTCATTTTTACCAACATACGTCATTGTCTTGTTGTTGTTGCTTCTGAAAGTTCTTGAGAACTATGAAGGGCATGGTCTCGTCAGCGTCTGTTTTTGCACCACCCTTTACACTAGAAAGAACTCTCTTGTACTAAAATTAGCACTGCACCACTCTGCATATGTACGAATTCCGCTAGATAGGGCTCCACAACCGTTCTGATCCGAAAAAATTGCGTTGAGATTTGGATACGACCTGCAGCCAATGTATATCTGTTCATTGTATGCTATATAATTGAGGTAACTTTTATACGGCTCCTCACTCCTGATTTGGTATGCATAACCTACATATACCATGTTGATAACATTGTTGTTGGCAGGAACAATTAATGACCCCACACAGACTATGCCCCCACATTGCAATGTTATTTATATTTATATTGCTTTGAACGACGTCCATGAACACACTGGTCTATGGGCTCTAATACATGCTCACTGTACAGCGAAATATCAATCGAATTTGCTCCTCTCTCAAGTGTTTTCTGATACCATAAATTCTTCTGTAGCTGTACGCGGATGTAATCTTCCTTTTGGACTCTTACCAAGATGGAACCAGTTAGAGACCCGGCGTGGAATTTGTACAGGTTCTTTATTCTACAGCCATTTTGATACAGAGAAAGACGAACCCTCTTGTTCAACGAGCACTTTTTATAGCAACATATACACATAGTTATTGCTACATTGTACACTCCGTTTGTGTCAAAACGGATAAGACTTCGATTATCATCCCTCACGTTGAACCCATGTGAGGTCCAAGTGCTCTCTGAGTGAAATTCCCACTCGATATAGCCTCCTGCAAAAGAAAATGAACCGTTATTTCCTTCCCAACCCTGTTACATTAGCAGTTTCCCAAATAAAATAAGCCACTACTGTTACAACAGCATAGGTGCAAGTCCCGGTTAGACAGGCTTCCATTTGGTTTGGGCAATTTTATTAGAAATGAACAACAGGTGATGCTGAAAATAGCTTCTGTTCATTACGGCTAGACAAAGATCGACACGGGAAACTGTCGTCTATCTAGACCGCCTTTTTTGTTTATTCAGACAGACAGCTTGCAGCACTCTTTAATTAAATTTTAAGTCGTCCTACGCTTATAACAAAATCCCATCATTTCTTTCTTCCCAACTTGTTGTATTAGGAAGCATAGTGGACAAATCTTGATTGGCTGTTAGCGCGATCCCCAATTGGGGAATCTTCCGCCTTATTGACCAATCAGAAGGCCAGAATCTATATTAGGAATTTCCCAAATAAAATCGTCTACGTACAACTACAACAAGCCATTGTTCGAAAACAGTCATTTCCAACGAATAAAGGATAAAAACAACAACTGTCACTTAGGCACCGGCCAAATGATTCAAAATTTCATCGAATATCTAACCAACAGTTATTGGATGGCCAATGTTGAATCGTTTGGCCACCTTGCTGGATGATCCAACCCATAGTAAATAGAATGGGACACTCCTAAGTCACCATTTACAATCATCCAACATATGTTGGATGAGAATAGAAAATCTTCAAAAGTCTTGGATGATCCAGCATAGGATTGCTATTGCTCTGATGTGTTGTTGTATGCTATTGGATTGTTTTGCCAGGGAAATAAAAAGTTTTTGACTTCGGGTATGCAAATAAATCATGATTTCAAGTTGAGCACTAATTGCACACGCTACTAATATAATGCCCTGTAACATTTACATTTTCTGGTCCGACTGTCTTTTGGTCTGTCAGCCGTAGGCTCAATAGCGGTATTCCTATCAGGGACTTGATGGTGCATACATCTTTCTCAAATAAAAATTAGCCCAAGGATTGTTGGCAATCTTCATGTGACAAGTTTCCTCAGAATGTTGATAAAAAGCCTCTTTCCTCACATCTTTTAATTCACTTTCAGATCTGTCCCCCTATTCGCTTGACAAATTTCATCGTCAATACTTTCCAAAACTGCTAAAATTGACAACTGTGGCAACTTTGCACCTTTCCGTTGTGGCCCGATAGCTCAGTTGGTAGAGCAATTGACGTACAAGGTCATGGGTCCAGAGTTCGAGCCCCGCTCGGGTCAGTTATTTTCTCGCACTTTCAATTTTCATTTCTCCCAAATCCTGTTGTCTTTACACATTTTCATAGTAGTTTCTGTGCCCTGGTACTTTGTAACTGAGGCTGTTCCCGCGGAATCCCAAGCGTGAATTATTTTCACCCAACATTTGTTGGAGCTACCCCATACAAGTTGTTATCCAATATTTGTTGGATGAATGTTGCTAGCCATCTTGGATCGTTTGGCTCGGGGTTTAAGGATCAAACTTTTATTATCATCAATGTTGCAAACCAGAACTGCCAATCCATGAGACTCAAAAATCTCGCTATTATGTATGTTTACTTTGGCACGAGACAAACAATTTAGCTATAAGATAAAAATGAATGATTTTTCCCAAATCAAACTATAACCTTTATTCAAATATATCCATTTGAATCAGAACACATTTTCAAAGGTACTTAATAGTTGTTTTCTTTGCAATTTTCAATTGTTTATTACCAGGTTGCTATTAATAATATGGTGCCGCAGATTCATAAAAGTTTGATTTCATAGCTAATATGCTTTACTTCATAGCCAAAATGGAAATTTGAAAAAAGCTGCGGGCATGAGTCAACACCAAAACCGCGTGACAAACGGCAAAACCGCGAGAGTTGGCAGACTGATCTGCATCATTAACTGTTACTTAACTGTTACTCTATCCAGTGCGCATCGTTCACATAGATATCGCTTTTCATACCAGTAACAAAAATCACTTACGCGAATCAGTCTGGTCTTTGTATGGCTCCAAGTGAGCATACAATCTTTTGATGGTACGAGTACCACCACCACCTAAAAAGGAAGGATTCCAATATTACAACAATGAAGCCAGTTCTCTAGGAGGTGGACAATACCCAACCTCTGCTGGTCCAACATTTTCATTCAACGCCAGCTAGGGCCAAAAAAGCAAACTGTAATTTTGAAAGTAGGCTGGCTTTCATGCGACCTGAGGACAGAAGAGAGGCCCAAATTTAGATGAACTTGGGAACGGGGAAAAGGAAGGTACAGGAAAAACTCGCATAAAGGAACCATATCTTGTAAGAATCTTTACCATAAAGTCCATGATTTTAATCACTTATGTGAGAATTTAACTAACCTATGAATTCTTCGGATGCTAAATTTTGACTTCGACTCGTTCAACAAGAAGGCTGGGAGTTTTCGTCAAGATAAGACTACCATTTCTCAATGCTGACTGAGCGGGAAAGGTCAAGAACCACTACCCTAAATTGTCACAAATGTCACAAATGCTTCTAAAGCAGTAGTAATGAGCACCTGATGGTAAATCAGCAGCTTTTGTTGGTACTACACCAGCTACGGCTGTTGTTCCAGCTGTTGTTGTTGCAGCTGTTGTTGTTGCTGCTGTTGTTGCAGCTGTTGTTGTTGCTGCTGTTGTTGCAACTGTTGTTGTTGCTGCTGTTGTTGTTGCTGCTGTTGTTGTTGCTGTTGTCTTACCTTCTTTGACTGGCCCGATCGGTGCTCCCAATGATTCCACTTCAATGACCTTGAGAAGAGTAGGAATAATAGTACGCATCACAATAGCTGGTTAACTGTAATGAATAACCAGATACTTATAAATGATATGAGAATATCAGCCAGGCAGTTTAAGTATAAATGTCATAACCAGCAGCTTCATTGCTATAGATGAGAAAGCACAGATATCCCAAATGTCTCTAAATTTTTGTGAAATGAGAATGCATGAAAAAGGAGTGGCCCAAGCGAGACTCGAATTGCCAACCATCAATTCTGTACGTCGAGTGTTCTAAGGGTACTCTACTTAAATAGCCGAAGGTCCGGAGCTCAAGTCCCGCTCGGGTCACTCACGTTCTCACACTTCCATTCACAATTTTTCAAGCGTTTTGCCTTTGCCTACTGTAGTATACTGTTATCTGTATTAAGTATTGTTAAGAGGCCCACCTCGTTTCTATGAGGGGACTTGGTATTAGAGAAGAAAGATGCATCTTAAATTAGCTTGCTCTCGGTCTATTGTTAGCTCCAAGTACATCGGCAGCCCCACATCGGAAACAACACCTACTTTCATAAAGCTGTATATTCATCTGTACAATCAAACAAACCGTCATCATCAGAGTGATAAAGAGAACTTGGAATATTTAATGCAATGGTGTGCCGAAAGACTTTTCAGTGGGGGGGGGGGGGTAAAGCTTAAGATGTTTACCAATAGGCTTGAGCATGGTTTCAACAAGGCACTATAGTTACCAACGATAAGCCATGATGCTTATGCCAACTTGCAATCGACAGGCCAACAAAGTGCAAACGTAGCAAGGGTGCACAGAATCGATTAATATTGAAAGTGCGTACTTTTCAATGGCCCCTAGGCTGTTTAATTTTAATAACGAAATAATAACTGGTAAAATTTACCCCAATGTCATAATTTCTAGGATAGTGTTTGAAAAACGCATGAATATGGAAAAAACTGGAAACAAATGGCCTACATTATCAAGGTTTGAAAAGATTACCACACTACATATGTGAGTCCTCAATGTACTCAAATATAGCTTCTCTTACCAAACGCTCAACGCTTTTCAATTTCAATTAGGGTGGTTTGTCAAAAAGGGCCATTCTCTAAAGTTCATTTCTTGGCTCTAACGGAGGGACAAGTCCTAAAGTTTCTCCCAGGGACAATCCGAAGGATCCGATTGGTAGAGTCGCGGGGGTGTATAGGCGGCTAAATACCCCCCACATGCTTTGGAGATGTGGCAAAATTGTATCGAAATATCGTTCTATCCAGAATAGATAAGAGATCTATTGAAGTTTCGATGATTTCATCTATCGTTTTCTATCTAGAAAAGATGCATCTCTATGTTGACAAACGTGCTTCCCTAAGATTTACAGAAAGTGGCATCAAAATTCTTCCCGAGGGCTTCGCCTCGGGAATTTTCCGCTTTCCACCTTCTGAACGTCTGGCTCCATAGCTGCAGGACCCGCAAAACTCCCTTTCATCTCTTGTTTCATTCACTCTTCTGCCCCCGCCCCAAAAGATGCTCCTGCCTACGCCACTGGCTCAGTATCTATTAGTAATATTTTAAATAACAACTTTAAACCTGGATCAAATCAAAATGAAAAAGCCACAAGTATCCAAAAAGATTTAAATCTGGATTAATAAATCTGGATTAATAAATCTGGATTAATAAATCTGGATTAATAAGTCTGGATTATAGTCATTAATGGTATTGGTAGCCATTAATGGCGAATAGGTGCCCATTGGTCAATCATATAGCCAACTAGACACAGTATTCATCATATCACATAAATCTATCCGCATCTGGCTTTATATTTCGGCTAACCTTTCGTTCGTTATCCGCTGTTTCATACTCTAACTAGTGTCAAACGACAAAACCTTTTCATTATGCTAACAGATTGTTCCTGTTTTTTGAGCTAAAGCAAACTGTTCTATTCATGTACAATCTTATAGCCTTGTTTTCGACAAACTTTAAAGTAATGAGAATCTTCCCATTCCTCTTTCCCAAAGCTTAGCGATTTGACTAATTTTGTACTTTGTAATTAACCAAGGAAGTCTATCCTTACCTTAATGTCAGTTTGCTTGAAGATGAGAGCCACTATGAAGCCAACCAAAAGGATAAACAGCGTTATGCACGTTATCGTTTTCCAATTGTTGTGCAGCTTCCTAACAAAACCTTTGCTCTCGTTGTTTGTGCTTGCAGTGAGTCCTTGTGTCTCATTCGGAGTGAGGTCTTGCATTTCATTCTCTTTGAGTGAGCCAAATGAATCTGCATGTCTATCGGCTTCCCTCTGGTGTTCTTCGTTGTCGGACATACCAGCCATATCCACAAACTAGTGTGACAGAAAAAAGATTTAAGTTCATATGCAAATAAGCATGTCATTGTTTTCCAGATATACCGTAAATCCTCGAATTTTCCCCCTCGAAAAAGCCCCCCTCGATTAACCCCCCATGCTACAACTTCAAATAGTTACTAAGCCCCCATAGCATAGACTAATGAATAAATTTAGTCTGCTTTCTTGCCACTATGGAGAACAGGGGTTTAGACAATGAGTTTTTACGTAGCACACTTTTATAGCCCTCCCCCCGCTCGAATAAGCTGCAAGCAAAAAGTATCAGCAATAAATATAGCATGAGGAAGCAACCGAAATATATACCCAGATGTGGATACACGTGATATCATGAATAATGCGTCTATATGGCCCTATGATTTGCCAATTAGCACCTATTCACCAATATACACCAATCATAGGGCCAAATAGACGCATCATTCATCATGTCACGAGTATCCGCATCTGGCTATATATTTCAGTTCACCTTTCGGTTGTTATCCGACCTTTCATACTCTGACGAGTGTCCGACGAAAAATAGCTTTCAGTATGCTAAAAGAATGTTTCCGCTTTTTCGTGCTATAGTGAAGTTCTGTAGTGCCAACAGGCTTTTCACAAAAATAAGCCCCCATGGAGATAATTCAAGGATTTACGGCAACTCCTTATAAACAATGCACGTTCAGCGTTTTGGAAAACATTAATGCCCAAAAATTTCGGACGGCTTAATGTCGGACGTTTAATTTGAGGATAAGAATTTGAGGATTTCGGACTATTTCGGACAAAAATTTCGGACAAATGCTAATGGAGCCAAGAAATTTCTTGAAATATCCGAAACTCAACATTATGGTTCCAGTTTGCATCTTATTCATCTTCATCTGAATTAAGATCGAGGAATTGATCTTCTGGTTCAGTTCTTGAAGTACTTGCATCATTTACTTCACATATATGGGGCTTTTTTCATTAGATATTGTTGTTCCAGTGATTTTTGTAAAAAAAGGAAAGAATCCTGCAGGAGCTTCTATTCGATTCGAATTCTATTCGAATGCAATTGACTGTTTTTCTTGATATATCAGTTGCATTGAAAGAAACACGCAGGATTTCATCATCATTAACATGTCAGTTATGTGTTTCATCTCTTCCTTACTTATGGGAGGAACACTCTTTGCCTCACTTTCGTGCAATGTGTAACATAGAGAGAAAACAAAAGACACCTTATTCCCACTATTTTCTCATTATGGATTTATTGATTCAGCCTTGGGTCAATTATAAGAGAGGTGGAAATGATATTTTAACTTGCTCGAATATTTTCTTTAAAATCTTCATGATATTTAATAGGCATATGCCTCAACTCGTGGGGCATCTTAGGGTGGCAATTTCGAAAATAGCAGATAATAAGCAGATTACTCGACAGCTTCATTCTGAACTTTTCCATTCCTAGCTCAATGATTAATTCATCTTAGAGAGGAATCTCACAAAATTCCTATATAGTACAGGGGTTGCCAAGCTCCTCTAGGATAATGGCCGCATGTTATAAGGATCAGATGGCTGAAAACGGAGAAGAATGATAAACCTGACAGAAATAGCTTTCTTGCATCTCTAAAATAGTAATAAAAACAAACAGAGCTGCTACGAAAAAACTGTGAATTCGTATTAAAGTAAAATCTGCTAGTAGATTGTAATTCCATTCCCTTCTAACTTGTCAGAAGAATTTTCTATATTCATCTTATTAGTTAAGAAACGTTCCTCAGGTCGTAGACCAGCTTTCAAAGAGCCGCATTTGGCTTGCGCGCCTCGATTTATCCACATCTCATATAATATAGCTGTGATTAAATTTTCGGACGGTATAAATTTCGGACGCTAGAAACTTCCGAAGGTAAAAGTGTCCTACCACATATTTGTCCGAAAAATTAGCCATCCGAATTTTTTGGTAAATGATGTAGCATCTTTTATGCATTAACCTAGACACAGGTTGCATTGCAAATCAGTGTAAGATGGATATTTTTATCCTTTACAACCCCCCTGGGGTATTAATAAGCTAACCCAAATTGCAATGTTTGACCTTGTCACTGCACTCTTTGGCCTGCAATGCACCTTAAAGTAAGGTCTGACTAAATTCAAACTTACGGTGAAGAGAAAACAGGGTATCTAGAGTATCAAAGATATTTAAGCTCAGATGATGAGGCTGTTTACTGGCAGCGTTAACTAGCTTATCTTAAACTCAGTAATCAACAATACTAGCAATAAACACACGACTGTGAAAATAGCTTTTAAAGATCAGATATACAGTAGCACTGAGTTTTGTATCAATGTGAAACAGATCTTCATGTTCCCCTGCAAAGGACTTCTTCTGGACAGAAAAGCTTTGCTTACAGGGGCGTATGTATCTGGAAAATACTTTGATATGGAACAAAAGTAATTGGTTAGTTCTCGGCTTTTGAAGCAAAATTGAAAATTTGCAGGAAAATTGCATTAGCCAAATGAATGACCATTCATTACAAAGCATTTTAGCTTCATTCTTTGATATATTTAGCTTCATTTCTTTTTCCATTATGAACTTAATCAGTGGTTTTATGTAATTAGGCTACAACGGGACAGTTTTGCATTCCAATTTTTAGTATAAACTTTACCTTACATAATTTTTTTTCAATGAAATGAAATAAAGAGTACAATCTCCAATGGAATGTGACTGTAGAATGTAACCACAAGATCGAAGCGAGCTCGTGTATTGAAATATTTTAAAAGAGGAGTAAGGAAGCATAGACCATTAATATGGCCATTCTGAGAGCTTTTTAGTACGTAATTTCGGGGAAAGGCTATGGAGCCTATAACAATGTCCCTACGAAGGAAGAAAGGAGCGCTAAGTAGATATGGAGATAAGATCAAGTTTATTGATGTTAGATTTGAAGCAAGATAAGTTGTAGGATTCAAGGAAAGAGGTGGAAGACAAGGTGTTCCAAAGTTAACAAGTTCTTGGAATGAAATATAATTTGTGGGAACCGAGGAGCAAACGAAGAAAGAAATGGGAAAATCAAAAAGTATAAGATATTGATGGAGGTATTTCTAAAGCCACAAAGGATCAGAAAGTGTCCATAGAACCATTGTCGATATGAGCTGCGAGTTTGGAAGCAGTCTGGGAATAAGTTATCGAAAGACCAAGAAAAGTATTTGGCTTGAAGTGATTCGTAGGCTAGGCGTGGCCGAACCTAAGATGTTACACGTTCCTTTCACAAGGAACCATGTTGTATCGAACATAGACTATAGCTCAAAAAAGCGCGAACATTCCTTAGCCCTAAAGAATATTCCCGCATTTTCGAACTATAGTGAGGTTTGTACTTCTATAGGCAAATCATTAATGAACTTTGAAACGTCGAACACTTATCACTCTGCAATATCGAGAGATGGGAAGTCAGTTTCGTTTACTGCAGTCAAATTCGAATGATTGTGTCCAATCCTAGTTCGGGTGGCGACCAACATTCAAGAATATTTCCAGAACATTTTGATAATTTTCAAGAACATTCAAGTCTGAAGAGCAAAAGAGGCTAGACAAAGACAAAAATTCCAGCTAACACTGAATGAGGTCAAATGTCAGATGTCAAACTATTCAAACATACTAAAACGTTTTAAGTTTTGAAAATTTGTTCGCTGGTTTAACAACCCAAATCAGAAATTCTGCATTAGAATAGTCTGTCTATCGTGATCCCCAGGGGGGTTACTCCCTACTTCTCTATACGGGGGGATCCACGTCAATATTTGGGGTCTGGGATTTTACAAATCCTTCCAACATGGCATGTCCAAGAAGTCTCTAGATTTCCAGTAAAATTATCTGTCTGCACTTTTCGATAAATTAACAAAAATGTCTGTAGTTTTGCTTGCTCTTGTTGACCTAAAGCTTGTATTTTGCCGATTTAAGATATGTTTTGTTGATATCTGATATGATAAATTCGAAGCCTACAGTAAATCTGATTGTATGAAGCGTCTCTTTTGACACTGAGATAAGAAGACCAGGTCAAAGGTAGTCCCTATTAATGGTAGATAGGCCTAGGAATTATGAGAACAATCATAATTAAATTGGGGACGGCAAAATGAGAAGGGCAGTACAAGATGCGTACAGTTACGTGCGTTGCCAGGGGCCGAATCGCTGCACTTTTAAACCCAGGGTAAATTATGTATTGTAGGGTTTGTGGCCTTTTAATGTGTATAATGTATAAAAATATTATTCTCTCGTCAGGTAGGGCGCCCTTTGGGCATCGCCCAATTGTCCGACTGGCCAGTCTGCCCCTGGGCGTTGCTATGTATTTAGAAGAGGTACTAGTACCTTAATCAGCTTATTGTTTTAAGACGAAAAACAACAATTATCCAAATGATAATACAGAAAAGGGATAGGTAACGAAGATTAAATACTTAATAGTTCGGAGATTACTGATATCAATGCTGATCTTAGAATGGCACGTTATCACTTAAACTGGGCTGTTGAAACTGGACGACTCGCGGTGTCAGTCGCATTTGGTACAAAAATGCAGCAGTTCACTCAAAAAATAAAACTCGGCGGCTTGTGTCATAGCAGGACGATCCTTCCAGTTATTAGGACGGTTTAAAATGTAGCACAATCCCAATATTGTATTGTACAATACAGGCTGTGGCATTTCTCTACCCAAACTGCAGACAAAGAGGAGAGGTATGACTGCCTTCTCCCTCATACAATCGCAAAACAATAAAGAATTAAAGCCGCCAAGTCATATCGGCCAAATGAGAGCAACTCACCTTTTAAAAAAGTTTTTCGTGTCAGCGAATGCATCCAAATGAGTGAATTTTGGAGCCCGTTTCTTAGTTCTTACTACAATAACTAATTATCATCTATTATAGATAAGCCAGATTCCTCATGATATAAAACGTACATGATACTTCTTACATAAAGGAACTGGCACGAGGCCTAGCTCCCTTCTTTAACAATGCAGTGGTAAAAGTTATTGAATCATAGCTGCATATTTAGTGGCAGGGTTTTTTTTAACGTGCAGTTCTACACGAAATGTGCAGTTACAAAAGCTCCATGTGCAATTATAGAGAGGAATCTGTGCGGGTTGCATTATATTATATCTACTAAGTATGCCAACAAAACATGCACGATTTCAGTGCCCACTCGTCAAGTCTAAGTTATTTATAGCAGCCGAGAGAAAATTGTGCAGCTCGACATTTCCCTTAAAAGAAATTCTAGTGTTCTGACTAAACTACAGATGCTGAAAACAGTTTATATTCGGGATTTTGCAATAAAGTGCTGCTAAAAAGTGGTTGCTAAGTAAGACATGCAAAAGTGGCTACTATGAGTGGAATATGCGTTTGAATTCTTGATTGGTTGCAGCTATATAAAAAATGTCATAAACATGAAAGGTTCTGGAATGTTGTCTTCGGTAGTGAAATTATCTTAAACTCTGAACTTTTACAGGCAGATTCCTTCTGAAGTGGTTCCTAAGTAACAAACAACGTGTAAAACCATAAACTTACCTGAGCAATACTGCAGCTCACCAACGTACAATAAGTTCTATCGTCCCGGATGAGAATACAGATGAAGTACCGTTTACTATCCTGGACAAAGTGAAATAAGTGTCCTCTTATTAGGTTCCATAATGTCCTAACAAACAAATGAAAACATATGGCCGACGGCTTGGTACTATCTAACTAACGCAATCTTCGTAGATTTTTTTATTCTCAATCTCATCATCATCGCCATCATCGCCATCAACACCATTGTCAATCAGTTTCTCGCAAAGAGCCTCTACTTTTTAACTGCCATAACAAGAACATTGGAGTGTATTTGAAACTACATGTTCAACATGAAATACTATAAAGTTGATAAAAGTGTTCAACTCACACTTTGTCTATGTGTCTTGATACTTGGCCAGATAGTGAATAACGATCCACCCGGGGGGTTCCACTGGCCTACCGGAAATAGAGATACGAGAGAGGGTATCGAATTGATAATACGCGCATTTTTTTATAAGAAACCACTTTATCAGGAACCTACATGTAGAATGCAGAAATATTCAAAGAACTTATACCACTAAAGGAAAATTCCCAAAAGTACTTTCAATTTGAAACATTTTTCATACCAGCAAACTGTGACAAATTAGGAAGGCGGTTCCACGTAGATTTTTGCTATGGTAGTGCCAAGTGTTTCATTGACCATTCTTTGTAGTATCAAAAAAGAGTGCTCAATATGTATAACACAGAGCGACGATATCAAAATAAAGCATTAAAAGTCCGGTAAAATCCATAGAAACATAACTTAGAGTTTCACGCTTATGCGATCTTCAGATGTAATATGAAGGTACTGAGGGTGTGGTTGTTATAAATACTAGGTATGATACGCTAGGAATACTTTATAGTTCTTCAGGTTGAATTTGGTGGCATGGCGGCAGGTGGAGACTAGTTCAGATCTTTTGTTCAATAATTGCCGTTTGGATGTTATAATTTGGAATTTTTCTGCCAAGCACAGGCTGCATGTTTTGCTTCCATTTCGGTACGGTCTAGCCCAATCAATGATCTCCCAAGACAATATAGGCGTGATGTTGTTCTCCTTTAGGCTCCAAATGTGTTTGGAAAACCATATATATATATATATATATATATATATATATATATATATATATATATATATATATATATATATATATATATATATATATATATATATATATATATATATATATATATATATATATATATATATATATATATATATATATATATATATATATATATATATATATATATATATATACATATATATATATATATATATATATATATATATATATATACATATATATATATATATACATATATATATATATATATATATATATATACATATATATATATATATACATATATATATATATATATATATATATATATATATATATATATATATATATATATATATATATATATATATATATATATATATATATATATATATATATATATATATATATATATATAGGATTCTCCTGATGAGTGAACAATACCGTTCACGAAACAGGCTTGTCGAGAGCACATAGTAGTTTTAATTTATATATATAATATATATATATATATATATATATATATATATATATATATATATATATATATATATATATATATATATATATATATATATATATATATATATATATATATATATATATATATATATATATGTATATATATATATATGGTTGTATTTTACTTTTGAAGAACTCTTTCTACGTTAGTTTCATTTTGGAACTTACAATAAATGGTTTATTTTTACTTTTGAAGAACTCTTTCTACGTTAGTTATATATATACATATATATACAAACTCAAATAGCTCTAATCACAAAGAAATTTTTAAAGAAATAAATAAACACTCAAGAAAAAATTCCAACTTTTAAAACGTTTCGGCACAAGCCTTCATCAGTTCTGTTCATATATATATATATAACAGAACTGATGAAGGCCTGTGCCGAAACGTTTTAAAAGTTGGAATTTTTTCTTGAGTGTTTATTTATTTCTTTAAAAATTTCTTTGTGATTAGAGCTATTTGAGTGTATATATATATATATATATATATATATATATATATATGTATAGCAACTTTCATTACTGTTTCCTTATGTTCTGGAAAATAAAATTGGTGAAAAATAAAATATAATTTTTATAAGAACACAAGCCTCAAAACTGATAGGAAATTGCGAACAAAGTAAGAACTAGTTGAGGCTGCAGCACTGTCGTAAAACTGATTTGAAACTGATATAAAATTTCCTAGGTTTTACAATGGTTGCCAAAAATCCTAACTATCAGTGTAACAAGTGGCAAGTGCATCAAGACTTTTGACAAGGATTATACATCTGTAAGAACGTATATTTTTGTCTTCTGCAAATGTTATTGTAAATAATACCTATTTCACAAACACCCAATGTCATCTTTGTTTATTGTCTAATGTCTAAATTGCCTACGCCCCAATGATTTAAGAACAGATTAAGAGCAATCTAGCCTCAAAATTTTGGAAAAATAAAGAACAGCCATTCGGAACCTCACTTTGACTGGTTCTTATATAAAAAAGAGTGTAGTCTGTTGGTACTACAGATATGGGGAAAAATGAAATATGATCACAACAGGGGAACCATCGCAGTCCCATCGACTGCG
Source organism: Mastigias papua (assembly GCA_964019165.1). Taxonomy (NCBI): domain Eukaryota; kingdom Metazoa; phylum Cnidaria; class Scyphozoa; order Rhizostomeae; family Mastigiidae; genus Mastigias; species Mastigias papua. The sequence continues at coordinate 16,255,133 of OZ025270.1, read as the reverse complement.
TGGTGTTAGCAGGAAGATAACATAAAGACAACAGGATTTTGGAAAAATTGTAAATTGCAATTGCAAGAGAATTAGTCTTCTTCCATTTTCACGTCACAGCTTTTCTAAAACCCTGTTATCATAATCATAAACATAATGAGATCTCCAATTGTGCTGATGATGCTACAATCTTTGCGTTTGAATCCAGGAACAGACTGGCAAAGGGTGCTGGGTTGCAATTGCATCCCGATCCTACCCTGCCTATTTTCTTTGTGGGCCCCCGATTACCTTCAGGAACATGATTGATGCTTGTCCTAATACCTGATAGGAACATAAATGACGACTCTAAATATGTATACCTTTAGTAAAGCAGAATTCTGCCCCAGAGTCCAGAAAAAGGAATTGCTCTACGGATGTGAGCCGAGCCGGAGGAAGATTTTGCTTTTATTATGTGATATTTGATGAAGGTCTAGTAATTTTTATCACCAATCCAGTTCCAGCAAACCTTTCAGTTAATGTAACATCGACTGTAAAAGGCATAGCCCTTCTAAAGTACAATTTTTGAGGCATACACAATGCAGAGTTCAAGAACTTTGGCTGGTTTTCATTTTCTTAAAATAGGAAGGTTTATGATTTAGATTTGACAGCCAGAGGAAGGTTGGACATTTTTCTAGTCTGCCCCTTGTTCACTCTTAGAATCCATTGGGAAGGTGAGCCACGTAGTTTTCTCCATGACTTGAAAACAACTATTCCAAAGTCACAGCAAAGAGAGGTGATGCCTTGACAAACTAAAAAAATTGATCGCAAAGTGGGATGGCAAAACATGCTATTGGTTAATTTGCAAATAATCTTTGTATTTTTACTTTTAAATAGCTGGTCTGAATTAGTTTTTGACAACTATAGTTGTAACCAAACTAAATAATGATGATGATGATGATGATGATGATGATGATGACGACTAACTTGTCCTAGAACACATGAATCACGAAGCAGTTATGGATGTCTCTGTGTCTTTCCTTAAAAACTGGCAAAGAGACGTTCATCATACTGACAGGGCCTAAAAACAACTGCAAATCATTAAGTGCATTGTGGGGCTATACATCAGACTGTGAATACTTAACACTTGTTCGAATTATTTTAAATAGGGAAAGTGTGGACATGTAAAAACGACATATCAATTTATTGAAATTAGGTAAAAGCAACCAACAAAACTGAACATTTTTGCTAATGACATATATTAACATTTAGCAATTATTAAATGACATTTGCATTTATCATTTTACTTTTTAGATAATGTGCTGGTTTTTGGCTACTGCCACGAATAAGTAACCTAGCTCAAGGCTCAGTTCCAAAAGTTCCTTATTTTCGGACCTCCAATTATCAAATTGTAGTACTAAACGCTCCTTAACAGTTCCTTAATTTTAAGTCCACATGTACTGCCATACAAATGGTACAGACATAAGTAAAACATTTAAATTCTGAATTTTGCCTAGAATTTTGGCTATAACTTAAGACCAATGAAACACTTCACACAACAGGCCCGTAGACAGCTGACCTGGGATGAGGGGGGGGGAGCACAGATGTAGAAGTCAAGTAAGAATCCTCTGGGGGAGAAAGCGTTACGTGTTATACATCAGTTTATGCCAAAATAGTGGTGTTTCATAGGCTTTCTGATAGAAAATAGGGCTCTGGCGTCTTGCCCCCAGAAAAATTTTTCAAAGTAGCGCCCTCCAGAACGTCGGAAAATGCCCTGTTGCAGAATAGAGTGTAACAGTTTTCATCATTGATCTTCATGCTAAGATGGAGAAACTGGCTCCTTTGCACTCTTTTTTATAAGAACCAGTAAAATTGATGTTCAGGCTGGCTGTTCTTAATTTTTTCTAAATTCTTGAGGCTGAATTGTTCTTAATTTGTTCTTAAATTTGTGGGGTGTAGACAATTTAGACATTAGATAATATGCAAGAAAAAATTAGATACCTATAAAACAGGTATTATTTTTACGAGGAAATGACAGTTCATGTTAATATATCATTGGACAGTGTATGCATCTTCGTGTAAAAATACATTTTACGATAGTACTTCATCCTCAACTTGTTCCTAATTTGTTCTTAATTTCCCAACAATTTTGAAGCTGGTGGTCTTATAAAATTGTTCTTATAAAGAAGGAGTGAACCTAGTTTCATCGACATTTGAAGATTTAAAACGACAAAGGAAAAAGCTAAACAGTCTTTTCTCTTTGGTACTACGTGCATGTACACCAGTGATAGAGGCAAAATTCTCTTACCAACACATTGAAGAAAAGACATTTCTTACCCTCAGATATCTGGCATGAGCTACATGGAATGCATTCAACAGGAACAATGCCCTACTTCCTAAAAGGGTTGCCATCTACACAAGCAGAAACTCTTAGACACTCTTACAACACTCGTGTCGTTACTGAAAAAAGGTTAAACAGTTTGTCGCACAACAAAATCAAGATATCTGCATGCCATATATCTGTGTTATGGTGCTTCTAGGCTCAAGATTGGGTAGAACTCAACTGGAAAATGATTAAAAAGGACCGTGTAGTATACTTCTATATACAACCTCTGTGAATTATTGGGGGAGACAAAGCCCCCTGCCCCCCTCCCCCAGTGCCTACGGACCTGCACAACCATAGCAAGCAATCTATGCTGATTTTGGCTGCAAATGAATGGAACTGGCGTCCTAATACTTGATTGTTTGCTGATATAAAAATTTTACAAATTGAAAAGTTCCTTAGGGAATTTCCTTTAGTAGTATAAGTTCTTTAAATATTTCGCCACTCTACATGTCGGTTCCTTGTAGAGTTGTTCCTTACAAAAAAGCCTGTACAGACATACTCAAATCTCCTCTCTGGTTGTCCCAAGTTTATCAGTTGACCCACCGCGTAGATACCTTCCCTATGCAGGAATTCCATGCCTTTCCAGGACTCTATAGTTGGTGGTGAAAAACCAAGGCAAATCGTTAGGGGGATTCAGTATACCACACTTTGTTATCAGCTGAATTGCATACTCTCTAATAAGCGATTATGTAACGAAATTAATGATATCCACAAAGACTGCTCGTTGCAAAAAAGGATGAATTTTCTGACTTCATTACTTTGCTCAAAATAAAAACATCAGTGTGAGAGGGCCTCTTGAAAATCAGCACTCATGCTGAAGGGCTACCCTCCGCTTCTTTGCAAAAATATGAAATTTGAAAAATAGATTTATCAATATATGAGTCACATTTGCATCCCCTTCTGTCACAATCCATAAAATGAGTTTACGTCTTAATCTTTGATTTATGAAAGTGTAAATCATAAAGAAAAATACACCATACACTTTTTTATAAGAACAATTTTAAAAGAGCACGAGCCTCAAAACTGATGGGAAATTAAGAACAAAGTAAGAACAAGTTGAAGCACTGTCGTAAAATATTTTTTGGAGAAACGATACGTACGCTTTCAAATAACATATTAACATGAAATGCCATTTCCTTGATCGTCTGAGAAGAGCTATCAGTTTTGTTACTTCTCCTCTCTTGTATATTATCTACTGTCTAAATTTCCTACACTCCAATAATTGAAGAATAAATTAAGACAAATTTAACCTCAAAATTGTGGAAAAATTAAGAACAGACAGCCTGAACTTCAGTTTTATTGGTTGTAATACATAGAAAAGAGTGCATATTTTCTGCTTAGGTAGACGAATTCACTTAACAAAGAGCGGACCATTTCACTATCATACTGAATACATGCACTCCTTTTTCTAAGAACCAGTAAATTTCAGGTTCAGGCTGGCTGCTCTTATTTTTTTCCAAAATGTTGAGGCAGAATTTTTCTTAATTTGTTCTTAAATTATTGGCGTGTAAGCACTGTAGACATCAGACAATAAACAACAGAACATTAGGTGTTTATGAAACAGGTATCATTTTCAACAACATTAGCACGAAGGGCGAATGATATACATTCTTATAGATATATAATCCTTGCTAAAAGTCTTGGTACACTTACGATATTTTTTGCGCACTGATGATTTGGGTGTTTCAAGGACTTTTGACAAACATTGCAGAGCTTAAAAAGTTTTGTGTCAGTTTCAAATCATTTTACGACAGTACTTCAGCCTCAGCTTGTTCTTAATTTGTTCTTAATTTTCCACAATTTTTGAGGCTCGTATTCTTATAAAATTGTAAAGAGTGTAGCTCAGTATTTTTAGGTAAGTCTAGAAATAAACCTGATATCCAAAGTAGCATGAATATGTAGAAATGGGGAAATTGCCACTGCAGAATATGAAATCTCGTACGTCACAAGCTGTTTTCTTGACTTATTACACTATATTCTTTGAAACGATTTCATGTAATCATACATAATTGTAAACCTTATACTTTGCATTCAAATAACATATTGGCACTTTAGGCAGTAAACACTAGATTGCATTTTTGTATGCTTACTTTAGCAAAAAAATATTCAGTAATAAGTATGAAATGTCATCAAGCTCAAACATTTAGAAATTGAAGATCAGAGAACGTGAGTAGTTGAGGCATAAGGTAGCAATGTATAAACAGCAATATTGAAAACCACATCAAACATATTCCAGGTGAAGGTTTGTTTACAGCAGGGTTCCCACACTTCCAGTTTATTTCTCATGGCGGTCCCCTCAACTACACGTTTTCGAATAAGGATTCCTTGAAGGGCAGTGCTGGCTCTTGTGTGGAGCATTGGGGAGGGCCACTTGGGTACAATCACACATTGGCTTCACACGGTGAGTCTGACAGAAGAAATTCGATTAGACCATCCCCCTTTCAAGATGGTTTGGGAGCCGTTGGAGACACCGTTTGTTGCAGACTATTCATAATTTTGAGGATGCAAGTTTCAGGGACGGTGAAGAGAGTGCATACCAGGGAAAGCTGATAGCTTTGTTTGGTGACATAGAAGGACCCACCATGCTTGGGTCCGATGCGACGGAGAATTTTGTAATTTTTCTATCTAGGATGTCTAGAAAGGTATCTCCCAAGCTACAATTTGAATGAATGGATGCGGATCCACGATAAATCTATAAAAAAGTAAATTAGTGGTAAAAGCCCTTAATAAAATTGTGAGGATCCAGTCATCTAGCTTCCTCTTGGTGGTGTTGAGATTAATTCTTTTCCATTATCAACTTTAGCAATAACAGAAAATACAGCTCTATGACAAAAACCTGCTCTTAAGTCCCGAGTAGACAGGGGGGGGGGGGGGGGAGACGCTTAACGGGACTCAAGAATAGCTATGGATTATTGGAAGAAATAGAATTTACTTGACTTTAGCTCAGAAAACCCAGTGCATATTTCATTGTATTTTTTTAAAATTGATACATAGATATTGGTTCAGTTTCTCAAAGTTTTTCAGTGAAATACTCGTGAACAATTTTGTAGTCATAAGGCAATGAGGCATCTGAAGTGCTGAAAATGCTTGACAGATCATATTCCATATTGTGATAGCTTTTCCAAAGATGAGTTTTGTCCTGACTTCAGAACAGATTTACTAGTATATTTTAGGCCATACTTTTAAAAATGCCTCATCCTATCTTTAGGCATATGGGTTGAGCTAGGACAGGACTCTCTTTCATTCGGGTAATTTCTTCAGAGAATATGATAGTTTTCCCCTAAATTGCTGCAGCTTAATAGGCCTAGATAGCAACTCATTCGGACAAAATATCAATGATTCGGGCAGACAGTTTGCAGCCCCGCTAAGTTTAAAGCCCGCCCCCCCCCCTTAACACTTGTGCTTAAGAGGAACTCTCATGGCAGCGAATCTCACTAGGAAAGTAGACACCCCATGCCCGCCTATGCAAGCTACAGTCAACCTCGCATAATTCGGATCACACGGGACTGGCTGATTTTGTCCGGATTACAGAAAATCCGGATTACGTAGAAACTTTTTCAGTGTTGCACTTTAATAGGAAACTAATTGCACTTAGTAATTCTGTCCGGAATATACATAAATCCGGATAAAACCGATCCGAATTATGCAAGTTTGACTGTAATACCAATCTCCATGATCTCCATGATTTTGCGCCGATTCTCTTTCATATGCCCTTTTATCCGCATATGGGGAATGTTGACAATAGAGAATGTTACAAATGAGAGCGAATCTATTGCTCTAAGGGTACTTCTGAATTTATTAAGAGTCTTCATTCGAAGAGCTGGTTAGGAAAAGACGCGAAAACCTGATTCGTGTAAAGAATTTACAAAAGTTGGTGACCGAAGTGTACAAATGTCTGGATGAGAGGAGTCCCTTTTTGCCCTAAGGGCACTTTTCAATTTACCAAGACTCTTCATTTGAAGAGCTGGTTAGGAAAAGACGCGAAAACCTGATTCGTGTAAAGAATTTACAAAAGTTGGTGACCGAAGTGTACAAATGTCTGGATGAGAGGAGTCCCTTTTTGCCCTAAGGGCACTTTTCAATTTACCAAGACTCTTCATTTGAAGAGCTGGTTAGGAAAAGACGGGAAAACCTGATTCGTGTAAAGAATTTACAAAAGTTGGTGACCGAAGTGTACAAATGTCTGGAAGAGAGGAGTCCCTTTTTGCCCTAAGGGCACTTTTCAATTTACCAAGACTCTTCATTTGAAGAGCTGGTTAGGAAAAGACGGGAAAACCTGATTCGTGTAAAGAATTTACAAAAGTTGGTGACCGAAGTGTACAAATGTCTGGAAGAGAGGAGTCCCTTTTTGCTGCGGGACGTTTCAAAAGTAGGCAATTCATCAATAACCTTCGAGTAGAAGATCTTGTGCACCTGCCAGATAGATGGGCTTTTGTGTATGGCAATGTTTCTGTATCATTCAAGGAGATCATGCTCAGGAACAGGCTTACAGATCCCATAAAAGACGCCAACGACATAAAACAGTTTACAATAATGATACCGAATTGGACTGATCCGCCTTATAACTGTTCAATACGCAGATGGCTTCTTTCTCATTTTATCCTCTTAGAATTGAGTATACTAGTTTAATTAGATTGTACTGGAAGCAGTTGGCCTGTTCTAGATATAAAACTATTTTGGCCAACATTGAATAAAAGCATAATTAAAATGTGCAATGATCTTGGTATTGAAAAACAGCACTTAAACTATACATTAAGAAAAATTACAGCCATGATCATTCGATCCACCTACTATATTTTCTGCATGAGAAACAAATCCTGGACTAAACCTGATCTTCTAACGTGCTAAGAACTACAGTTACATTTAACCTCACTGTATATAGACTTGTATTGCTGAATGCATTTGTTTTTCTTTTTTTCTTATGGTTTTGTTGACTATATGCGTAAACTTTGTCTGCCAGGTACAAATTACCTATAATTAGAGAGATTAGTATTTGTATTAGTAATTTGAATATACACATAAGCAGTTTCAAAACAAATTGTTGTTCTTGCATCATCACAGGACCCTAAAAGTGGAAACGCACACTTTCCTGCTTAGTGGGGGGAGACAACCAGATAACCGGAGCCTTGGGTGAAGCTTGGAAGAAACTTAGTAGCAACCACACCATTAAAAATAGTTTATTGGCCTGTGAAATTATTGGGGGTCACCGCCCTTCTCGATCCTCTACACTGTTGTCCATCACTATCTACAAGCGCTGCTACAGCTAAGATTTAAGGAATAGCTGAATCATTGAGCGCATTAATCACAACACTCCCTTATCTCAGGTAATGAGATGTGACATGACTTCAGATTCTGATCAACAAATAGCTGAATTAAAACATGCATAGTACTTTAACTGTGAAATATGTCATGCTTTACGAAATAAAGTCCATAATTTTATCCACCGATCGATAACTTCACCAACAGCCATTTTAGGCATAGGATGCTGCAATAATATAATGAAGAAGACACAATGGGAAAGTCCTTTTGTCTGGTTGATGGACAATGTCTCTTATTCGATAACTGTAGTTGGCATTCTTGTATTTACGAATATTTCACAAGAAAGAAGAGTTCCTCTCACCCCCAAACGCGCCCCTTTTATCTGCAATTCTCATGAGAAGACAAATATCAGTAATGCCAAGTGTAAAAACCTTGCTTTATATTTCATATAAATGGCGATTAGTTTGTAATTAATTCTAAACTGCTCCAAGGTTATTGTCATAGTGAATTGTATACAATAAATCCCTCCAAAGAGGCGTTCAAATATTTGGCTTTAAAGCGAATAAACGCCTCCCTTGATACTTGCTATCTGATAATTTTCCATATTTACACTGTTTTATTCCTGAATTTGATAACTGAAAGTTATTACCTCTATGAGAAGTTTGGTTTCCTAGGGGCTATTGAACCAATAAAATTCAATTCTGTAATACAGTATATTTAATTATTATTACAGGTTTCTATGATATATAAAAGGTAAAGAAAGTTTCTAAAATAGATAATATGAAGACCCAAGGCATGGAATAAAAATGGGAGCATAGTTTGTATGGACAACTTTCCCCTTTCCAACATTTTATGCACATGCATGTGACACTTTCGAACTTTTTATGTTAGGTAACGATTGTGCATATCAAATACAGATTTATTACGTATAATAGCTGCGGTATTTTACAAAAAGTTTTTATGAACGAAGCTGGTCTATGCTCAAGCTACAGCCTCCCCCCCCCCTAGATCAATAAAGAGGTATTCGTGATGCCAAAACTCAATACCGTAAATCCTCGAATTAGCTCCCTGGGGTCTTATTTATTTTTGATGCTTTTTGGGTGGGGGCTTATTCAAGGGGAGGGCTTACTCGAGGGGGGCTTATAAAGTTATTTGGCAAATGTCATATAAAAAGCTCATTGTCAAAGCTCCTTTTCTCCATGCTAGTACAAGACGTCTTCATCATCACCTAGGGTGGGGGCTTATTCGAGGGGGGCTTATTAACAATTTGAAGTTCTAGCATGGATGGGGGCTTATTCGAGGGAGGGGCTAATTCGAGGATTTACGGTATACAGCTATTTAGTATTTACAATACTTACATGTTGGCGATAATTCTTGCTAAAAGTAGACTATGCTAAACGTACAAATGTTCAATGAATGCCGGCCAACCGAGTAAGTATAAGTCAATTTTCAACAATCAAGAGCCTATAGCGTGTATAGGTTGCGCCCAAAGGAAATTTTCGAAAACCCCAACCGTTTCCTATAAAAACACCTTTTTCGTGTAATATACTTAAACTATTAGTGGCCAAGATCACTGTTTTTAGGCCCTGATATAACCATTGCTGCATATAGACTTAATTAACCATTATTTATTGCATAAAGGCCTAAGCCATAAAAATTCCAATAATAGGATATAAGATCTGCACAGATAGTATTGGCAGTTACAAGGATTCTATTTTCTGATTTTCGTTTCGCAGTCACTCAGAGAAGTAGAAGTTGTTAGATGCGTTGGTGGTGTCTGTCATGATTACGGCCCACTGACATATATTCGTTCCTTCGCACATGAGACCAATTTTACCTTCGTTTGCAAGAATCTATAGCAATTATAAGCTAAGGCTTACCTTGTACAGAAACACTCGGACCTCCTCCTTTCTAAGTTGAAATATGACGCAATGTTGCTTACGACACATTTCATAATTCGAGTAGGCAAATAAGTCCCATGGTTATTTCCCTCGGACCTTTGCCATGATTCATATTTAGCCTCATCCGCATTTCGTCAAACAGCATAACCTGGCTTATTAGAACAATGCATCGTCATTTGTATGCCTTTTGTGGCAGTGGCGTAGAGCTATGATAGCAATGATGAAATGCTATATGTGCATGGTGTGTACGCGCGAAGCAGGGCCGTAGCCACAATCCTCGCCAAAATTGTTGGAACACCTACTGCATTGTAACAGAATTTTGCTCCTTCTCCATCCCTCCCCCTGATACAATGTTTAAGTATGACGAAATAGTTCTGCTTTGACAGTTATTTTCGCTAATGACTGGTAGATGGTCACTTCCAACGTAAAAATCAACATTGTTCAAGGGGGGAGGGGGGAAGGGAAATAGGAACAGGAGAGTTATCCACTGGCAGTAAAACAGGAATAACGTTGTTCTCCTGGATGACTAAACCGTTGGTGTTCCAACTAATTTTGGCGAGGATTGCAGCTTGAATTCTCGAGGGGGGCACAGCTAATATATATATATATATATATATATATATATATATATATATATATATATATATATATATATATATATATTTATATATATATATATATATATAAATATATATATATATATATATATATATTTATATTTATATATATAATTTATGGCTTAATGAACACAAATGTTCTTCTGTCCATTTCTATCGTAGATATGTTGATGATACCTTTTGTCTTTTTAACAATGAACATGAGGCCCTACTTTTCTTTGAATTTCTCAATTCATAACATGATAGCATTAAGTTCACTATGGGAAAAGAAACTAACAATACTTCGGCCTTTCTTGATGTCTGCATCAATAATAAAAATCCTACTAATCTTATAACTTCATTCTATCACAAAAAGATTTTTACTGGTCTCCTTACTCATTTTCATAGCTTCACTTCTTTTTCTTATAAACTTGGCCTTATCAGAACGCTAATAGATAGGGCTTAAAAAATTAATAGTACTCTTCTTGGTTTTAGCAGGGAAGTTAAAAAACTTTCCTACATATGTAAGAAAGATCAGTTTCCTGAAGGTTTACTAAATACAATATTAAATAAGTATCTTGATAAGATTAGCAAGTCCACTGCTCTTTCTGTAGATTCTAAACCACCAGATGTTCTCTGCACCCTTTACTTTAAGTTGCCATACCTTGTACCGTCTACTTTCACGAAACTCAAGCTGCACACTTTAGTTAAACGGCATTGCAAAAATCTTGAAATCAAATTGGCATTTTCTTCCTTCAAAATTAAAAACTTAATGAATATTAAAGACTCTATACCCAGATCGCTCCGTTCTAATATGATTTATAAATTTATATGTGCGGGATGTAATTCCATCTATGTTGGCGAGATCAGCCGACATTTGTCTACTAGAGTGCATGAGCATCTACGTTCTGATAAAAACTCCCACATTTATAAACGTTTAAAGAGTTCTGATAAATGTAGGGTGTCTTGCGGTGATAATTGCTTCACAGTTTTAGACACAGCAAGCACCTATAACCATATTAAAATTAAGGAAGCTCTGCATATTATGTGGGAAAAGCCATTGTTACAAAAACAGGTTAAACACTTCGATATTTCTTTAAGTTTCTAACCTCCCCCCCCCGTTCTTTTTACTTTATAACGGTTTATCGTTCGTTTGTCGAATGTGTATACATATATGTATTCTACTGATTTTTATTGCGCTCTGTAAGCAACTGATGATGGATAGGTACTATCCGAAACATGTTTTGCAAAATAAGAAGTCTAGTTGTGTTTCTTTGACTTATTTCGAACTTATTGAGAAGCTCTGTATATATATATATATATATATATATATATATATATATATATATATATATATATATATATATATATATATATATATATATATAGCACGAAAAAGCGGAAACATTCTTTTGGCATACTGAAAGCTTTTTTCGTCCGACACTCGTCAGAGTATGAAACGTCGGATAACGACCGAAAGGTGAACCGAAATATATAGCCAGATGCGGGTGCACGTGATATGATGAATAATGCGTCTATTTGGCCCTATGATTGGCCAATTAGCACCTATTCACCATTGTTTACTTGAAGAGTCCAAGTGAAAAAACGAACTCTTTTTGTTTACACAAGACTGGGTTTTGAGTCTTGATGTAAACCGATTCCAAAACACCTAAATGAAAGGACGATCTTGCTTGCCCAATGATCCGAAAATTATCGTCTGTATATGTTTTGGCGCATTCTGGATTTGTTAGAAGATGTTGTCCTATGGCCGAATCACTTTTCATTTTAGAAATAGAGGACCCCCGTGCGGTTTATAATACGAGGGTCATGCTACCATCTGCTAAAAAAGATAGCGTTCCTACCACCCAAAAAAGTTGTGTAGTTTACGAATTTTCGTGCCGATGTGAAGCTCGGTACGTAGGGCGCACTACGCAGAGGTTAGCAGATAGAATAAAACAACATGTACCCACGAGCATCAGGACGAAAAACACAACAACAAGAGAACAGCCACCTCGTATATGTAAAACCTCTATTTCTAAAATGAAAAGTGATTCGGCCATAGGACAACATCTTCTAACAAATCCAGAATGCGCCAAAACATATACAGACGATAATTTTCGGATCATTGGGCAAGCAAGATCGTCCTTTCATTTAGGTGTTTTGGAATCGGTTTACATCAAGACTCAAAACCCAGTCTTGTGTAAACAAAAAGAGTTCGTTTTTTCACTTGGACTCTTCAAGTAAACAATGGTGAATAGGTGCTAATTGGCCAATCATAGGGCCAAATAGACGCATTATTCATCATATCACGTGCACCCGCATCTGGCTATATATTTCGGTTCACCTTTCGGTCGTTATCCGACGTTTCATACTCTGACGAGTGTCGGACGAAAAAAGCTTTCAGTATGCCAAAAGAATGTTTCCGCTTTTTCGTGCTATAGTGAAGTTCTGTAGTACCAACAGACTTTTCATATATATATATATATATATATATATATATATATATATATATATATATATATATATATATATATATATATATATATATATATATATATATATATATATATATATATATATATATATATATATATATATATATATATATATATATATATATATATATATATATATATATATATTAGCCTTAGCCGAATTAAGATAATATAGTACGCTTGGCTCTGAAGAAGACATTATAGCCGAAACATAGAGAAAGGCCCTAGATGCGTTGAGGGACTCACGGTAGGATGACCTTTAAGATCCCACCGCTATTCTTTTGTGCCTGGATGGCGCAATTGATTAGCACAGGAGTCTTCTGATCTAAACATCGTGAGTTCGAATCCGCACTGGGCCAAAATAAATTTTCCAATTGTGGTAGCCCACTTATGACTTAGTATATATATATAAATATATATATATATATATTTATATCAGAAATGATGCGAGAAAACACGACAATTGATTTCAATTTGCAAGACATGTTTCGGATTTACCCAAATCCATCGTCAGTTGCTGAAATTAACAATGAATACTAATAGAACATACGTTGTAAAGTCAATCGAAGATCAAGCGAAAAAACTATTCGAAAAAAGAAGAGAACAAGAGCCGTGACACAAGAGTTAGAAAGCTAATGAGAAATTATAGTGCTGAACCTGTTTATTAAGGCTGGGTCCCTCCCACATAATATGCAGAGCCTCTTTAATCTTCAGCTGATAGTGTGTTCTAGCTGAATCTATAACTTTAAAACAGGTCTCATTACAAGCATTTTTACAGGCATTAGAACTTTGAAGAGATGTTTAAACAGATGCGAATTTTTATCTGAAAAAAGATGCTCACAAACTCAACTTGGGAAACTATGAACATCTTCCAGGATACATGGAATAATTGCAAAAATACCACAGAATAAATTGTCATTTGTACTCCATATATGTTTATTTTTATTTCATTTTTGAGTATTTACGCATGTAAAAATATTCTCTATAATACGTTGTTCTACAAATTTACCTGTTAATTGTTTATCTTACATACAAAGTATTAGGTTACGACTTTAATGTCATAATTTGCATAATGAAATGTAAAAGAAAATTAGATTATATTATGAGCACCCATCTGCTAAAATTTTGAAGGTTCTCAAGAAGGGCAGTAATTTAGTTTCCCTGCTGACCTCATTCTATAATTTTTACTCCAGATTTTCTGAAAAGAATTGTCTAACATATCCACTATAGCAAAAAGCGTCTTTACTTGTAGAATTCTAAACAGAGGTATCTCTAAGTTTATTTCGATAGTAGAGCAAAGATTGCGATTACGTACATTCTGAGCATTGTATAAAAATTTTCCATAGATAATCAGAGGGACAAGTGATTTTTAATGGCATATATTCAACTGCAATTATTCTTTTAAGCCAGCCAAGATTTGGAGCAGGGGAACAGCAGAGGAACAGCAGACGAACAGCAGAGGAACAGCAGAGGAACAGCAGACGAACAGCGGATGCATGGTAAGAATTATAATTTTATTTATTCTTGCACACGTTTTTTATAAGAAACCAGTCTATAAGAAGCCTGGCACTAGACAGTCTACACTGTAAGAAACTTCTAGAACTACAAGAAAAGAGTTAAGAAACATTAGAAATTTATGTGCCACCTTTCGCAATTTCGGAAACACGTTTTCTCCAGGAATTTAAAAGTTTCCACCACGGTATGTTTTATGAGCAAGACAATAAGTCTTATGGTTAGTACAAAAGGCAATGCCTTTACTTCTTGTTTTCGTTGTCACTACAATTTTTTTCAGTAAATTAAGAAACTTTTAGGAAACTTTTATAGCTAGAACGTGGCCCGAAAGTAAGAGACTTTTGCTACTAGGCCTTGAGCCAGCTTTCATATAAAAAACGGTGTAGTGCTATCACATAACCGCAAATCGAGTAATAAAATCCGAAATATATCTCAAAAATCTCTGTGATGGAAGAAATTTCTTACAATGCTAAGACTTTGTTGGAAATTAAAGCTCTAAAGGCAACAAAATTAAAACTTAAAGTGGAAAGATTTAGTTATGATTGAAGATAGCTATGTGCAGTTTTGATAAAATATGATAATTGATAGTTTTACCATTAGCCTTTAGAATTTTGAAGTTAGGATGGCAAAAAATTATTTTCTTGAACTATTGTTTGATAGATCAAGTAAGCTAACTTTCACCATAACTTTTACTTAACAAGCTATAAAAAAAGTTAGTTTGCACTCTTTTTCCGGCTGGCTGTTCTTAATTGTTCCCAAATTTTGAGACTAAATTTTTCTTAATTTGTTCTTAAATTGTTGAGATGTAGACTATTGAGACGTTAGACAATATACAAGACAACATTGGACGTTTATAAGAAAGGTATTAGCTTTAATAGCATCAGCAGAAGACGAAAAATATACGTTCTTATAGATATATAATCCTTGCCAAACGTCTTGGTACACTTGCGGCATTTTACACACTGATGATTAGGGTTTTTCAAGGACTTAAAATTGGAAAACATTGTAGAGCTTAACAAGTTTGATATCAGTTTCAAATCATTTTACCACAGTGGTTCAGCCTCAGTTTGTTCTTAATTTCTTCTTAATGTCCCCGATGTCCCATCAATTCTAAGGCTCTTATTCTCATATAATTGTTCTTATAAGCATAGTGTATTCCAAGAGGATTATCTTCCTTTCATTATAAAGTAAGAGTTGCTGAATACAGAATGCAATCATAAGAATCATAAGAACTTAAAGAAGTACATACATTCGAAAAACGAACGAAGAACCGTTATGAAGCTAAAGGGGTAGATTAGAAGCTTAGTGAAATTTCAAAATGTTGGATTTGCTTATTTAAAATAGGTTTTTCCCACATAATATGTAGAGCTTCTTTAAACTTAAGTTGAAAATGGGTGCTTGCTGAATCTAATATTCTAAAGCAGTTATCATTGTAAGCACTTCTACACTTATCAGAGCCCTTTAAACTTATTAGAAATATGAAAATCATTATTATTATTATTATTTTTTTTATTTAATTTTTTTTCTATACTCGTTACTATTGATGTTATCTACTTTATATATTTTTTTATGTAATCTATGCTTGTTTAGTATACCTGACAGCCAGTTGTACGTTGCCTAATTTAGTGAGACGTATGATTGTAGTATTTAGTTCATATGTTTTATAAATTCGAAGTTTTAAAAAAGAGAATTAGAAGCACCCTTCTATATCCCTACATCCTACATTGTAATTCTGTTCCCCCACCAACAATTCATCCCCAGGTCCTAAGATCTATGAAAATATATTTTGGTGGTTGCAATAACTTTCAATTGTCATAATTTAGCTACCAGGGGCCCCGTTTTTCATTTATCCCGGGCTCCATAGAAGAAACTGGCGGACTTGCTTCTTTGCTGCGTGTTTTTACTATCGACGGGGATTTCACTATGGGCTTCCCCGCGGAAGTAAATTTTCGACACGGTAAGTGGTCACAGGAAGGGCAGGCAAAGAGCTATGAGGTACAATCTAAAATGCCCTGTGGAAATAAACAGTCTCACACGCCATAGTTCTTATGATAGCAGCGAAGCTTGGTGAGATTGTCTATTGGATAAAAAGATACAGCGATGTTTCGCATCTTTCTTCATGTTACCCTAGTTGCTGGTCTCTTGGCGGCAAAATCTCGATTTGACTTTCTGTCAGGTAAGACAGTGAGACCTTAGGACCGCATCTATATACGTAGTGATGTTGTATTGTTGGCTATCACTATCTGAACATTCACGTCATAATTGTGTAGGATTATTTCAATAAAACGGAATCTTTAACGCAGAAGGGTAATTTTGATGCCATTTAGATGCCTAGAAGAAACGTATAGCTCATCAATATTATGCAAAATTCTCTAATGAAGCAGCCTGTTTTGTCTGTTTGCCTTAGGCCCAGTTTATCAAAATGGAACTGTGATACAGTTTTTCCAAATGTATTCCAAGCATTACAATCTGTTGTAAAACAGCCATAAGTTTTTGCTAACGCTCGACAGTGTTCTAAGTTGGATTAATCGAATATTCTTAACTCAGGGCCATTCCTAGACATTTTCTTTGGGGTTCAGGACTTACAATTTCCCCTCAAAATGGCGGAGAACCATCTATTGTTTACCTCGCATATAAGAGGTCTTTCCTGAGCCACCCTTCAGAATACTCAAACGAACGGAGCGTCCTTCACGCACAGATGAGTAAGAGTCGGTTTGCCTAAGGGTGCTGCCATGAAGTATGGAGTATACAGGGCTACTGGAACTTTTGAGGGGGAAATGTTGGGCTAACAAATTATTTCATACTACAGTGATGGGTTGTTAGCTTTTCATTTAGAAATTTAGGGCAATTTCAGTGTTGAGTCACTTTCACAACTCTCATCATTTTCTGCTATTGGGACAATATCTGAGATTTGGAACAAACTTTCATTCATTCACATGCATTCTGAAAATTCCTGATCAGCAGCTGTAAGGGCTATGAAGCTCTGATGTTTCCCTAAATAGTCTTGAAGTCTGATTCACATCATAGGGCTTTGAAGCGTACTTGATTTTAATGTACAATGATGATACATCTGTTATGTAATAAAATGGCTTTGTTATTGACTATAAACGTGTGCAATGATAAAACCTTTTTTAACTCCATAAAAGTGGATTCACATGATCTTGTTTCAAAGCTGTTTGCTTGAGATATCAGTTGAGATATCAGTAGCAATCTCTAATCAATCCTCGACCAGTTAAATTTGTAAAAAGCTGGTGTAGCATTAAGAACAGAAATAAAAAACCCCAGCCAATATCCCCCTATTTTCAGCAAAATTTTGCTGTGATACACTTTCTGTATAGCTAAGTATGCTAGTAAAGCTTGGTCCTTATATCGCCACTTGACTGTAAGTACTTTTGGCATTCATTTCATCTTCAAAGAAATTCAGTTTGTTAATAACTTCAGACCCCATATAGTCTTAGGGCATTACTGACAAATAATTTTTTGTATTGGCATCAAAAAATATAGGAATTATCACCCTGGGTACTCATCACCAAACCAGTAACGTCTTTTAAGGCTATTCTGGCATTCATCCAAAAATTACGTTCAATTGACTACCTTACAAATCCTTATGCCTATTGAAGATGGTGCTATCTGTTTTAGGAAACAATAGGTCTCAATTTGGTTCATGAACGTTGCAATTTTGTATACTTTCCCAATCTAAAGCTAACGATACACTACCACCTACCTCAGAGAAAGTGATATGAATGTTAGATTACATTGCCTGTCCCGTTTCTCGGTAACTGTTTCAGTATGACCACAGCCAGCTTCCATGGCTCTTTTTTGACAAGATAACCAACTGGTATGCAAAAAGCGAACCAGAAAACTTTACTTTTTCTTACGTACTGATAGTTTAATACAGCCTGCCATCTCTCTTCGGCACTTCTCTGTACTGCTTATCTCCTAGTGGAGTTGCGTAAGAATATTTCTTTCAAATTCGCGCCAAAATTGTCAATTTCAAAATGGTAGCTTTGGGATCAGCTCGGATCAGTTTGATATTTGGTTGAGTGGAAACATGTAAAAGCCATCTTTTGTGTATTAGACAGACGTTATTGTCATTTAAACATTAAAAATTGGTTAAGGAGGAACCTCTTCTTTTGTATGTCAGGTAGACAGTAGGCGATGCTCTGCATATTACTTATCTTCGAAACCATTCACTTCTCACAGGAACGTCGGAATGAATAATTTGCAAGGGGGAGGCAGTGTTTTGCGAAGGGCCACGTTGTTCATTGTAACCACTATAATGACCACCTGACTTGGTCTGACATACAGCAGTTTGCCGGCTAATAGCGCCAAGTCCATGAGACAATTGAATAATTATATTAAATTTGTTGACCCAGAAAGAGCAGTGGTATTAACATATAATTTTGAATACAAACAAATAATCTTAAGTCATGTTTTGGTAAAATGTAAAGTCTACAGTACCATAAGATTATTGCTCCCAGGCTTCAAAGAAGAGATTTTAGGGCCGGATTAAGACGTGGGTGCAAAATTTGAAGTTTTCCTGCAAATGGGGATTTTTGCCACCCCTGCTCTCCTAATGAGAGGAAGGAGGGATACCTACCCCCTCTGCCCACTGCCCCCTGCCCCTCATCGGCGTATCTGATTTCTGAGCTTAGACTTCAGAGATGTCCGTTGAAAAGGTACTCATGAGGTTGCAGGTAGACGTTGTGTGGCAAGAGTTCCGATTGGTAAAGCAGTTTTAGAAAAGGAAATTAAGTTTTCATTTTTTTTATGCAACTGTAGATTTTGTAGGGGTTTTGTTGAAAAGTTAGGTTGCATCCAGGCCTTTTATGATTATCAATGTTTGTATTGAATCATGGTTATCATTTAATTAGCCTAGTGCTATTTATTTGCACGATCCCCATGAAAACCAGCATATCTGTGCCTTTCTAGCCTCCTTTTTTTCTTCTTCTTTTTTGTCGTCGTAACGTTCGATGCAAGTGTGTACATTATTTCTGTTTAGTTTAATTAAGTTTATAGCTAATATTATAATATATTATTTATTATATTTTTATATAATGTGATATTATTATATTATGATTATCTTTATATTACCACACCAACGGTAAGGAAAGTAACTATCATTATTCTTATTCGTATTTATAAATGAACGTGAGCTTTTTCTGGGCAAAAGTTATGAGTGGTGGTAATCTCCACAGCCAGTCTGTTTCAAGATGGCGTCGCAAACACAATATGGTTAAAGTGGAAGCATCTTATTGATTAATAACTGTCATCCCCTTGTCTGAGTAGTATAGTGTTTCTAAGTAATCCTTAAGGTGGGTGGTAGCTCTAGAAATGTTCAAATGTCGACAAGATCGATGGAGTAATTCCTTCTATTTTTAGTTTGTTATTTTTTCATTTGTTGTTGGTAACAGCTTTTCGTTGTTTATAATTGTATAGCGTATAATTTATATATTATTGTGATTAGTTCTCTTTTTTTAATTAGTAGAAAATCAGTCTTACTGACTGCCTGGGCTACTGTGTATAAATTGTTTTATAATTAAATGAATTGAAACATAGTATTGAAACGAGGAATGTGGCAGGTTGAGCTTGTCTCATATCAAGGATTGGACAATTTTCGAAATTGCTCTGCTCCTGCGCACTGGATTTCGTTGGGCATAATAGAGCATTCGCACAAAGATAGAAACCGAAGACAGATTTCCCTTTTTGTTTTATTCGACTCGGCGGATAGACGGTGTATCAAGCAACTCTATGCTGTAGCCATAGCTATGATGTAGTGTCTCATTTTAGCCGAAGTTGCCGGTAGGCCTAATGGATTTACTACGGCTCCTTGATTAAAAATTGGCGATGTCATTGAAAAACAGTTTATATACTGAGATAAAAGTTGACCGCCAGTCTCTTGAAAGGGAACACCAAACGGAAAGTGTATGTACTTGTAGCCCCAGCCAGTATTATCCCTTAGAGGTGACACTTCAAAGTTTTCCCGAGGATATCACTACCTCGTTTTGGTGTTGTGCAAGTAAGTCAAGCGATAGTCAAGCAGACATCGTCATTGTTTGACAGTAATGAGACACATAAGTATAGGAACCTCCCAGTTGGGCAGAAGTCTATTTCATTCAGGCAATTTACTCAAAAAGGGGTCGTTCACCGGTTATGTAACGCTGACTTTACCATTCTTGAGACCCTCCTTCCCCCCTCTCGTAACGCTCCGTGGCATAGTCCTACATATAAATTTAAACACCTGATTAGCTTGCAGCCCCCTAAATTCAAAGCCCCCCTGTGCCCATGATGGGACAAAAGAAGCAAAAGTAATTTCACACACGAGCAGTATCCGGAGGCAATTCAAAGATCTATAGGAAAATTAGAGGATTCAGCGTGTTTTTACAATTTGATATTTATAAGGAAGATAAAATTCATCATCTACACAATAACAGCACTTGGCAGTTTTCTCTGTTTATTATGAGTGATAAATTGGAACTTTGCTTATTTCTTGAATATCCCTAACGGTTTACTATGTCTAATGTTCGAAGCTAGTTTTGAACTCATCATAGGTCCCAAGTATCTTAGTGCATATTTGCCATACAGTGTTGTTCTCCATAATTGTATGCTGAATTCCGCGTACCTTCATTCATTCCAATACAGGGTGATTTTGTGAGGGATGTGGACAGCTAAGAATATCATTTAGGTATAGAACACATTTTAACACTTTTTCACTTTCTACCAAAAGAAAACACTCTCTATGATCTTCAGTTTGGTTTTCAAAAAGGAACTTCCACTACCCATGCACTTGTAAGCTTAGTTGAAGATATATAGAAATCCTTGGACAATAGGACAAATATATAGAAATCCTTGGACAATAAGACGAAATCCTTGGACAATAAGACGAATATATGTGGAGTATTTATTGATCTTCAGAAAGTTTGTGACACTGTTAATCGTAAAATCACTCATCTTAATCACTGTTAATCATAAAATCACTCATCTTAATCACTGTTAATCATAAAATCACTCATCTTAATCACTGTTAATCAGAAAATACTACTTGAATAGCTTTATCGCTACGGAGTAAGAGGACAAGCTCATCTTTGGTTTCAATCGTACCTAACTGACAGAAAACAAATGGTACGGATCAATTCTATTGATTCAGATTTAATTACAATATTATGTGGTGTGCCGCAAGGATCTATACTAGGACCACTTTTGTTTCTAGTTTATATTAATGACTTGAGGTACGCTACTAGAAAGTCACTCGTACACCATTTTGCGGATGATACAAATCTCATTTTATGCAAAAGAAGCCTGAAAACTCTTAGAAAGACAATGGATAAAGAATTAGACTCTCTCTATGACTGGCTTTGTGCAAATAGACTTTCACAACTTGAACGACAGCAAGAATTTTATTTTCACTCTCCGTTTGAATAACAATATTCTACAAGAACCCCATTATGTTAAATACTAAGGCTTTCTTATTGATAACAAACTACATTGGAAATCGCATTTAAATGACTCGTGACAACATTAAGTAGAGACATCGGCCTGCCAAGTAAGGTCACACATTTTGTGACTGATTCAACTCTAAAACACCTTTACCACAGCCTTTTTCACGCACATCTTACGTATAGATGCATTTTATGGAGTAGTGCTACTGATGTCCAGCTTGATCGGATTCGTAGACTACAAAAACGGGCTATAAGAACAGTCACTTTCTCTAGATACAACGATCACACATCGGAGCACTTTAAATACTTGAAGATCTTGAATTTAGACGACATTCTCAGGCTACAACAATTACTCTATATGCACGATTTTGACAAGAATCGACTGCCAACTGGCTTAAACTGGCTTTTTCAGAGAACTGAAAATGTGCACAATCGACTTACTCGTCTTTCATTGGCTAGAGGACTCCATATACAAAGTTTCAGTACATCTACCTATTGGCTAAGCTCCCTACGTTACACTGGCACTAAAGCACCTAATTCTCTGAAAAATGACGCTCTACTCGATAATGTAACAAATAAAAAACACCTTAAGCGCCTATTTTCAGATCAGGCGTTTGAGTCTTACTAAATAACTTTGCATCACCAATTATCTAACATTAAGAAGCAGCCCTCTTCCTCTGCAGCAGTTACACTAAGTGATTAGCTACCATGTTAAATACACTGGAATTGGCCTTACCGGCCGGGTGGTGGTCTATGAATTAGTTTTGCTATAAGACCCCTTCCCAACCACTTAGGAAAAATTTTGTTAAGTTGTTCGTTTTTCATTTTTTCATTTTTTTTATCTCGCTCGATTAGTCAACTGCAGATTCCATTGTTCATGTTATATCTTGTAATTCCTTGGTGGTTTAAAAATAAAATTCTTATGCTCTTACATGGGCAAAAAGTTTGGGACTACAGCCACCCTTAAAAGTATTAGGAAGCTGAACTACACGGGGAAAGCCCACTTATTGATAAAAAGGTAAAACCCATTTTCGACTCAATGCGTTCGGGAGTTCGTGTTTGAGAGGACACTTATCCTGAGCCATTGGCATACTGAGGTGGGGTGGCCATTTCCGTTCCTCGCCGCCTTTTTCTCCCCGTGTTGCAACCAGGTACCTAAGTGCTGTTGGTTAGACAGCAAGCGAGCTATAGTTCCAGGGTTCGCTTTGAATCATCGATCTCCCGCACATCAATCGAAAGGCCTGATCACTGGATCACTGGCCATATTGATATTTGCTGCATCATTTTACGTTATTACAATATTGCTCTCTTCATACCTTAACATATGCGTACATTGATAAAAAGGATTGTTGTACTTTCAAAATGGCCTCCTTCTAGAAAGTTATGACTGAGACCGAGTGGTTTAATTTAAGTGTGCAAGTGGGGTACTCCATGCGTTGGTTTTGATATTCGAGTCGCCTAGAATTAGCTGAACCGTTATTAAAGCCAACGACACGTTTTTTTATATGAAACAAGTATATAAAAAACATGAGGCTCAAATCTGGCAAAAATTAAGAAATAATTAAGAAACAATAGCTGGTTGAGTTTCCAATGTAAACTTGAAAAATTCGTTTTCGCAAGAAAATTTGTAATTGAACTGGAAACAAAATACAAACAGCATCCGTCTCTCAAATGTTTTTAACTAGAACTTCAATTTCTCGTCTCATAGTTGCCTTGCTGCTATAGAAAATTTGAAGAATATTAAGAAGCACGAGACATTTAAGGCTGGATTTGACAAAATATTAAGAAACATCCAGGCTGAAGGGAGAAAATTTGTTTCTTATATAAGAAAACGTGTAGTGTGTTCCTTTGACCTGTCTGTATGAAATACTGTACAAAAAACAGTATCTATCTACAAAGACTGCCCCCAGGTGGAAGAGAATTGCGGTGTAAAATCCTTACCTGCCACAAATCTTTTGTAGTAGGCTGCGAACCTAGCTTATTGCATGTGTTCTGTATGCATGCTGTTTAATTTTGTTGGCGAACCAACCTGATTGTGCCATAGCAGTCTGTTATTTCCTCTTTTCTACGAATTGCGGAAGTCCCTAAGCATAATGGGGGCGCCTTTGCCCGTGACGAAACAGCCGAAGATACCCTTGTTAACAATTTTGCGATTTTTTAAAGTGGCCCGTTTTAACAATGGCACGCCTTATTTTTCACTATGTAAGTTAGATTTAAAAGGGTCGTGTGTATTTACGACAGTATGTCTTGCACGTATAGAATTTCGTAACAATTTGATCAAGTACTGAGAGGTATAGAAGTATAGGCGACCACCTCATGGGTCTATCCTTCTATATCTCTCAGTACTTGGGCCCGAGCCAATACTGTTTAAACGGGGTCTCAAATTGTTTGGGTCAATGTACAAACGAAAGATTCTTACTTTCAAAAGTTTACATTTCGAAAGAGTTTCTCAAGTTTCTCAACACTGCTAGGATGCACCCAGGCATTCGTGGATTTTTGTAAATCAGTAGGGCGGGCATTGGTGATGACAGGGTTACCAACATTTGATTAGTCGGCTATCCAAGTTTTGGTTCTTAGAATCAATCACTTCCCCTTTTTTATCAGATTACTTAATTTTTTACTGAGCTTCAGTATTCTTAAATTTTGCTGATTTTGAACCGAAGAATATTCTACATTATGTTCTAAGAATATTCCTAAATTATTCTTGAAGTTTAGCAATTCTGAGAACTAATTCTCGTGAAGATTATATTCTTATGATAAAAAGTGTGTAGCTGACTTTCCCTGAAGAGTTGCTCAGCCGTATCGTCGTGTAACGAGTTCTAGAAAGGAGAAGTCAACCTCGATCTTGTTTTGCTTTCTTAAAATAATTTACCTTCATGAAGCTTGAGTTTTGCATTTTTCTTAAACTGTTCTTGAATTTCTGAGAATTAAACACTTCCTGAAGAGAATGTATCTTAAATTCGTATACTCAGTGGAACATAGCTCAAAGGACCCCCGTAACAAAATACATTTACCATCTTCAAACTTCTGCAAGATAGAGGACACTTATACCTTTCTGAGGAAAAGGGCAGGGGTCTATACCCCCGGGACCCACCCGTAGTTGCGCTCCTGAGCTCCCACATTTACGGTGTCTGTGTTATTACTCGTGAACGCGCAATTGCATTGGGGTTAGAGTGCTTGGATGGAAGACATTAGAGATTTGGCGCAGCAATAGGCCTACTTGTTTCAAATATTTCAAGGGCTAGGGTCATTGCACAATTTACAATTATCGAATAGGTTTCAAAAACTGCAGATAGCCGTTTTGATGTACGTGCCCAGTTAGAATACAACGAAGTCCTAAAGATGAGACTGATTAATGGTTTCAACTTCCCACAATATTTAACAGAATGTATTAGTAATTAATATGGGAGCTTTCCACCCACTGTCGGCACTTTTATAACTTGCACTTTAGATCAGTAAAGGTATGTTGTTAGTGATACCCTTTTAGCATCCCATCCATAGTGTTGCATGGAACTCAAACACTTCATGTTGTAGCAAACTGCTATTACAGCAGAGTAGAAATTAAGACTTTGTTTTTTATTAATATTAGCAGAAGTATATTGTTGGTGATACCCTTTCAGCAGTACATCTATAATGTTGGCTGCAGTTCGAAGATTTTATGAATTGCATATTCTCTTTAGTGTGCAGTTGCTTTTGTCTCAGTTTTTTTGTGTTTATTTGTTTCTTTTAAATTACATCTTCATTCAACTTCATTTTGCTACTTCTAAAATGGTGGCCAGTCAAGAAGTCCCAATTATTGAATAATATCAAAGACTTGTATTGTTCATAAAATCAAATAAGTCTTTGCAAATACCTGATATCTATTGCATTTGATTAGTGCAGTTGCTTGCTAGTAGACAAATACTAGGACACCCTGCTTTTGTGGTTTTCAATCTTTCAGTAATCCAGGACCACTTCAGCATTAGAATTGTCATCACTTTTCAATTTTTCATTTTCAATAGCTGCTTTCCATTCCATCGTCATATTTTTGCGCACATCTTTCATTAGTCATGATTATCGATAATTCAATCCATATACATGCTTATAAAGTCTGGAGCATGCTACTGAAGTTTTAGTATTTAATTTAGCAAACAGAAACGCTGTGGGAAGAAGGCTTGTTTTCTGGTTCTTAGCAAAAGGATTTCACTATAGCGATAATGTAGGCGATTCAACTTCCTCAGCTTTCCAAACTTCTTGCTCTTCAATGACATACAGATGTTGCTCTGTATCAAAATTAAGCGGTTTGGACTGTAGGTCTGAAACTCTGGAACATTGTGCATATCAAATGTCTGTAATCTACTTTGTGTCTTAAGCCTCCTGTTAATTCAGACAGCTTTGCAATGTCAGCAGCTACTAGATGCATTTTTTCCCAACCTCCACCAGAACGGTGGTGTCTACGATGTCGACCACTGACCGGTTGCCATCTTTATCCCGTAAACTAGGCCCATTTTACAGGTCAAGCCCATTTTAATCCACTGAAAGTGAGAAAGGTTGTCTCGTTTATATTCTTGGCCAAAGGAATGTTGACAGCTTTTCCGGATTCTGTTTTCCTAACATTTCGTCCCTAGCGCCATCTTTGCGTAGCTTGTGGCATTTCTAGCAAAGCATACTCATCCATCACGAAATCACCATGAGGTGTAATTTACTAGCCTTCCTGTCGATAAATTATCAATGGATGCTAGGGTTCCTATCGGTAAATTATTGCTTTGCACCCTCTCCAAGCAAAAGAGAGGAAATTTCACAACGTTTAAGCTAGGGAAACAGCTTGCGGAATGCTCAATACAGTCACAATTTGGCTTTAACGATCATGACTGTTCACCCTTGACAAATGCATAAGTTAACAAACTGCAGCGATTACAGACAACAGCAGAAAGTTTTGTTTTCGGTAGATATGTCTTCACTAAAGATGTCCTAAAGCTATGCTGGGTTCCAGTAGAAGTGAGAAAGGCATATAATTGCATGAAGCTGGCATACAAAGCAAAACCACTTGTCGGATTCTGCGCAATAGCAATGACCTAAAGCTGATGCGTTCGATGATAAAAGGGACATTCCAATATAAAACCAGCAAAGTTTCAAGACAGTACCAACTACTGGTCTACACGAAACAACTCTAGCTTCTTTCTGTAAAAGCATCCAGAAAGAGCTTTTGAACAAGCTAACGATCGTCTAGTAAATTAAATTTTGTTCTAAGATTTTGAATAATCATTCATTTTTATATTTCCTTGAATCCTAGTTTTACTATTCCTTAATATGAAATACAATCTTTTTAGTCAGAGTTGAACAGTCACACTTAGCTGTGGATATGCTGATAAAAAATCACATATCTTTGGTTGTATGGAGCCGGCCTTGTTCGTTTATGGGACCCAGACTATGTCGATCCCAATCCCTTTAAAAACAGCGGGCATCTATTGATTCGAAAATCTTATTTGACCATGTTACTTTTGAGCACGCCATTGGTTGGACATGATGCTATTCTCAACGGCAGAAGAGCGGCCCTTTGTCAATGTGTGGCCATGTGAGACTGAATCGAAACTGGGCTTTATTAATGATTGTTTGACTTCCAATTCCGTATGTGTAAGATCGTTTAAGTAGAAGGATGTTTTGAGGAATTTCTCAGGATTGACATGATGGTGAAGGATTGACATACAGGGTAGTTGCGACTGAGGAATTCCAATTCATCATTGGATTTCATTATCTTGCTTTGGTGTAGTGCAAGAATGTCAAACATTGATTTGACAGTATCGAAACTAAAGGGGCAATAAAAAATCTGACCTGTATATAGGATGACAACGACAGCGAGCCGTAGACCGGGCTCAAATTTGTCCTCCAGCACTTTTCAGTAGAAAGGTGCTTGCCAGTCCGGAGTCATGGGCAATGGGTAATATGGAAGTTTAAGGGCCTTTTGATAAAGTTTTCCACTAGTTTGCATGTTGAAAAGTCCCCTGTTTGCATGAATATTGAAAGTGAATCACTATTTGCGATGTCAATTCAGTGTATATTTAACTGACTGATGATGGATACTAACTATAGTCAGAACATCTTTTAAGTAGGTAGTACCGCGATAAATATATTCGTAAAGTTGAATATTTGTGTACTGGTGAACTTAGTTACTAATGGATATGTCATAAAATCAATAAAGTACAATATGCCGTTTAGCTGTCCTGCTAGTTCCACGATTTAAAAACAGACCTGTTGCAGATTTTTGCAAACTTTTTTTTTGGGGGGGGAGTATCGTTGATAACTTATAAACTATATTTCCCAGTTATCCATATTATGTGTGCCAAAGCACCGACTAATCTACTTCAAGGGGCACGTTAAAAATCGCCACAGTAGCAGACCACGGTGTCTTCACAGTCTTCACATTACACGATGTTCTGAAGTTTTAATTACTATTCTTATATTTTATTCAACAAGTTTCGTTTTTTGTAATGGCACGGGTGGGTAGATGAGCATAGCCGCGATCACAATGGGCGACGTTTTTGTTAAGAAACCTGGCCGAAGGCCTTATAGTACAAGTTCCTTAATATCTGGCCACATTTTAATTCTAAAAATTTCTTAAAGATTTCTTAATTTACTCAGAAAAATTATATTGAAAGCGAAAACAAATCGTAAAAAACATTGTCCTTTGTAGTGCCCTTAAGACGTATTGGCTTTAGGCACATAGAACATACTGTAGTGGACACTTCTAGATCCTTGGAGGAAAGATGTGTTCACAGGAAAACTGTGAAAGATGGCACAGGTGGTTCTAAAGTTTCTTAACTGTCTCCTCGTAGTTCTAAACGTTTTTTAAAGTTAAAGCTTTCTAGTTCTAGGTTTCTTGTAAAAAAGACGTTTACCTAATCCAATTGTTTTTCATTTAGTTGGCGTACAGTCCGGTGTCAGATCGCAATCGATTGAGCGGTACACCGTTGTGTTTGTACGGTCAGGATCTCACCGAAATTTGAGATCAGTTTGACACAATAGACCAATGTGCAGTGCTAGAGAGATGAGAAGTTTGTCAGTTCGAAAAATGCAGAGCCCAACAAATGTGCAATGCTAGAAAGATGTTTTTTACAGATAACTGCTCAGAAGTGATTTAGCTAACGGTTTCTATTTAAAACCGCAATCGTATTGGTAATGTATGCAATGGGTATACATTTGCCGACAACACTTATGGCATGCGCGTGTTTTTTAAGAGGTAATTGTTTATTTGAGTTTATGTAACACTGCAGTGTTGCAAAGTCAAATAGGCACTACACAGACATGCCACAGAAATACATAGATTATCACAAGACATCTATGCAACTTAAACAAGGGAGACTATAGGCATGCGTGAAATTCGGAATTTCAAACATGTATTGATTCATCAACTTTGTTGCGTCTCAAAAATCCGGTAAAATGAACTTTCTTAACTTTTTGAGCAGTCGAGTACTGTCTTCTTATGAAGCACCTTCAAATAAGAACCATGTAGTTTGATTTTCCGTATATGTGAAAGCTAATTCGTTAGATGGACCCACTTTACAACAAAACAAAACCAGAGTTCTCTACACCCTTGCATTACGGGCACTTGCGGAAAATTATTTAGCTGCAACTCGCGTGCTGCACGTTTATTGATTCAGTGTGAAATCTAGTCTTACCTTATTCTTTTTCTCCAAATAGACGACCAACACGAGGACGTTATAGTAGAGTATGGTCAACCAGTGACGCTAGAATGCAACACCTTTGACGCGGAGCACCACTACGTCGAATGGTATAGAAATGACTCTCGAGTTGCGGTGATACAGCAGCTGGAAGACTATGACCCGGTTGTATCAACAAATTACACAGCAAGGGCTGAACTGAAGAAAAAGGACCTTCACATAAGCCATGTGAAATTTGAGGACGCAGCTACATATGTTTGTAGGACGGCGATTAGGAGAGAAGACGATAAAGCTGCAATACAGCACGGAACATTTTGGAAATTAATCGTAAAGCATGAAGGTCAGTGTTTGAAATATCTTTTATCCCTATTGACTCATTTCGCCCCCCGGAATGATCTTGACTGCTTTGTAATCCAATTTTACTGCCTTGCGCTGGTTGAAGTCTTCAGGAATTGAATTGAATATTGAATTGAATTGAATATTAGTCATTGGCTCTTACGTTTTTGCACGATGTTGATTGGTTACTTTTGTAGCTATTTGGTTTAGTTTAAGTTAATGTTAGATAAGCTGCAACTCTGCATAATGACGTCCAGTTCCTTGATCATGTCACAACTCTCCTGGCCCGAGATCTCTCGTTTGAGAAATGAGCAGAGCAATTTTGTACATTATAGTTTGTCTCCAGTCACTTGTTGGATGTGCTCAATCAGAAACGGTGATACAGAGGGGACTGTGGGGGAAATATCCCCCAGTTCTCTGCAGAAAAATTATTTTATAATTCGTTCAAATTCTAGGAGAAAAGATTGAGTCTGGGATGGGGAATTTTTGGTGAAAGTTAATTTTCTTTCTTATTTAAAATCAATGCACTCTACCATGCTTTTGTCATATCTTTTATTGTACGCCGTTTGTGTTTGAAGGGCGTTGTCTCCAGAGGACGTGGTCCTTTCAAGAAAACATAGCTCACTAAAGTCCCCCTCCAAAGCTTTGGTAGTTGGCACCACCCCTTTACTCAACTTATCTTGTACCAGGTAAGAGCGAATGCAATCAGGGGCGCAAATGCAAGTTATTATATAGGGGGTGTCCATTTGGTGGAGGACAGATTGCCTAGTGGCGGTGTGAGCCTTAACGTAGTGGGAGAGGAAGAAAATCTGGGGTGTGGGATCGAAGCTGCCAGAAAAGTTTTGAAGAATCCACCTTTTGCGTCTTAGGGAAACGCCATTTTAAATGGCAAAGATTCGCGCACTCTAAATAGAAAACAGCAGATGGATGCATACGTTGTTCATGACATTTTCTGAACGATTCTAGCTATGACCTTGCGGAAGGTTATTCAAGATCAGCATACAACAAAGTTCAGGGCCAGACAAGGACTGACTTTATTCCTATCAACTAGCGAGTTGGACCGGATGCTGAAATTATTCGGGAGTAGCATAGCCTCCAAATGTTTTCGGGCCCAGTTAGGGCTATTTTCTCCCAGCCTATTTGACCAATCATCGTGCAGAATGGGCCTTGCCTTAGTATGTGTTGTCAGAATCCTGCATGCTGATTGGTCAATTAGGTTGGGAGAAAATAGACCTAACGGGGCTCGAAAACATTCGGCGGCTATGCTTCCGGGAGTGTGACATCCCTCCACACCCTACACCCCCTTCATTTGCACCCCCCCCAAATACAGTACATTTCATGTTTGGTGCACGTTTAATTATAATTATGTTTACCAGACGAGTATTCGCTATCTCGTAAAGAAACAGGTGAATTTTGATTCGACAAAATGTCGACAAGCAACATCTTTAACTATCAGTAGATACTTTTTGTAGACAAAACTCTTGTAGAGCGCCACAACTGTTTGCTTGTATTTTTCTCGCAGCATCATTGGCCTTACGTAACTGCTGCCTATCGCCAAAATAATACGTAGAACATGTATTGTCGACATATTCAGTTCTATATTTCTGCATCTTTTTTGGTAGGGTATCACGCTTTTACAAGCCCCTCTTCAAGCCAAAAGCTATCAAATTTGATTACCAGAGTATCTTCCAGTATCCGTGGTAGTTTAGCAGTTGGTTTTTTAAAGCTATGCCAAACTAGGAAACTATGTTATAGCGTACAATAAAATATGCAACTAAAGGTGGCAGATAGTAATGATATGACAAAGCGATTCATTATATCTTGCTATAAGTCTCCCACCTCCTCAAGCCTTTCACGTCGAAGTCTGAAGAACTATAAAATTGACCCTGGAGAAAACTGGGGGACATGTTCCCCAGTCCTCCCCGTGGGGCCGCCTCTGCACGTAGGTGGCTCTCCGATTTGAGAGGATTCTCACTCAATGAGATTTTATCTCTAAGGCCTTTATCGATTCTGCGAAGTAAGTATTCATTTTCTAAGACCTGGTGTCTTCCTGTTGCAGGGGCGTGACTATGGTTGTTCTTAGGGGTCCACACCCTGCCCTTTCCTTCAAATATACAAAGCCCCATTTTTCTAGGCATCTTGCGAAATCATTCGTTGTGTCTTTTATTATAACGATCATTTTATAATCATTATTACACTTGATAGTAACGAAATCATGAAGAGCCTTGTAATGTTTCTAAATCTGAAGATTATTTCTAGCTGTATCCTCTTCAACATATAGTTATTTTATTCTTTTTGGATTAGACCGATGCCTTCGAAAATCCCTAGTTGCACTCCTGTGAGAAGTCCTAAATAAAGAAAAATCAAAGGATCAGAATTGCCATCGCACTTGTGAATTAGTGTGCAAACATTTCGGAAGTCCAATGGACTTGAAAATTAACACACGGAGATACCTTTAGAAGTTCTTGGAATTTGGTCGGTTGCCTTGTTGTGACTGCAAGCATTCTCTATGAAATGTAATTGACGTCACATTTTGTAATTGGTATCGCGGTGGCATCTCAATATATCGGATTTTTGTGTTGTAGATGGCACCAGGGGATCTTTTATTGAAGGATTTTTTTGTCAAGTTGGCCGTGTTTTGAATAGGCGCCGTAAAATCGAAATTTAATTTTACAATATAATTACTGCAAATAGAATTTGCAGGTCTCATCTCCTAAAGATGAACGATAAAAGTCGTACTAATTTGACTAGAGGAGTAGTTACTTGGGAATTTTTCTAAACAGCAATCAAATTCGGACAAATACAGTGGAATCTCTTTAAAGTGAACACCATTCGTTCAGTATTATATTGTCTGCTTTATAGAAGTGTCCGCTTTTTAGAAAGAAAGCCGTTTGAATGGGAGAACGTCCCGTTCCTTGACTTTCTGTCCGTCTCATAGAAGTGTCCGCTTTATCGTGTGTCCGTCCTGTACAGATTCCATTGTATTCGGAGATACAGTATATGTATGTTAAACCATAGTTAAACTGGTTCATATTGGAAGAACATTATTCACTACTGAATATACAATTTAAGGTCAGTTATGAATAACTGTAAGTTATATAATGAATCTAAATGTATACAGTTAATCATTCTGTGATGAAGTACTGTTTCATCAGTTTGACTTAGACAAGTAAGACAAAACAAATGCAAATTTCTTATTAACCTGTTTCTTGTAAAAATATCTTGTAAACTTCCTTGACTTGATCGACGTTTTACCTTAAATGTGCTAGGAAAATTCGGGCAAACCTGTTTTTGACATTCCTTCCCCATACCTCAAGCGTCAATAAGACCCTGATTTTTGTCTGAAAATGGAACAATAAGAAAAAGAAGTAAAAAGGAATCTAACAGAAAATGGAGTAATATGAAAGTGGCCTTATTTGCCTTTGTGATTACAGAAGCCATTAAAATGTTGTTGGTTAATTCCGATAGAATTTAGAGCTTCTCCTGTTAAAAAATCATTGCATTTTGTTTTCTAGAGCTTTGAATGGTTCTACTAGGACTACCAATAGCGAAGGTATGTACGCAAACAAAACATTTCCATAATTTCACGCAGCAATACAATGTTTTGGAAGAAAAGTTTATTTATCTGCTAAATATTTATGGAATGAAGAATGCTACAACCAATCACCTTCTTATTCTGAAATGTAAAAACCAATCAGAGAAAAGTCTTAAATCTTGCGGAAATTTCAGCAATGGCGGTCACAAAGTCTTCGAGCCGTGGGAGGTGCTTTCGGGCCCCTTCTTCATGCTTCTCTTTCTTTCAGCCGTGTGTAGATATTAAGTGGCACCCCAATACAATGAGTATTTGACGAGAACCAGTAAGTTGTTCGCTACATCCAGAGCCCTAAACAGGAAATTCTTACCGATCTGCCCTATTTGCAAGATAGATTTGCTGACTATCCATATTTTAGTTCTCAGGATCGTTCCACTATATGCCATATTGCCGACTAATCTATTACGGAGTGGGGAGAGCATTTGCATTCATCGCCCCCCTAGAATCAGCTTCTGGCTAGATCAAATCAATTGATAAATTGAAGAAGAATTTCTGAAATAAATTGCGATTAAGGGCAGTCTGTTTGTTTTGCATCTACCTTCTTCTTGAGAAGAGCATCGATCCTGTAAAGGATATTGAAAAGCGTCGGATTTCGTATGCATTCCTACGTAAGACCTTGGTGTGAATGGAGATTTTTTAGTTATTTCCCCTTAAGTAAAAGGCATATATCAACACTTGGAATAGATAAATCAGTGCAGCAGATGAAGAATTTATCAAAATATGATATATATTGAGGGTAATTTTGTTGAGGGGACCTTCCTGTTGGTTCGAATAACGAGAGTTCATTTTGTCCGGCTGCAGTATACCGAGAAAAGGAAGGACACCTTTCAGCTATGATGCTGATTTTCTAGGGGCGCTACACTCATGTAGGTACAGTTCTAAGGAAAAGAAATCTAAATAAATACTTATAAATATAAATCCTAATACAACTCATCATACAAAATGCATACTTTACTAAATCCAATCCTAGTTAATGATTTGGAAAGGAGTTTGAGTTTTGAGTAGTAAAGAGTTTGCTAGACAAAATTCGAGAAACCAAACATTTGGTTTCGAAAGTTCGTTATACTCATGTTATGTCGGGATCCCACTCTACCATTGCTATGTGGAGTTCCAATGCCCATTAATTCTTTATCAATAGAGAGATCGACTGATAATTCTGCGCTGGAGATATTGCAGAGATAAATGTGATATAGCATTTGCTATAAACGTAGGGTTTTTTCTTCAAAGTGTTCCACACACCAAGATGTTTATCAAAAGCAGGATATTGCCTTGTATGATAGGCTGTTCAAGCACTGATTTACCGTTCTGTTCTACTGGAGTTTTTTCAGGTCACTCGGGAAGGGGTGAGGGGGGACGGTCGCTCAGATACTTTTCAAAAACAACAAAATTTTTAAGATGTGGTCGGTAGCATTTTTTCATGGCGTTCGCCCCCCAGGCACCCGTGGTCTAGGCCCACTCATTATTTTTACGTCCTTAATAACATTTCTTCATTTCGTCATAGTGATTGTTAAGTTTGGGTTATACTATTATAGATGTTGGAAGATTTGGGCAACGGTACATGAGCATTGGCTCAATGAAATTTTGGGCTAAATATTGGGTCGTATACATACCGGGCTGACTGTGTTTCTTTTCTCTATCTTCAGCTTTCTCCAGTTTCTTTTCACTTTAGTTCTATCATGGGTATGACGTACGACTGACGCCCCTGATTCTTTCCCATGAATAATCCCCTGGGACATGTATTTACATCTTTAATTCCCTTTACGGCAGTTGTTGTTGAATGCATCAATATTCGTTACTTTTTTCTTTAACTTTCAGGATGATTTGACAGAATACTTCGATAGATTGTACTTTTTGGGTCTTGACTTTACAGCTCATACAATCTCAACTGCTCATTTAAAGTACTTTAGACAAACTTTGAACATTTGTATTAAATTGGGTAGCTAGTGACCTTGTAGAAATGGCAGATTAATTATTTTGCTTGTATCATCTTCGTGTTTCTTTGTCACATTCACTTGTCTTTTTTGTTAATTTTCTGGGCGAAGTTCAATACGAGCCTTTGCTATTTTGACCCATTTGTGTCATTACCACCAGAAAAATCAATAACAGTACGCATCGCTTTAGTGGAAACAAAATGACCAGGATATTTTGAAAAACGCTGCAACTATATTGCTTTATTTTGTCTTACTTCTATGACAATATCCTGCTTGATTTTGCATACATGTATGAGTGGAAACAGGCGAAAGGAATAAAGATTTTGTCAAGGTTTCCATTAGTCCACTACTTAACAAAGAGATTTTTTTATTCTTTTTCATATTTATCCGGGCCAGTGGACACAGGACCTTAGAGGTCCAACCATAAATATTATTAGGGGCAGTGGACACGGGGCCTTAGGGTCTAACCAGTAACGTGATAATAAACGAGAAACCAGACTGACCGCACTTCGTTTAGGAATCATTTTTTATTCTCATGAAATTTACAATTACAAACGATTACAATACAAAAGCAAAGGGAGCATGGGAATACACAACAACCCCAAGACTTACACTTAACATAGAAAAACAAGTATTACAAAATATTAAGCTACAGAAGTAATTAAGGAATGATTTGTCAAAAAGGGAAAGACCACCAGAGTCAGGATTGGATAGTTTTCTATATTTAGGCTTAAAATACAGTAAAATCCTGCGCATAAGAACCTACGGCTTGGCAATGAGCCTTCTCGTAGTCTTGTGCAGTGAAATACTTCGAATGTTCTGAGCACAGGCTCTTTACATTAATCTTATACCTGCAAGCCGTAAGGATAATTATTAGTAGGTTTGACGTTTTAAGGCTCTAATGTTGCCAATGCATTGGCTTTCGAGAGAAAAGATGAGAAGTTGCAAATTGCTTCGCTAGCCATTATTAGGAGATGAGCAGTTTGTGTGACATGACCAACTTTGTAAACCCCTTGCATACTGGGCCTACTTTAGAATTAATCATCATAGCTATGTATGCATTTGAGCATCTGTGAAGGGTACCGTAGTGATTGGCAAGTAGGTTGAATTTTCTTCTCAGTGGACAAAGAATGATTGGAACCATTTATAAGAACCTAATTAGAGTATAAGGATGAAAAGGCTCTTCATAAATGAAATCAAAATATAAGGTCATGCTGCATGTTCTTATTAACTGAAGCATTCTAGTTTGTATTAATTAGCTTATTTGATAATAAATCAAGGTACACTGTTGTCGCACTTTAATCAAAGCAATTCTAAAAACAAGCAAAAAGCCCGTCCCATCGAGTCCATTGGTCTATTTGAGCTTCTAGGTAGCACTATACTTGAGAGGACATTAGAGACTTGCTGTGCATAGGAAGCTAGAATTTATTTCATTTTTGCTATCCTAAATGTGGTGCTTATTGGCAGATGATTGTGTGTACGTGTCTGTATCACCACCATCACCACAAGTTAGGCCTACTACTTGGACTTCGATGGTCTGTGGATGAAAGGCTGGGTTACGTCACTCTTGAGAGGCTCTGATTTTTGTGCGCATGCTCAATCGGTTGTAATTTCGCAAGGCACGTCTCGCGGGAAGACATCTCACATTGGGGAAGGATTGTTACTAGCAGTTCGAGGGGAATTAACCGCTTGATACTGTACCTAAGGACTACACGTCTGTTGAAAAATGAGCTCACGAGCAGAGAGTTTCCGAAAGTATTATAAGAACAAAGTTAAGGATACAGAGGTATGAATTATACGAAATGTCAACTAAGCGGCTTGTCTTTAGTAGCCACTGGCCTAAACTGTTTTTTGTCCCTATAGTCTATAAATGGTACTGTTGTTTAAGGACATTCTTTACTGCTTTGCTGCTGTATTTATGATTTCATTGTTTAGGAGGTAATGGTTTTTTTATGCTTTGTTAATATTGCATTTATCGTGTAATGGTTTAACCATGTCTGCGACACGCGGGCATGGAAAATTTTTCTGACGGTATTCAAGTGCAAACGCATAAACGCGCCTAAACTCATTTCCGTTGTGATTCCAGTTCGATAATTAACTCTTATTGTATTCATGATAACATGATTGTTGTCATATTGATGTCATACTGAAAAGGGTGTTGTTTGGTGGTTGTATTTAGCATAACTTTGAAAGTTGTACCTCGACAGCATGATAAAAAACGACAGGTTTGTTATTTGGCCGTCAGGATTATTATTATTATTAGGTTTCACGTTTTGAAATTGTGATATTGCCAATGGATTAATTTCCAAATAGAATGTGAGAAGTTACATATTGCCTTGCTAACCATCATTAGGATATGGACAGTTTGTGTGTTATGAACACCATTATAAGCTTCTTCCTTATGGGCCTGGTTTGGAAACAATATTGTTGATAGCATCATTATGATATTTTAGGCCGTAGGTTAGTTTACTATGCAAAGTATATATAGCGCCTTTTAACAGTATTTTATATATATTGCACTGATCTCCTTGAGTTTCTTTCTGGTGCTGAATTTATCAATCTATGCACTTAAATGCTCCAAAAGGTGTATGGAAATAATAATAGATAGTGAATACAGGACCATATGTAGAGAAATACCTGACCTTAAGGGGGCTTCAGCAAGACTTTGGTCTGTAAGTAGTATTTTTTGGAAGACATTACTGATATAGCAGAAGACTTGATTGTACTTGGGCCTAAATATCTTTGAGCAGAAGTTTTTCAGCATGCACGAAGGATTTTTGAGCATTTGATATAAAACACACTTGTCATTTAGTTTGCGTGGAATGTACACTGAGATATTGCTTTGGAAATAGTAGATCTAGCAAATGAGTTAAATGGTGACTGTTTTTTATTCTTGTGTAAAATTAAACAACACATAATGTGATCTGGCAATATAGAATGTTTAGAAACCATCTTACCAGATCTACTGTTCCCTTGATACCAAGAATATTAGCTATGTTCAAGTGAGATGATTGGTAGTTATAGAAGGACTTGTTGCTATGATGTATTGAGTAAAGAAAGTATTGGTAGAAGAAAATATTGGGGAAAATAAGAAGTAGTAGTATTGGTGTACAACCCTTCTCTTTAAATAGGATGAGGTATATGCAGGAAACTAATTGTTGCTTTGCTCATTATTTACGAATAGTTTGATTTAGCTAGGAACCAAAGAACAGATAAAATAAAGAATGTCCAAAGGCCTTTGTGTATTTTGAGTTTGCATACCCCCCCCCCCACCCATTAAATGTCCTGTATAATTTACAGATATATGTTCTTTAAGCTCCAATATTTTTATTCTTATTGAATTGAATTTAAGCAAGACTTTAATTTGAATTGAATTGTAGCAATGGCTTGAACAGAAGCTTTGAAAGCTGAGAGTTGTAATGAAACTTTGCAACTACCCCATTTATGGCTTTTACCTGACTGAGTACTACTTTATATCAGTTTTCAGCTTAGGGATGCTTTTATACAAAGTTGTCAGACTGGCATTTTCAATGCCAAATTTCACATTTTTGGCATTTTTTAAAGTAGGACCAAAATAATAACATTTCTCTTTGGCAGATTTAGTAATTTTGGCATACACATTTTTTATAAGAAAGTAGTTTATAAGAACACAGTACTCAGATGCTGAATAAGTTAAGAAAGTTTAGTACTTGATTTCTTAGACATGAAAAAGTTAATAAGTTAATACACATTTTGAATTTTCTCTGCATATTCTCCCTAAACAGAAAAAGTCTCCAAAAGAATAAGCCACCCCTATGAAGGAGACATAAGTGGCATAATCTAGGTCACCCTGGCAACCCTACTATTATGTATATGTACAACAAACTTCTTCAATGTTCTCAACAAACTCTTTCAGCTTTCCTACTCTGTTGGTATATTTCCTTCTTCCTGGAAACTTGCCCATGTTTTCCGTATCCCCAAAAAAGTGGACAAGTCTGACCCTTTGAACTATCGCCCCAATTGCAATCACTCCACTCATCTCTAAGACTATGGAGACTATCATCACCAAACAACTGCTTGCCTTCCTTGAAACAAACAACCTTCTTTCTGATCACCAGTATGGCTTTCGACAAGCCAGATCTACTGGTGACCTTCTGGCTTATGCTGTTCATACTTGGTCCTCTGCTCTAGAATCCTATGGTGAGAGCAGAGTGAGTTCTCTTGATATCTCCAAAGTCTTTGATCGTGTCTGGCACAAAGGTCTCCTTGCTAAACTACCAATATTTGGTCTGCACAACAACCTCATTAAATGGATTGCTAGCTTTCTTTCTAACAGATCAATTGCAATTAGGGACGATGGTTTCCCCTCCGAACCTCATTCTATCAACTCTGGTGTACCTCAGGGCTGTTTTATTCATCCTCTTCATAAATGACCTACTTTCCTCTACATCTTCCAGTATTTACTCTTTTGCCGATGACACTTATCTAAGTTCATCTTTTTCATCTAATTCACCAAATCTTCCCCACTCCAATGTCTCATCCTATCATAACACCTCAGCTTCACTTCTCACAAATGACTTGTCCACCATAGAGATGTGGGGTAATGATAACCGTGTTAAGTCTAATCATGGAAAGACGACACAGGTTGTTATTTCATGTAAACATCATTAAGATTTCCCCCTGTATTCATGAGTGTCCATGAACTGGACATTTCATCTTCTTTCACTCGGCTTGGTCTTTCAGTGTCATCCACTCTTTCTTGGAAAAACCACATCCACTCCACTGCTAAACATGCATCTCAGAAACTTGGCTTCCTTTCTAGGGCCCGTGGCTTTTTCTCTCCTTCTCAGCTACTGACTATATACAAATCTCAGATTCGTCCTTCTCTGGAGTACTGCTCCCATGTTTGGGGTGGTGCTCCCAGATCTTCTCTACATCTTCTTGACAAAGTCCAGTCCAAAGCCATTCGTCTCATAAATAATCCAAGCCTCACCAAATCTCTCCAATCTCTCTCTCATCGTCGTCTGGTTGCAGATCTGGCCATTTTTTATCGATATTTTTATTGACATTGCTCAATGGAAATCAAGAGTATTATTCCTGATCCCTTCAAGCATGGTCGACCCACAAGAAGCTCTAGTCAATCACATCCTTTCCAAGTCATACTATCCAATCCACAAACTCTTTCCCACAAATCTTCTTTCATTCCAAGAACTTGTAAACTTTGGAGCACCTTACCTTCCACTTCCTTTCCTGAATCCTACAACTTATCTTCCTTCAAATCTAACATCAACAAACTGGATCTCATCTCCCTATCTAATTAACTTTCCTTTTTCTTTCTTCCTTTGTCAGGGCTTTGTTATAGGCTCTATTGGCCTTTCCCTGACATTACATACTAAAAAAAAAGTATTTACTGTGGGCTCCATGTTTGGCTTTGGAGTGTCTAAGCTGGTAGTTACCTAGATACCCAATTGTGAGGAGCACCTTAAGTTTATACAATCTAGAACCCTAGGTTTGTAGCTTGATATCATAATGAGTTTTAGACACCACCAAGTATTTGTTGCATTGTGTTCTGAATTTTAGAGTGAAGTTTAAAATATGTGCGAGATTAACCTTATGAAATTTCAAAGTCCTAGTAGCTCACAAAAGATGTTGTTTAAAGTCGTTAAGTGTGAAATTATGGATATCTGGTTTACGGTGTTTTGTAATAGCTGTAAATTCAAGGAGAACATTTCACAGCTTCCCTTAGTAGCAACTTTCATCTAGGTTTGACAGATGTTGGTAGCATTATAAGTATTTGAATGCCAAGTTAGTTTCGGTCAGCTCAGTGCACCAATAGTCTGATCTCTAAATGTCATAAGCAAAACAGAAAGCCATTGACTCTATTGGAGATTTTAGATCAGCAGTTTGTCATATTTTAGCCAATTTTACAACTGTTCCTGAAGTGTTAAACACAGGCCTGTTACATATTGGTCACTCAGTCTACATGGTCAACACTTGAAAATTCATTTGTGCAGATTTGTGTGATGTCACAATGTAGGTACACTTTATTGCAGTAAGGATTTCTTGGGATTGTGAGCTTACATAAGACCCATCTGCACCCTTCATAGTAAAAGAAAATCAGTTTATTTTGCATGGCAGGCTCTGGGCCTAGTGGCTATCAGCTCTATCAAGCTCAGTAGTAGTTGGTCTTCTAGGCTCCTGGTAAAGTGTTTTTTGTGCCCCTCCCTTGCAGTTGACATACCACCAGCCTTGGCCAAGTGATTCTCTATTTATATAAGCACAAACCTGAGGCAATTTTTCTCTGAAGTTGTTTACATATATGTGCTTGTATGGAAATGCAATATGATTTTATGAATGTAAGTGACTGGGTAAATGTTTGTATTGTGAGTTTACCATGGGCTTATATGAGCATAGCAAGTATATGACTAGTGAACAAATGCTGGCATATTCAGTCCTTTTCATAAGTAAAAGTTGACACATGTGGCAAGCAGCACCTGTCAATAATTTTGTGCATGCGATGGCACTGGTATGATAATTGTTATATTTACATATGCTTTGTGGACCATTTTATTGTATGCTCCCCAATTTGTTTTTTCATGGAGAAAATCTACCCCTGACTGTGAATAACTAGGACAAAGAGCAACTAGAGAATAAGTTGGAGTCTATGTTGGGTCCCCCTCTTTCCAGATCAACTGCTGCCTTGTGACCAGGGCTGGGAAAAGTGCATGACCCATGACTGCATGACCACATGAGTGTGGGTCTGAGGCATTTCTAAAAGATTTATGGAGTTCAAGCTTTTAGTTATTTGATACTCTAGAGGCATTTTGCCAGCAACTTTCAATGGTCAGAGGTATTGGAAAATCTTTTCCTACTCTAGAAAGCAGGAAATAAGTGATAATGAACATCACATGGAAATTAAACTGTGGTGGTCTTTCCAAGTGGCCACATAGGAATTTAATGTTACAGCAACCTTTGAAGCACACCTTTTGTGTGGGCACATGGGATTGTGACTGCATGCAATAAGTGAACACACTTACTGATGGTCAAATGAATGAATATGTGAACAAAACAGTGTACCATATTTATTTGAGTGTGACACCAAATTTTCTACCTACAAAGCAACTCAAAGTTTTGGTGTGCATTATAAATGAGGTCTGGGGTGGCACTCTCATCATGGTCACAGGTGTTCAGCAACATGTTATTTATAGCCTGTGGTCTGAGCAGAGAAAGCGTGAAACAATGTTATACCAATTTTCACTTGAAAAGTAGAAGTGTGTTGTACATATGTGCGTGCTATATTTGAGTAAATATGGTATTTTTTTAGTAGATTAGGGATTGGTGAGGAATGATATTTAGGTTAGAACAGGAGTGGGTAAACTTTCGAGTGCAAGGGCCATATTCACAAATTCTAAGTCTTTCTA
This sequence comes from Mastigias papua, assembly GCA_964019165.1. NCBI lineage: Eukaryota > Metazoa > Cnidaria > Scyphozoa > Rhizostomeae > Mastigiidae > Mastigias > Mastigias papua. The sequence goes on along the minus strand of OZ025270.1, from coordinate 16,212,673 downwards.
GGGCCGCATAGTATGTTGCCAAATATTTCTTAAGACACAGAGTGGTATATAAGCAGCTATTGAAGTAATATTCTGTACTATTAAACTGTAGAAACTTGAACTGAAACACATACATTTGGAAAACGAAGTCATATAGTGACTAACTGTTGTGAAAAGGACAATGTCAATGAGAATGTCATGAACGAAAAGGACAATGTCATAAACGAAGTTATTTTTGCTTCCTAACAATTTTTTGGCGGGCTGCAAAAAAGCACTCGGCGGGCCGTAGTTTGCCCACCTCTGGGTTAGAACATGCATACAGTTGGAAACTATTGGCTGATCTGGATGAGATTACACCAAAGATAATGTAAGACATCGCGGAAAGATCATCAGAAAACTCTTGTATACACTAAGGGCGGCTTGGGAAAAAGAGAGTGTTTTGAAATTTATCAAAATTATTATCAGAGATGAAATTTAATCATTATGATGATGGCATGTATGATGACTTCTCTCAAGTGAATTCATCTGCATGTGGTTATGGATTCCATTCACCTTTGGTCAATATCCCATGTTTCATGCTCTTATGAGTTTTGAATGAAGACTGTACTCTCAATGTGCTAAAAATGTTTCCACTTTTTTGTGCAATAGTCAAATCCAGCAGTACCAACAGAATGTTCACAAATTTGTTTATGTTGATAATTGATGATGTTGTTTGCATAGAATTAGGACTCTTGTCAGGAGCATTTCTGGACAAGTGCTGTATAGGCATTATCATGCAAACCTGGATGTAATTTTGTGCTCTTTTCTCTATTATTTTGTATAGGGCCCTTATTTAAACCATTATCTTTTGTTCTAGTCTCTCAGACAAAGGAGAAGTGAAGTGTCAGTTGTGCTGAGAAAGGTAAGATTCACACTAAGCCTTTTCCTCTGATGCTTGTGGTCAGTCTCACCCACACAAACACCATTACAGATATTTAAGACAGATATTTACTTTGAAAAAGACAAAGTAACAATAGAATTAGTGAAAAGTTCTTAGTCACAATCTAAAGTCATGTTTACAAAGGGAATGCACCACTTGGGTGACGATTTTTGTCATGAAAGGACTTGTTTCTTGCAGATGGTCTTTGGAGCCTTGGTTCCTTGAATATCAATGATCTCAATACTTTACATCTTGCATATACATTTGTAATGATGCTACTTGTGAAATTTTTGGTCAAGTATACCCTGTTGGCATTTATTGTATGCCTTTGGTCCAAAAAGGCTAGAATTTTTTAAGGTAAGCACATTATTTTGTATTAACCAACATTATTTAGACAACAGTTTATTTGTCATTATGCTCAGCATTTTACATATTTTTGCATAGGAAAAACGTGACGATGCATTGCAAAAGAAACGCCTTGTTCCAGCCCAAATTGCTGATGATAAGGATGACAAAATGCAAGTATGTATCTCAGCAAGCAATATGCTACCTGTTTACTAATATTTAAGTCTGGAAGTTCCATATTTTTCTAATTATATATTTCTTTTTGAAAATCATATAGCCAGGCTTTTTATTTGACATGGACCATTGTTGTATCCCTGGTAAACACCCACTCAGACATTCTTGCACAGGCTTGTCATTGCCTTGGCTAAAATGTTGTTTGCGCCAAAAGAATCTTGAAAAGGATACTTAAAAACTTAGAACCTTAGCATCTTATCATTCCTAATATCTTGATGGACAAGCATGGCTCAAGGTAGCACAAGTGGTTTTAGTCAAAAGTGACAACAACAAAGATTAGACAGTCCAACATATGTTCCAACCCTCCCAGTATGACCGGGATGCTCCCGGTTTCAGAGGTCGTCTCCCGACCTCCCGACAATTTTGAAATCCTCCTGCTTTTGGAAAAAATTTCTAATGAAAATGAAAATCTGGCCTAAAATTAAGGCTGCGTTTACACGATATTGGATTATTTTTCATACCGTTTTCAGACAGTTTACAATAATACGCTCCACTATTCACTGCTCAGCATATTTAATATTTCTAGTATTTTCGTGCGTAAACTGAGCTTTTTCGTTTACGTTACAGTATTATTTTCCGTTTTATTAGTGTTGATAACATTTGCTGTTGTTAAATCATCATAAAAGCTAACCTTTCTTATCATTTTAAGCTAATCTAAGTGGCATGTAATCGCCAATATTTTTTTTAGGAGGCGGGGGCCCCTAAGACCTCCTCTGGGGGAGCTCAGAGCGCCCCCCCAGGCGCCCAGCTCCGATTTTTCGCTTGCTGCGCTCACGATATCTCCCGCTTTTCCTACTGTAAAGGTTGGAACGTCTGGTCCAAGGAGGAAAGAAATCATGGAAAGAGCCATAGATATTTTCTTAGAAAAAAGATGAGTGGTGTTAGCAGTAATTAAACTTTTTGGAGGGCAGATAGCCCTCCTAAGCTACTGTATATGCATAGGCAATGCACTGCCCTTGTGACACTGTCTTCATTGAAAGGCCTGCATATGATCCCCCTTTCTACTGGGTAAATGCATGCTTCACATTTCCAGAATAACTGGTAAATGCAGATGTATAAATTCTGTGTTTGTTGTTGAATATATTGATTTGAAGTAATACTGACAGTCAATGTTATTTATGCAGCATCATATATATTATTGCAGGTTTGCCTGTTTTGATGTTGATAATGTTTTGCTATTTAATACGTAACTATTGCACATGAATTTATTTGAGAATATTCTGTTTTCTTTCTAGAATCACTCTCTTGAAAGCATTGTTGCTGTAAGTAAGATATTTTTTCATTTGAATAGCTACAGTGAACTCTTTCTAATTCGAACTCATGTAACTCAAACTTTTTACTAATTCAAGCAAAATTCTTGTCCGTTGAAAATGGCCTAATAAACCCTCATGAAAGAACGTTATTATTTTAACCTCTGTAAGTTGAACATTCTGTAATTCGACCAATTTAGTCTGTACCCTGAAGAGAAAAGCCTTTCTTATTCAAACTTTGTGCTATAAGTGCTTTATCTCAATGTTTGCCCTGCAGACAGGACTATTAACATCCTATGTCATACATTTCTTGTTACATATTGCCTAATTGAAAAACATTTGCTAAAAACAGTTTTACAATGGAACATAAGGAAGAGGCAACAAGGCCAATAAGTCAAATCTCAGTCTTTCATGATATTCAATTGCCAGTCATTTTAGCAAAAAGTTGGAGCATTGCATCTCATGTTAAAGGTTATCATGTGTATCAGAAAGTATGGAAGCCAGTTTTGCATTAAATTTTGTTGTCTTAAAGATAACTAGACCCAGCAGACAAATATACTATGTGCATGCTAAAAGATGCTAGGCCTATAGGTGTTGGACGTTTCTTCCATAGTGTTTTTTATTGAAGTGCCCCAATACTTTTTGAATGGTTGTGTAGATAAAAGCAGTAATGGGTGTTTTGCAAATGCAAGTTTCTACTTTTTTAAGAAGTGATGCTTTTGTAAAGTGTCATGTTAGAATGATATAAAATTCATTGAATTTTGATGACAGACAGGGAATTCAAGTTCCAAGTCTCCTCGGACATGAGGGCCAGTCTAGAGGTTTAGATGCATTCTTTTTTACGAAAATAGGGTAGAAATGCAAGAAATGGTTGAAAAAATCAATGTGCTGGTAGAAAAAGAATTTTCTAGCAGAAAGAGCCAATATGCCCACACCAATCATAAAGGACTTTCTCAAGCAACTCAGAAACATGTCATATATGAAATTGTTCATTTTGCTTCAAACTGTTCTACAGTTTAGAAAAGATAGCCAAAAGATATGAAACATGCATTTGGGGGGAAACTGAAGTAACATCTGATATCTTTTGGGAAAAACTCATGTAATTCAATCTTTCTGTAATTCAAACAATTTTACATTCCCACAGAGTTTGAATTAAACAGAGTTCACTGTATCACTGTACATGTTACAATCTATTCTACATTCCTCACATTATTATACAAACACTATATATATAAACAATACCATGATGAGCAAATAATGCATGAGCCAAAGAAAGAAAGCACAAAGAAAAACAATTCAAAGTAGCGAAAATGGAAATTTGACAGCTCAAACTCCCATTAGAAATCAAAGAGAAACTCAAAGAAGAAAGAAATTTTCATATATAAGGGTTCCTGGGAGTCCAGACAACCTGAAAAATCTGCAAAAGTCAGGGAGTTATTTTTTGTGGACATTTTTCACACTCTGTCATTTTTGTGTCTTCTTTGCCTGTAAATATGCCAAATCATTTCCGTGGTGCATGTGAAAAAGTCAGGGACTTTTTAAAGCTTGGTCTAGAAAACCTGTAAAAATCAGGGAGTTTTTTTGAAAAGTATTCTAAGAGCCATGTATATGCAGTTATGTATATATACTCAACTATAAATCTATGCTCTACTTTGCTGTTGAGCCAGTTGCACCCATTTGTTGTGGATTTCTTTTTGAACTGACATGCCATTTAATCACAGAAATTCACCACTTTGCTTCTGATGCCATGAGATCCTTAGTTCAAATTTTGGAGTTGTTGTTTCTGGATAGGACTCTGGTGTGCAGGTTGGCCCACCTGTTTGCGATAGGGTGGGCTCATTAATGTGCACAAGTGCATGAGGGTCCTCACAGGAACAAAATGATACATTCCGAGTTTCTACAGGCACTATTGATTGTTGCAACTTACTAGTGTAGCAACATTTACCTCAGCTGAGATCCCAGTAATTGATAGGTTTGCAAGTTATCTGCACCTTGCCACATGTTACAACCTAGTATGTGCTCGCAGGCTCAACATGCTTTAAATTAGCCGTCATGACAAGTATATGTATTATAAAACTTTTAAAAACCATGTATGAAGCAGACCAGGTTTCAAAAGAGAAGATGCCAATAGAGAGTTGCATAGGTAGACCTTAATTTATTCAGTTAACTGAGTGTAGAATATAAGATCTATCAAACTTTCTGTTTAACAAGGTTTTGTCTCGATTTGTCTCGATTTTAGTTGTAGAAGTTAAATTTCTTCTTAGTTTTAAGATAGACTGTCTCATTGGTAGGTTCCAGGTGAAAGTTTTTGATGCAAAGTTAAAATATGTGGCACATGTCCTCTATGTATGACAATTAATGAAATCTTATACAGCAATGCTCTGTGCAAAATAGAAGCAGTATGGACTGCCTTTCAACAGAAATGTTATGTATTTTAAATTGTAAAATGATTGCCATGGATGATATATTAGGTAATTTCTAATTTGCTTGGTAGAGTCTGTATTCTTGGCAGCAAGTCCCAAATTTTAGCTTGCAACCTTTTTTGTCAGCATATGGCCTTGTTGAGTTGCAAAACTGTACCCTTCTTGGTTGGCCATCCTATTTTCAAGTTCATTCCAGACTTTAAATGAGACTTAAATTTAACTTGCAAGAAAGTATTAGCAATAAGTTTCTTCTTGAAAAATAAGACAATCCTCTGAATTATACTTTGCATTCTCAGCTTGGTTATCAGATATCTTACTGTGAAGTATTTTTGTGCCATTACCAGCCTTGGTATATTCTATTTCTGATTGAGTGAGATCCTACATCAATAGTCTATAAACCCTGCTTTTGGTAAACGTGTGTTGTATTATTGAAGGTTCATACCTGCGTCAGTGATGAAATATGTTCCATTATTTTCTTAGTTGACAGTTTCATTGTGTTTCTCTATTGGTAATTTGACATAAAAAAATCTGCAAAAGCCCCGCCAAAGGGTCGTGTGAGCTACGCTCCCTTGAGCACTCCAATTTTTTTAAAGATATCTAACAATCTGCGATTGTTTTCTTAATTTTTCAAAATATGTTATCTTTTTATAGACATTGCTTGAGGGGGAGAACGAAAAGGTAGGCCTATTTATGAAGATTTATCACATAATTTTACGTATTGTATTACATTCCTTTCAAGATTAGGATAAAGGATGTTCGATTTTTATCACGCTAGTTTTGCTCTGATCTGTTATATAACTGTAAAAATTCAGGGGGGGGGGGGCGCATAGGGCTTCAGGATACCACGAGATGTTGCCGTAACTTGTTCGGCCCGTTTTGCTAACCTTTACCACTGTTGATATTTGCTTTCTGTGAAAATATTTTTATTCCTACACGTATTTATTACTGTTGGAGGACCCTGAGACATAAATGTATGTTCTGTTGTATGGAGACCACCATGCATAATAACTGGAGACATTGAGATTAAAGTTAATTATGGATTTACCCGAGTTTACTTCTTACAGAACAGTTTTCATGTTTCACGATATTTTGCAGAAAACTGGGAATTTCGAGCCTTCAAAACAACTTGGGGCTGTGCAAGCAGCAAGAAAGCTCTTATCAAGGGACAGAAATCCACCAATCAATGACCTTATCGAGTATGACAGTTTGTTGTATCTTTTTTCATTGTTGTTTGTTTGTTGTTTTCATCGCTCATACAGAGTGTTGCTATTGTTAAAGTATCGCTCTCGAGTTGGCTGTCCCTGGCATTTTGTTGAGCAAATATCTTATCCTGAATAGCAACAGGGACTCACTTAAACTCATTTTACAGATTAGGCTGAGATCTTGTTTCTTAATTTGGTTCTGCATTTTAACGAGACTATCAGAACATATGAGTTGCAGATATTTTTCAGTTTAAATGGGAATATTTTCATTTAGGCTCTGTTCTTAGCCTTGCGTCCGTTCTATGCACTGGGACTAAATGATAACGGGTAAGGGGGCACGCAATTCGTTTTTTGTTCTGAAAAGGAGCATAGATTTTCAAGCATAACCGTGTTTCTATCTGTAGACATTGCAATTCTGTTTCTTGTGCTTTTTTTATTGGGAAGGTACCAGGTGATTCACTGACGTCAGCCATCTGCTCCTTTAGCATAACAGCAAGTACAGTTCAAAATGACAGTGAATGTTGAAAAAGTTGATGAATATTATCAGCGCCGCTTCTCTTTTTGCTTTTTGCGAGTGAAAAGTCCAGCTGCACGCTGTGCCGGAAAAATTTTTTTCACACACGAACTGCGATAATTTGACCTAGTGGTTATGGTTCCGACTTTTGAATCTGCAAGATCTTTATTAGCAGTTTTAAGTTACACGGTCATCAGTACAAAGCACTGAAAGAATAACTTTCGGGCCCCTGGTTGAATCGCGTTTTGCAAGTAAAGGCCACCCAGAAAGTAGAGGCCACCCAGAAAGTAGAGGCCACCCAGAAAGTAGAGACCACCCAGAAAGTAGAGGCCACCCCCAGAAAGTAGGCTCATTTTGAAGGTCGTTGGGTGAGTAAAGTCAAAAGCCTGCCCACGCGTATAGGACGTGTGAGTTGGTCAGTCCACCCTCACCTCAAAACCTTGAGATGTAAAAAATGAGAGTTGAAAATCCTTGGGATTTAAGCCGCAAATCTTGAGAATTGTCGGAAAGTGTCCCCCATGTAAATGTCACTTTGTGATGATGTGTGCTTATGAACAGTGATCGTAATTTATATAGAGTATGTCTGTTGCATGAATACTGCTTCGCAATGTCATATGACTATATGGGAATACAAATCTCAGTAGTAGACTAAGGTGGAACCCACGTTGCAAGAAGTGAGTTATGCTGAAACAAAAAGTGGCCGCGATATCTTCTACTGTAGTAATTGCATTCTTTGGCGCTTGAGACTTAACTAACTAAGAACAGGAGGGTAAAACTTATCTACGTTTTCAAATCTTATCATGCACAATTTGATATATATATATATATATATATATATATATATATATATATATATATATATATATATATATATATATATATATATATATATATATATATATGTATATGATGGCTGCAACTCGTATTCGAGTATTGCCACTGCTTAACAGAAACACAGTTCACACTGATGAGCAGCCCTGATGTGGCTTTTTAGTCCAGCTAGAGACTTGCATTCCTTGGCACAGGTTCTACAGATATGAACAGCCCTGGCGAGAGGCTCTGCTACGCTTTTGTCGTGAATTTTTACATGACGTTTTAAACCTGCTGCGCTTTTACATACTTTTCCACACTCACGACATGTTGTAACATCACTTAGATTATAATTGACTTGTCGCTGGCTTTGATGTACTTTCTATATATATATATATATATATATATATATATATATATATATATATATATATATATATATATATATATATATATATATATATATATATATATATATATATATATATATATATATATATATATATTAGTATATGTATATTTACCAATATTCCTCTTAAAGAGTCTATTGATCTTGCTGTTTCATATATTGCTGAAGGAAACCCTAACCTCAAGCTTTCCATAACTGAACTCACTAAGCTTTTTTCAATCGCAACCTCTCAAACCCACTTTCTTTTTAACGGTAAGGTCTATGACCAAGTAGATGGTGTCGCTATTGGCTCTCCACTTGCCCCTGTGTTAGCTAATTTATTCCTTAGACATCATGAAAATATTTGGCTTAATAAGTATCAAGGTCCTTCTGTTCAGCTTTATCGACGTTATGTTGATGATACTTTTTGTCTTTTCAATACTGAGCAAGATACCTTGTCAGTCTTTGATTTTCTCAACTCACAGCACCCTAACATCAAATTCACTATTGAAAAGGAAACTAACCAGATGTTGTCATTTCTTGATGTCTGTGTCGATAATAAAGACCCATCTTGTCTCTTAATGTCATTACATCGCAAAAATACATTTACTGGTTTACTCACTAACTTTTTCAGCTTCACTTCCTTTTCTTATAAGATTGGTCTTATTCGTACTTTAGTGGATAGAGCCTACAGAATTAATAATACTCTTCTCAAATTTAATGATGATGTTAAAAAACTTTATTTTGTTTTTAAAAAGAATCAATATCCTGAATATCTAATAAGCCGGGTAGTCAATTCGTATCTTGGTAATGTTCGTAGTTCTAACGCTTCAACTTCATTTCATTTCATTTCATTTCATTTCATTTCATTTCATTTCATTTTGAATTCTTTACGGAGGGGGGCCCTTCAGCAAAGATACTGATTTTCAAGGGTCCCTCCATCTAAAATACAATAATACAATAGAAAACAAAAGTTAAAGTTTAAAAAGTTAAAAATTTAAATACAAAATACAAATATTAGCTTTAAAAACAAACATTGGAAAATACAAAAGAAATACAAATTAAAAACTATCATGCTTAAAAGCTCTAAGGGAGGTTGCTTGCTTGCAGTTGGCTGGGAGGCTGTTCCAGAGTTTCGCACCTCTAAACGAAAAAGATTTCTTGCCGTTTTCCGTGCTTTTTTTGGTAACCTAAGATCTGTTGACGTATTGCGCAGCCCATATGAAGTAATTTGATAATTTTTCATAAAAAAACTGCGTAAATATGGAGGAGCAAGTTCGTTCAAGCTCTTAAAAACCATAGTTTTGGTTTGGGTATCAATCAGCTCATTGATAGTTTCAATCGATTAGATAGATTGCTCATCAATAGATTGCTGGGAGTGTCAAAACTACTGTTTGTTACAATTCTAGCAGCCCTGTTTTGTAGCTTTTGCAAACGATTAATCTGAGTTGTACCTGCACAGCCCCATACAGAACAGCAATATCGGAAATGGGGCTCTATTATGCTAGTATAGAGATTTGTTAGGGCTGAGAAAGGTAAAAATTTCTTAGCATGTTTTAGGAGTCCAAGCCCTCTAGAAACTTTTAAAGACACAGCCTGGACTTGAGACTTCCAATCAAGGCTGTTGTCTACCTGAACTCCAAGGTACTTAATTTTGTTCACAACCTCAAGCTCCGTTCCATGTATTTTTATTTGTAGATTCTGGTTCGACATATTAAGAACGTTCTATAGGAACGTGAATTGTTGCTTCCTATATGCTGCCAATGTTCGATAAGTGACATCCTTCGTTGATCCGTTGTTGGCGAGTATCAGATTTAACGTGCTGAGAACACGGAGGCAGAGAGAGGAGACGATGTTGTTGACGGTACTCTGACTCTACTCTGACTAAACATTACTTTACAGGTAACATGAATATATACATAAACATTGAACAACCGAAATAAACATGATTTACGTAAAGGAAGGGTTAGGTTGTTGTTAGGAGATTGTTGAATAGATTCGTGTGGAGATGTTTGCGTGGAGAACAACAGAATAGGAATGACCAGGTGTTTGATGACAGGAGTGACGTATGGTGATGTCCAAGGTGTGTGATGTGAGAATGCGAATGAATGAAAAGAAGGAAATCGGCATAGAGTATGAAATGGCCTAAGTTACAATGTTTACGTGTCACTACAAGAGCTCCCCCCTTAGAATGCAAGCGGATGAGAAGCATTCGATCCGTAAGGGAGAAAGCAGTGTAGGAGTGTAAACATTGTAGGAGAGGGAGATGAGCAGATGACGAAATGTTAGAATAGCGTTAGTTGTCCTAGCTAGATGTTAGTGATACTGACTAGTGTTACGAAGGGCTACATATACGGTAATAGTTGAAAATAACTGATTATAATAACATGAATATAGTAATTGAAAATACACTTGAAAATACACGATAATAAGATGACGTACACATGAAGGATTTTAGATAAATGTCCAAACATACTACAAAATGTCCATTTCTGAGGCGGCCACGAAATGATGTTGTTAAGGTTTTGTGTGTTGGGTCACCAGGAACCAGAATGTCGGCGTTCGACGATTGTGTGCGAGGTTTTGTGAGTAGGATCAACCAGGAACCTGAATGTCGGCGTTCGACGAGTGCTTGCGAGGTTTTGTGAGTAGGATCAACCAGGAACCTGTATGTCGGCGTTCGACGAGTATGTTGTTTAGGCACTACGGTGGGTCGAGTGCGAGTTGCTTGCTTGCTTGAAGAAGCTGGATCAACGAAGGATTCTCTGGTCACGTCTCGCCGTCACCATTATAGGAACGTGTGTTTGTGGATCCTATAGACTGCAATGCTCGATAAGTGACATCCTTCGTTGATCCATGGTGTTGTGTATCATTATTTAACGTGCAGAGAACACGGAGGCAGAGAGAGGAGACGTTGATGTTGACGGTACTCTGACTCTACTCTGACTGACTATACAACATAAATTACATGCGTATATACAGAAACATTTAACAACCCGAAATAAACATGATTTACGTAAAGGAAGGGTTAGGTTGTTGTTAGGAGATTGTTGAATAGATTCGTGTGGAGATGTTTGCGTGGAGAACAACAGAATAGGAATGACCAGGTGTTTGATGACAGGAGTGACGTATGGTGATGTCCAAGGTGTGTGATGTGAGAATGCGAATGAATGAAAAGAAGGAAATCGGCATAGAGTATGAAATGGCCTAAGTTACAATGTTTGCGTGTCACTACAGTTCCTTTTAGCTTTAGTAGAAACCAACATTGATTGAGTTTTTGCTACATTAAGGGACAATTTATTGCTAGTCAACCAAGTATCTAGGTGCTCGAGATCTTCATTTAAAGCCTCATTTAGCCGGGATAAATCCTTTGATTGCAAGCACAGACTCGTGTCGTCAGCATACATAGAAGTGGTGGAATTATTTACTGCTCTAGGTAGATCATTAATGTAAACAAGAAAAAGGAGTGGACCAAGGCACGAACCTTGAGGCACTCCAACTTCGATATTGTCAATTTGCGAGTCGATACCATTTACACTGCAGTATTGGGTTCTATCTAATAAGTAGGATCCAAACCAGGCCAGTTCCCTATGGAGAATGCCATAAGATTCCAGTTTCCTACACAGAATTTGATGATTGACAGTGTCGAAAGCCTTTTTCAGATCTACAAAGACCATACCCACCAGATTACCTGTATCCATCCCGTTGTACCAGTCATCCGTGTTCTTAAGCAAGCATGTAATAGTGGAATGAAATTTTCTAAAACCAGACTGGTTAGAGTTGATGAAACAATTATCATTCAGATACTGGTACAACTGGTTGAACACAAGTTTTTCGAAGAGCCTAGAGACAACGGGTAGTACTGATATAGGCCTGTCATTAGACTTTTCGGTCCTGTCACCATCTTTGAAAATCGGTGAAACTCGAGCAATTTTCCAAGGGTCAGGAAATAGACTTGTTTCGAGTGAAGTGTTGAATAAATATACAAGAGAATCTTCAATATAAGGCATCGCCAGTTTGAGGAAGTAACTAGAGATGCCGTCGTTCATCTACTGATATTACCACTGCTTATTTCAAATTGCCATATCTTAAGCTCTCCAATTTTACTCAAGGTAAAGTGCGTATGCTTGTTAATAAATACTGTAACAGTATTAAAATAAAGTTAGCCTTTTCTTCCTTTAAGGTTAAAAATTTGATCTCGGTTAAAGATTATGTCCCCAGATCACTCCGCTCTTATGTAGTGTATAAATTTAAATATGCCGGATGTAATTCCGTGTATATTGGCGAAACAAGCCGACATTTATCTACTCGAGTGCGAGAGCATTTATTTACTGATAAAAATTCAAATATTTTTAAACATCTTAAAGGTTCAGTCGTTTGTAGAGAGGCATGTAACGATAGTTGTTTTAAAGTGTTGGATTCTGCAAACACTTCTTTTAAACTTAAAATTAAAGAAGCGTTACATATTCAATGGGAAAGACCTGATTTAAATAAGCAGATTCAGCATTATAACTTTTCATTAAGCTTTTAGCTATTCTTCTTAACCGTTCTTACCTGTTTTCGCTACATTGATTTCTTTTTCGATTAATAAATTCGATTGATGATTTAACGTTTGTTTATGTACCAAGAAGTTTTTTCATTGTAATTAGCAACTGATGATGGATTGGAACAATCTGAAACATGTCTTGCAAACTTAAAAGCATTGTCGTATTTTTTCGCCTTATATATATTTATATGCGGATTCGAACTCATGATGTTTAGACCAGAAGACTCCTGTGCTAATCAATTGCGCCATCCAGGCACAGAATAGCGGTGGAATCTTAAGGTCATTCTACCGTGAGTCCTTCAACGCATCTAGGGCCTTCTCTATGTTTCGACTTGAATGCCTACATCAGTTCTGACATTCCAGATGCCTAGTAATAACACGAAAGAAGAGTATATAAGTAACTGATGACAATGGAACACTCGACACAATAAAACAGGGCTACAATCGATAACACTTGAAATTGAATGGAAGAGGAATTACAGTAGGCACAAAAGAGTAGGGTGTTGGGGAAGATGATACCAGCCGTCCCACCGGGGTAGAGAACACCGTTGAAGAGCAATCCTCTTACCTACTTTGTCCTCGTTCTGTGTTCTCTCTACGCCAGTAGGACGTTTGGTATCATCTTCTCAAGCACTGTATTCTTCTGTGCTGTCTGTAATTTCCCTTCCTTTCAATTTCAAGTGTATTCCATTGTAGTCATGCCCCCATTTATTAAATTTTAAACAATGAAAAATGGTTTGCAAGTTTTGCCCTTGAGAAAAGGAATGTTCTCTTTCACGAAGTGATAGTGGTTGTGATGTTTATGAGAGGCGCAATAGGCAGTTGTATTGTCATTAGATTTTAGAAATTTTTCAGATCCCCCTCCGTACGCTTTGAGGAACGATGGATGGGTAAGATTAAACGCTCACACTGACGTACAGGTTGGATGGCCTGGTAAAGGTCAGAGCATACGTACGCTATGACGACATACTTTACTAAAAAGGGCTACCCATAGTGTAAGCTGAGGGAAAATGCGCACAAAATCGCACAGAATGAAAACACTACTGCAATTACTTTCAGAAAAAGTGAGAGCTTAATGCATTTTGTGTTCATTTGTGAAAAGCTGGTGCTAAGACTGGGCAACATTTTTCATGGAATGTCAAAGAAAGTCATTTGCTCTTACAGGGATGGGATGGGTGAGTGTTTTGAGTCAAAAGGGTACTCGCACGTACAAGGTCGGTGGTTTGATAAAAAAATGTGACGATTTTGGGTGTACGTACTCTCTGGATGACCCCGTGTCAGTGTTTCTTCTCTTCTCTTTGATATTTCTGAGTATAAAAGGATTTGCAAGTCATTTGATATTAAATAAGACTGCTCTGCCTTATTTTCATGGCTTCATGGGCACGATCACTCACATGTTGCAGCGTAACACAGAGAAAACCTGGGTTTACTTCGGTCTCTAATATTATTTTGTAGTGGTTGCTTGCCTTCTTTGAATTTGATTCTATTGCTAATTTTTATGGTTGGCTTCATAAACATAACTATTGAATCTCTCGTAGATCTGGAATCCTCCCCATTCTTGTTGAGTGTTTAAAGTGTGATGAAAAGTAAGTGGACTACATGTCAAATTAGTATTTAGTTATGATTATTGTAAAGCCACGACTCAACAAAGTTCAGTGAACAAAGTTCAGTGAGTTGTTGAGTGAACAGTCGAGTCGTTTAGCTACCATGTTCAGCGCTTTTCAGTGATGTTGAGCGTTTTGTTAGTGATGTTGAGCGTTTTTTAGTGAAGTTTGGTCGTGGTCAAAAGCCCGCGTACGCTCATATGTTTCATTTTCAACTTTGCCGCCAAAAACGTAGTAGTCCGCATCAGGGAAAATAGTCGGTGACGGTAATGGGGCGTTCGGATAAACGAGGATATACTGTATCGGTTTATACTTTCCTTGGTACTTCGATGTAGATTTTTGATAAAGCTGACGCGAGCGGAAAATCGAGCGCGTGGACTCGCGTCTCATTGAAAGGCCTGATACAGCGCATGAGCAGCCAGGTATGGAATGCTGTTATTGGTGACAAGTAATCACGTGATATTTTACAGTCCGATAAGGTGAGCAGGCGGCTACAGAATTCTCTTGTGAGTGCAGCCTGGTACCTTTATCAGTGCCTGTTTGTGAGGATTCATAATTTATGATACTTTATTATGAAATGTGACAATTAACTGAATGCTTGGTCATTCCATTTCCACATTAATGACGGTTACATGCACTAATTTCAGTCCAGCTTTACAGTTTGAAGCAGCCTGGGCTCTAACGAATATTGCATCAGGAACCTCACAACAAACACAAGCTGTTGTGTCAGCAGGTGAGCTATGTTCTTTTCACTCATTATTTCTTTGAGAGTTACTCCTTGCCAGTATTGCTTCACACGAATACTCTGAGAATGTATACGTAACCTCGATGTGTGGTTAGACCCCATTGAGAAGCCTAACATTACTTTTTAATAAGCTATACCCACCAAGAAATTTAGAACATTAAGCGTTTCGACTTTCGTCAGCTTCAGTAGGGAGGCATTCCAGCGACATGATGCACATTTATACTCTACATACATACAGAAAACATAATGCAATTATCGCTTAACAATGGAAATTTTAAACCATGCTGAGGGAGCATAGTGGACAAATCTTGATTGGCTGTTAGCGCGATCCCCAATTGGGAATCTTCTTATTGGCCAATAAGGCAGAAGATTCCCCAATTGGGGATCGCGCTAACAGCCAATCAAGATTTGTCCACTATGCTTGCTGAGGGAGTACAATAGTAGTCACCTAGCATTGAAAGGAGTGGAGTAACGAAGGAGTGGTACATACAGATATATAGATATGTGCTAGCTTCTGATTGCATATATTATAGCTGCTTGAGACAAGCGAAAGCCGAAAGTAGCCATAAGGTGCGAAAAATCAGGAGAGTTAAAATAAGCCTCTGTACTCTAGTGGTTACGACGCTTGCCCGGAAAGCAAGAGATCCTGGTTCGATCCCAGGCGGTGGTTAGTTTTATATTTTCTCCTGATTTTTCTTAGCATAATACCAACCTTGCTGTTTGCACCGAAAAAGGAGAAATCCTAGTTACTGGCTAGCTACTGACTGCATATGTATTATATATATATATATATATATATATATATATATATATATATATATATATATATATATATATATATATATATATATATATATATATATATATATATATATATATATATATATATATATATATATATATATATATATATATATATATATATATATATATCAGTAGCTAGCGAGTAACCAGGATTTCTCCTTTTTCGGTGCAAACAGAAAGGTTGATATAATGCTCAGAAAAACCAGGAGAAAATTAAAATTTGCCACCACCTGGGATCGAACCAGGGTCTCTCGCATTCCGGGCTAGCGTCGTAACCACTAGACCACAGTGGCTTGTTTTAACTTCTCTGGTTTTTAGCACCTTATGGTCACTTTCGGCTTTCGCCTTTATCAAGCAGCTCTAATATATACAATCAGTAGCTAGCAATATATATATATATATATATATATATATATATATATATATATATATATATATATATATATATATATATATATATATATATATATATATATATATATATATATATATATATATATATATATATGAACGGAGGAAGAAGGCAGAACAACTCTTTCGAGAAATAGGCATCAGATTGATTGATTTTTATGCGCTTTTTGATATCAGTGCTTACATTATATATATATATATTATTTATATATATATATGTATGTATGTATGTATGTATGTATGTATGTATATATATTTGTTTGAGTACTGAAGAAGATGAAAATCGAATGTTATGTTCAACTCTTGCATGCACCCGAAAGTTTTGGTATAGGACTAAATTTCAACTTTCAATTGAGAATCAACATCGTCTTGCATTTCAAGCCAACGTTATTTATTGAAAGTAGAATAGCAGATGTTTTTGCGCTTAAAGCGAATATGTAAGATGGGGTGAAAGTGGAAGGGGAAATCGTTATGCAGAATAGATAACTCTTACTAGAAAATCAAGTGAAAGTAGTAAATGAAAGGTCCATTCCTTGTTGTTTTTGTTTCTAATTGTTTTTTGCTGATTGAAATTTCATCCGAAGCCGAAAAACAGGATTAGAGATTGGCCAAAAGCAAGTTTTGTCAGGATTAGGTCAGGATGTGTCGGAAATCTCTGCAATATTGGTTAGATGACTTCTGCACAATTCAGTTATCTTGGACAAAGTTATTCACTGTTTCTAAGATTCTAATATGGCTAATTGAGAGGACTTTCTGCCGATTTTTAAGATTTTTTGACCTGATGTTCAGCATGTTCGCTGTCAATCGAATTAAGCATTAACACTGTGGTGAGAAAGAAGCGATTAACGTGGAATTAGTTCAATTCAGGTGACGTTTTTAGTCATATCATCAACATAGTATGAAACTGATTGTACGCTGCCATTCCATGTTTCACTGAGAATAAGGTAGATTGAAGGAATAGCTTTCGATGAAAGGAGAGTATTTTCATAGTAGTATGTCATCAGTTTCAAGCATTGTCTTTCAGGAGATCAGAAGAACTTGCTTAGTATTTGTCATCTCCTTACGACGTTGGCTTCTCAGATCTCCCTACCCCTGAGCAGAGCGTTTATCCGCATCCCTTTTCACTCTGTTAAATCCCATTTTCATTCACGATGTAATTTCGAATTTCGGGTGGGAACTCATTGTCCACGGTCCATATACAATCATTCGCAGATCGCAGGACGCTTCAATTAGGACTGGGGGACAAAGGGGTTCGCATCTGAAATCCGAAGCTATAGTTTAGTGTAGATGGGCCTCTAGATTTTATTATTTAGATTTCGTTTCCTTTCTTTTTATTGACATTGCACCCTATTTGTAGATGCTGTGCCGTGTTTTTTGCGCCTGCTTAGTTCGCCGCATTCGAATGTTTGTGAACAGGCCGTTTGGGCGTTGGGAAATATAATTGGTAAGATCCTTATGAGTATTTTGCATGTTTTTATATTATAGTACTGCCTGTGGTAATATTACAGTACTGTCTGCGATTCCACAAGATTGAAATTTGTTGTCGAATATATATATATATATATATATATATATATATATATATATATATATATATATATATATATATATATATATATATATATATATATATATATATATATATATATATATATATATATATATATATATATATATATATATATATATATATACACCACCAATCTATGCTTCTTGATTAAGATTCCATGTAACGGATGAAACCGGTACGAACCATCTCTTTGCATTTTGTAAGACCTAATGCAATACTGGTCAAAATAGGCCTGCCCAAGATAAGTAATAAATATTGTGTTGGAAACAATACTGATTATTCTTTAGATAATGTTTTCAATTCCATAAAACTGAGCTTGCATACAAATCTCTCCCTAGTCTTGATTTATGTTTCTGAATGACCATCTCTTGGTTTCAACCAGATTAAACCAATTTTTCTGAAGTTCTTCTAATTTCATAATAGACTGCTAAGGGTACCAGAATCCAGGAATTGCCGCAAATCTTGGACAGAAATGTTCTGTCTCCTCAATATTTTAACAGCAAGTTGTTCTTTATCTGGCGACCATTTGATTTAGGTACACTTCTTCAAGAACATATTGAAAAGAAAAAATCATGAAAGCACAGGCTTTTTATGCTTCTATCACCACATTAGCATTCCAACAAATTTTTTCCCGCCGAAACATGGACCACAGGGCTCTCAGGTTTTCAGATAAGAACTCTGGTTATGGTCAACCTGTGAAAGGCTTCCTTCACTGGACGCCATATTAGATCAACCTGTGGAATACTTTTGAACCCTAAGTGTACATTTAGTTGTCGACGGGAGCTGCGTTCCAAGCCAAACGTAGGATAGGGAGATGGTACTTGTATGCAATGGAATAGAATCATCTTGTTCTTAATTTTCTAGGTGATGGGCCCATACTGAGGGACTTTGTCATCAATCATGGTGTAGTTGTTCCTTTACTAAGGTTCATTAACCCGCAGATTACTGTAAGTAGTAACTAACATATATGGGTTTTCATTACTTGCCTTATCTCATATGCATATGTACTATTGTTTTATGATAATTTCACCGTTTTTAATCAGAAGAGACCTTACATAGGGCTTCCCTAGAGATGGGCTCAACCCAGATTCAACCCTATTCAACATTGTGTTGTATCTGGAGCCTCCTGCCTGTGGATCTCATCTTGTGTTTTTCAAGTAAAACCTTATTGACACTACAGACTATTGCGGGCTCAACCTAGTTTAATTCGAATCTGAGGTCAACCTGGCGTTATTTCAGACTATTGCAAAACTAACCCAGAGTGAACCTGGGTTGAGCCCATCTCTAGGGGTGGGCCAGATCTATCCCAGGCTGAACCTCAGTTAGCTATGTTCACACGATGTATCAAACCATGGATACATAAAGCCCTGGTCAAACCTAGGTTTGCTTGCGTCCTGTAGATAGGGCATAAAAGTGAAGAGGGTTGGAAATAGCACATTTGTGCCACGATTTATGAACCTAAATGTTGACCTTAGGGAGCAGTCATTATTTGTGACCGGAGTGGGACTGAAGAGAAAATGGCGAGGTGACTGGAAAAAATGAACTGTTCTATGTGGGGTAGCGGAATAATTTTGGGCACAGGAGTATTTTAAAAACATTCACCATATTTAAGCATATATGCAGCCTTGTTTTACTGCTTTCCTTCGGTGGGGTAAATTTGATAACGTCAAAGAAAATTTGACTTAAGCAAATGGGGTGGTAGAATTTTTTTGAGGGCACATAATGCGTTCTCTTCAGTTCCCACCCCGGCCATAAATAATGGTCGCTCCCTTATAGAACAGATTTCTTTCACTTTTTGATATGCTCATAAAGTTACAATCAGACGGACTTAGACACATTACAGACTAGAACATATTACCATAGGGAGCATGATAGTACATAGCAGCTTTATGGCAATTTTAACTTGAAATTGAGATAAAATAAAATTTAAGATAAAATAAAATTTATCAACATCAAACAAGATTTATATTCATATGCCGTGTTCACTCCAATGAGCGACTGGAAGCGCTCAATTTAGAGTTATTTTGTTCTCGGAGAGGAAGCGCTTGTTGAAAGGGGCACTAATCAGAGAAAACACAACAATATTCTATTTAGAGAGATAGAAGAGGACTTTGATGTCGTAGGAGCTTAGGGCTGTTTCATATGTCGTGCCGCGCCGTGGCGTACCAGCCAGATTTTTGCTGACTTTAGATGGCACGGCACAGCGCGACTCATATGAAACTGTTTTCATAGGCGGTGCGACTGTGCCGTACCATACGGCAGAGAATTCTACTATGAGCCAATTTGATTTCGTTAAGGTGTTTGGCACATTGCGCATGCTCTTTGAGAGTGTGGCACGGCACAGCACGACTGACAAAACCACTTTATGAAACACTGGCGTACCCCTTTAAATCACAGTCTAATCAAGTTTCAGCTGGTACGGCGCGGCGCGGCACGACATATGAAACAGCCCTTACTGCGACTGAGATTCAAATCAACATGGACCTCAATTGCTTTGCCGCCTATGCATTAATCCGGATATTAATTTTTTTCTAACCGGAATATCACCGGCGAAAATTTGTCCCTAGAGTTATTTTAAGACTTGTGAATTTGACCGCAGATTGCAATTTTTCTTATTTTCACTGGATGCGCAATCTATCATTCATTTCTATATGTCAGACCCGTCTTGTTCTGCCCAACTGCCCTCGGAACCTGAATGAACTAGTCTTTACACGTCCGCATTTTTATCAATAGGTGGCAGTGGTTAACTGCACGATGGTTGTGGCAGAAATTAAATACTAGCTAGTTATCCAAATAGAGTAATTTTCGGATCTTAGGGCAAGCAAGATCGTCCTTTCATTTATTATTTTTCTTTATCATCAATCGGAATCAGTTTACATTAAGACTCAAAACCAAGTCTTGTGTAAACAAAAAGAGTTCATTTTTTCACTTGGACTCTTCAAGTAAACAATGGTGAATAGGTGCTAATTGGCCAATCATGGGGCCAAATAGACGCATTATTCATCATATCACGTGTACCCGCATCTGGCTATATATTTCGGTTGACCTTTCGGTCGCTATCCGACGTTTCATACTCTGACGAGTGTCGGACGAAAAAGCTTTCAGTACGCTAAAAGAATGTTCCCGCTTTTTCGTGCTATAGTGAAGTTCTGCAGTACCAACAGACTTTCCAAATAGAATAATACGAAATCTAAATCCTACCTGGAAATTGATAACTTTTAGTACTTATGAGCATAGCTAGCTATTTGTTACCTACTTTTACTAAATAGATATTTCATACACACTATTTTATAAAAATAGCCTATTTTTGCTGACCCTTAATATTCTTGAAAGTTTCTGATTTTGAGCCTAAGTTAATTCTTGAATTGTTCTTAAATCTAAGCGATTTTGAGCATTAATATTTATATAAACTATATTCTTATGATAAAAGGTATGTAGTGGTCAGTCCCCGAAGAGTTGCTGAGTCACATAGTGTAATGACTCCCATATCTGATATATGAAAAAGTCACCCTTGTTTCGTTTTCTAGAATACCTCAAATAAACATAAAATCTAAGTCTCCATGAAGCATGAGCCTTATATTATTCTTAAATGCTTACATTGTGCTTAAATTTCAGCGATTTTGAACCATGGTCCTTTAGACTCAACACTTTCGCCTGTTTAAAATAGGCAATTTCGATCTACAACTCCATGAAGTGAGTCAGATGGTATTTCAGGCCCTGACTGCCATGCCTTCGGAATATGGAGATATTCTAATATTGGGGTATTCTGAAGTTTAGGAAAGATGAAATAATTTTCTCTTCTATCCATGTTCTTAACACTGCAAAGAGACTATCTAAAGACGTGCAGCAGACAATCACCTCAAACTCCCTCAACATGACGTAGACAACGACCAGAAAAAAATTCCCCCTTGCCAGACATGATTTTGACTTTAATGACTAAGAAGCTCTCTCGAGACTTGTTTTTGTAGCACTTACGGGTTACCTAGACAAAAAACAGTGTTTAAACATAAGCTAGCTGCACTATGGATTGTTGTTTCACCATAAATACTAGCGTAGATTTGTATGCGAGTTAGTTATTGATTTTTGTGGAGTTAAAAAGACATAAAATAGATAAACTAGAAGCTTCTCTTGTGTTGTTATGGACGAGACCTCTAAACAGAGAATGCCTGTTGCAGGAAATAAAATTTTGGCGGCTTGAATAGCTAGACGGTTGTACAGGTCACGACACAGCAAACAGCTGAGATTATATGTGAAAATGCGAAATGAGCTAGGCAATAGATAATGTGATGAACTATTTGAGCTGCGCAAGATCTTTTGCTGATAAATAATTTTGCGAAAAATCCGAATTCTTGCCACTAGTTGGCAATTGTTTATTTGATTTCTCAATATGATCTCTGCACCAGGTCATGTTGCAAGTCTGAACTTTATTTGTCGACCAGTCGCAAGGGACGCCAGAGCTGAGGGGAGGGAAGGGTTTTGGTTGATTTGGATAAATTTCGAACATGGTGGAAGGGGTGTTTTAGACAATTCGGACGTCCAGGTTTTTCAGAATTTTATAGATGAACACTTACAAACCAGGAAGATGAAGCAGCACCAAGTGGCATTTTGTGGGCGTTTCAGCTGTTATTTGTTTTTTATTGTTGTGCCAAACTGGAAATGATTGAAGCAAAGAATAAGCTTGTTATATTTTATTTACAATCACTGCCAAATGTCTTGGAACACTTACGTTACTTTTTGACTCATGGAGCAAACTCCCCCTCCCCCTTAGAACAATGCTGAATTAATTAGGGGTTACTCGCAGCAGACACATCAGTTTGCTCTCAAATAGCACTCTAACAGCTAAGCTTTTACCTCAACATTGTTTTAAGGGGGGAGGGGATCAGTAGCTGTCAGATTTGACCGGAAATTTACTATTGTAAAATAGGACTCGTTATTCAATTGGTGTTCCAAGGACTTTTGGCAGTGATTGTTCATACACATGCTGCAATAGTTTTTGGTATGAAAAGCGGGGGAGGGGTTTCTGAGTATGGACAATACCAAACAAAAGGGAGATAGAGTCTAAAAAGTCGTCTTTTTACCGGGCGTCCTTTGTTAATGGCTCTTTAGCTACCAACGTTTTTCCTCTCGAGATACATTAGTAGTGTTATCGATTAGTTTGTCTTACATATTTCATTTCTTATTCAAATTCAAGTATAAGGACCACGATAAATAACATTGTGAGAGCCAGATACCAGAAGGATGTCCATATTCGCTGGAATCGTGTTGCAAACAAGAAATCAGTACAACTTACCCTTTTTCGAGATGTATTTCAAATATATATTTCATGTACTTGGATATTCTATATAAATATGCATTTGGTTTATTTTCCTGGTTCTAGACCTCCTTCCTTCGCAATGTCACTTGGGTGATTGTTAACCTTTGTCGAAATAAAGACCCACCTCCACCAATGGATACGATTAAACAGGTAATATATATGTTAGATGATGTTGTATCGTGTATGTTGAATGATGTTGTATCGTATATGTTGAATGATGTATCGTATATGTTGAATGATGTTGTATCTTATATGTTGAATGATGTATCGTATATGTTGAATGATGTTGTATCTCATATGTTGAATGATGTATCGTATATGTTAAATGATGTTGTATCGTATATGTTGAATGATGTTGTATCTTATATGTTGAATGATATTGTATCGTATATGTTGAATGATGTTGTATCGTATATGTTGATTGATGTTGTATCGTATATGTTGAATGATGTATCGTATATGTTGGATGATGTTGTATCTTATATTTTGAATGATGTTGTATCTCATATGTTGAATGATGTATCGTATATGTTAAATGATGTTGTATCGTGTATGTTGAATGATGTTGTATCGTATATGTTGAATGATTTATCGTGTATGTTGAATGATGTTGTATCTTATATGTTGAATGATGTATCGTATATGTTGAATGATGTTGTATCTCATATGTTGAATGATGTATCGTATATGTTAAATGATGTTGTATCGCATATGTTGAATGATATTGTATCGTATATGTTGAATGATGTTGTATCGTATATGTTGATTGATGTTGTATCGTATATGTTGAATGATGTATCGTATATGTTGGATGATGTTCTATCTTGTATGTTGTATAATGCTTTATAATATAGCTTGAATGGTGTACGCATCCCCAGATACCCTCCAACTCTCTTGTCTAAGTAACCAGTTGCGTTGCTTTGATAGAGGCCCTTGTCAAAGTCCTGCGATGAGTTTCATCAGTTTAAATGAAATAGATATGAAAACCTTTGCTGTGGCCTAAAACCGATTGAAAAAGGTGTGAAGTATCAACTGTTGGCAACTGTGATGCAACCACCGCTCAAATAATCTACCGTAGTATGTGAGCTAAATGAGGTACTAGTTAACGGTCTTTTTTACAAAAATGCGGATAAAATTTTTTATTTTCAAAGTAGACCCGCAAAAATGTTTCTTTCTACATAATCTTTGTCATCTTTCATCCCCTGGTTCCGAAAATTAGTAGACGTGGAGAGGGGGTTCTAGTAAGCTCCAGGGGGTTAGAAAATTCGAAAAAGACGCCAACCGTTTATTAGAGAACAAAGAGTAATATAGTTTCCCCCTTACGTTTATTGTGGGAAAGGATATTACTATTTGTCATATTGTTAGTATTATTTTTCGTGCAGGACTTAAGTTCGTTCAATAATAAATGGTCCTGCTCGAATTTAATTGATATTAATTTGATTTGATAGCTGCAGTATCATCCCATCCTGCTCTCTTATTTTAGCCATCTCTAATCGTCAGTCAAAAATCAAAGTCCTTCCCCTGCCAATGATGCATAGGACGGCGCCTACCTCCGTTTCTGTGGCCCTCGGCCACAAGTATGCTGTTGGTTGCCACGCGTGTTTAACTTTCTCATTCCATTCTTACATATAATGCCCCAGGCGAAAAGGCAGTGGCTACTGTTTTTTAAAATGTTTGGTATGTATCAGCTTGGGCTTGAACCCGCGGCCTCCTGGCTGTTAGGCGGAGGCCGCGGGTTCAAGCCCAAGCTGATACATACTTAGCCACTATTCGACCTTGCGGTAATTTTGAAGGTATATATTTTATTGGTTTGAATTTTGTTTTAGTTAGTACCAGCCCTGTCTCTCCTGATTCAACACACTGATCTTGATGTAAGTTTGAACTTTCCTGCAATTGAGCTCTTCAATTCAACTTTGGTTACTTCCTAGCTGAATCTTGATATTATGGCATACTCATATTGGTCAATTTTGAATTTAAAGACAATTTTTCTATATTTCATTATCAATGTTCAGGATTTATTGTAGCTAATAAGTAATAAATACTTCTGTGTAGCCATCATTACATCGTTATTACTGTTATAGCTAACTTCTCAAGAATCAACTTAAATGTCATTCAAGCATCATCTCGTTCTAGAGTTTGAATTCTTTCTAAGATTCTAGAACTTTTTGTACTCAATGTTTCTCTGAAATCTTCAAAGTGTTTTCCATTATTTCACAAGCGAACCTTAGTAAAGATATCGAAATGTTTTTAATTTCGCTAACCACACGGTCTCCATAATGTCATCCCGATTATGTGGTGAAAATTATCCATCAGTTTGGTTGTATGTTAAATGCATAATATTTATCATGGGATTAGTTTGCAGGCCTCCAAGATGTCATTGTAAAAAAGATGTGTACCACTATCATATTAATATTTTGGTTCTCCTTTTCTATAGCCTTAGGCCCCCCTTGCTAAAGTTAATATGATTGCGAATCGGCTTTGTTAACAATGCACCGATTGGGTAGCGTAGAATAGCATGAAATCTTAGAAAAGTTGCTTGAAAACAGCATAAATTCCATGAGACAATGGTGTAAATTGTGACGTAACAGTGGCATAAATTCATTGAAGAATCCGTGAATTTGGCGGACAGGCCGGACATAGCCGGCTGTGCCCCAACCTTTCGCGAAATTCCTCTTCCAATTAATTTCCAAATCTGTCCGGTTTATATTTGTTCTTTTAAACGGACATTGATTTTCATATTTGATCTATTTTACATTAACTCTTTATATACTTTTATATATACTTTAATATTTTTCTATGTTTACAGTGTATTTGTTTATAGCTTGGTTTTCTTTATTACAATTTCACATGGTTCTTTGTTAGATATTGGTTGATACTGTTTGGGCTTTATCTTACCTCACCGATTGTGGTAATACGCAAATCCAGGTAAACTATTCTTACACACGTTTGCTATATTTTTTTATCAAGTTTTGCTAGTTTTTCTTGCATATCATCATTTCGTTGTCTCTAAGTGAATTATTTCTTTAGTTTCCATATTTAACGAAGTTCTTATCAGCTAGAAAATTTCACCTTTTTGTTGCTGTATTGTCTTGTTTTTGTGTTTGGAAGTATTTCTTCTTAGTATAGTTTTGCAAAAGATTACCGTGAGAATAGAAACATGCACAAGTTTATTAACTTGTGTATCGGCTGACATTCGTTAAGGCTGAGATCAACTCAGAGTGGTTTGGAAATGTGTCAAATGAATATACAGAAAATGAAATACACGAGTGAAACTCGCAACCTTTCCATTTTTAGATCAAGTACTCTACCAGCCGAGCTATTGGGTCACGCTTTCAAGTGCAAACGGGGAACTGACTCTTACCCACTGCATAAGGGGGCCATCGCAACCCCACCCCAAAGTATATTGTATCTGTTGAGCGTGAACTGCCCATGGAGGCCATCGTAGCCCCATCGACTGGGCATGATTAGGATCAGGGTGAAACCTTGAGAGTATAAAACTTCGGCATTTTGATAGAAATGAGCCAACCGCACTGTTTACGATGTGAGGTTGAAGTTCGCCTCTCTCGAAGAACGAGCAGGAATCGTTTTGTTTTTTAAATGGACAATCAGTGATAGCGATTATCGATATTCTGTGCCCTCTTCCCCAAACATTGAGACCCTCGTTTTCAAGCAATTAGGCCACTTTCCCCAGACGTATTTGGAAGTGCTGTTTTGTTTTTATTCGGTTGCATTAGATCATTTTTCGAGAGTGTTCCCTGTGCGAATTTCATAAACTTTTTGTCGTGTATGCACCGATTCTTAGGTCAGTTGATCCAAAATAACAAGCTTTTCTTGCATTTTGGGAATAAGACGCGTACCTCTATCGAGTAGCAGGGAAAAGTGAATCCTTATTTTTCTGCCGTCCATAATACCTTATTGGCCCTTTTAGCGCCGCTGCTTGGAGGAAAATCGTGAATTTTCGGCCCTTTTTACGCCGGCCCTTTTATCGCCGGCCCTTTTATCGCCGGCCCTGTTATCGCCGGCCCTTTTAACACCGCTTAAGGAAAATTAGCGCTATTAAAGGCCGGCGTTAAAAGGGCCAATATGGTATTTGAATCCCATTTCTGTGCAATGCCTCTCATTGCTCATTGCTAGGACAATTCCAGGGTTTATAGTGAAATTCCATTCCACGATTACAGGTTGTTATCAACGCAGGCGTTGTCCCTACATTGGTGTGCTTTCTGTCCCACTCTGAGATCAAGCTGCAGACTGCTGCATTGCGAGCCGTTGGTAATATTGTTACCGGAACGGACGACCAAACCCAAGTCGTGCTCGACACCAATGCACTTGCTCACTTCCCTGCCCTTCTCCGGCACCCAAAGGAGAAGATCAGGAAAGAGGCCGTTTGGTTTCTATCCAATATCACAGCAGGCAACCAGGGACAGGTACAACTTGTTATTGACAGTGAACTGATACCGTTGATCATTGACGCATTGGAAAATGGTGAATTTGCCACGCAGAAAGAAGCAGCTTGGGCCATTAGCAATTTGACAGTTAGTGGAAATTATAGCCAGGTATATCTCATTGCTTTTATCTTTTATCTTTTGTCGGTGCAGATTTTGTTAATTGCAGTTTTTCTTCAATTTTATTAGCAATCGCTCCTCCTCTGCACCCCAACGTTTGTATTCATCTGTGGTTAGAGCTGGGTACTAGTATTGTTTTTAAGAATAGAATTGAAGATATACCGTGTTTACTCAAAAACCGACGGCGGCTTATTTTTGTATGTAGTGAAATTTTTGGGCCTATTGTTTGAATTCAGCATTTTATGATATTTATTTTAGAATGACATATGAAGAAACACGACAGTACTTTTTCGTAGTTGTCCAATTTTTTCCGAGAAAGTTCTCAAGTTTTTATAAAGTATTCCATTTATACGAATAAAATGTATTTTTATAGTGCTAATACCCTCTTCTAAAATGCCTAAAATGGGGTCGATGACCAGTGACTCAACTTATCTTTGAGGTAGGGTTAGTTTTGTTTTGTGGACTAAATGACTTCGGTCCACTTCCGAATCGGCTTTTTTCAAGGGTTTGTCTGTTTTCGAGGAAAATCAGTATGTGTATGAGGTGCTGACGAGTGGCCAGAGGAGGGAAGAAAGATAGCGTCAAATGCATAGATGGGAATTTCGTTGTGATCAAGTTCTCTGCATATATGCCTTCTCTAACTAAATGAGTACTGTTTTGTAACTATTAGCGCAAACTAGTAGATAGTTAAACTAGTATGGAATAATTTAAGTTGGCATATAAAACAGATCTTCATGTTAGAAGCATTGAAAAAACGTACGTATCAAGTTCCATGAGCTCTGCATATGAGTCTCTATGACATCTACCCTTAAACAGTTCTTAAATCATTTTTAAATTCTGACGATTTTGAGCCTTGATATTCTCATAGACTATATTCTTATGGGACATGTGTGTAGTTGTTATCACATCTCTAAGTTTTAACAACGTAAGCATAAACATCATGTCTAGCGTGATCATTAAAAAGGAATAATCACTTGTTTCTCGTATCCATCATTATTTTGTTCTTATTTTGTTCGTATTAGCCTATTGATTAACGTATTTCAACACTTCGGTTTAGGCCGGTTTCACAGAGTTATCACAGTGCATAGTCCCTTTTGAATGTCCAATATTAAATATTGTCTTGATTTGAGATATATTTGTAGCTAAACACTTTCTCTTACCGTTTAGATAAAGTTTGTGGTCGACAGCAATGTCTTACCACCATTTTGCAAACTGTTGCAAGTTAAAGATAGCCAGGTTTGTCATATTTTTTTGAGTTATTCATATACTTCTCAATATTCTCATTTAACCTATCTATAACATTATTTTTTATTTCCTAGAAAACTCTATTGAAGTATAGCTTTCCAACTGTATGTATCTGTCCTGACATAAGATACGTGAAATCGCTTAGCTTCTTGTTTTGTAGCTCCCAATTTGTAGCCTTAGCTTACACTGTCCATTTTACGTCTTTACCTGTATTTAAGTGCATTTTCGTACATGCTGATGCGTTCATCCGCCTCTTTTCCTTCCTTTTTCATCTTATACGTCTTTTTAACATACGAGCTTTTTGCCCCTTTATAGGTCTACTCTCCTGTATGGGCAATCCCCACCAAAATGATCAAGTTGTACTCGCCCCTTTTCATCGTCATTTGTAAGAATTATCTAGTCGATTCATATAAGGATCTCGCACTATAGGGAGATAATATTCCTTTCAAAGATAAATGCTTTCTTACGCTTGACGGTAGATAATTGTTCAGAGACGCCTGTTCACATCCAAGAAAACCACTCGCTCTTTATTATTTCAATTGTGTTTACAAAAATTTTTTGTATTCATGGCGATTCATGGTAACTTGGAGACAATCTTTGTTCCTAGAAAGTTCCAATATTTGTATTTGACATTTTAGTTGTCGAGAACAAATTACATCTTAGCATAAATTATATTGGATCTTTCAGGTGGTCCAAGTTGTTCTTGATGGTATTAATAACATCTTACGGGTAAGATAAGATTTTTCCTACCATTTTCCTGTTTGTTTCTTTGTTCGTATGCTCTCTCTGGATATCTTACAATATTTCTCAAATTCCCGCTCCTCTCCCTCACTCTATCTCTCACTCTCTTTCTCTCACCATCACTCTCTCACCCCCTAACTCTCTCACCCCTTACTCTCTCCCCCCTTACTCTCTCCCCATCACTCTCACCCCCTTACACTCTCATCCCCTTACTCTCTCTCCCCTTACTTTCTTTCTCTCACCCTCACTCTCTCATCCTCCCTCTCATCCCCCTCTCATTCCCCTCTCATTCCCTTTCTCATCTTCCCTCATCTTCGTTTATCTTCTCTCACTCTTCCTTTCTCTCATCTCTCTCTTCCCGCTCACTGTTATGACTCAATCCTTATTCCTCCTTCGCTCTCTCACTCTTACATCTTTCTCTCTCCCTCTCTTAAATCCCACTAACTCTTTTTTGCACTTCTCAGTCATTCCTGCCTCTTACTTCTTGTGGATTCCTTTAGCCCCTTTTCTCACTCGTCTAGCATTCATTTCTCATTCATTTCTCTTAACCTCATTCTCCGCCCTTCTTTTACCTTCTCCCTCCTTCACCTTTAGTAAACAGCTTGTGCAAGCCCCCATGTATAGTACGCCTCTTTTTCTAAAACAAATTGTAAACAATTTGACGATTATGTACAAGACACAAGCTACTCTTAGGTTCCCAATAAACGGAGGGACTCTTATTAATGTTTCATGTTTTTTCCGACCCTCCCCCGAGCTTATTAGGACTCCCACTCTCCGTGTAGTAAGTTTTAAAGAATGCAAATAGTTTGGAGGTGGTTTTTTCCTCCATAAAAGAAATGTCTTCTTTCACTACGTGATAATGTTTCTTTCACCAATTGAATGTGTCTTTTGTTGTTTGCCAGATGCGCAATAGACAGTTAAAATCCCGTTAGCTTTTTTTTAAGTATTTCCGACCCTCCCCCCGTTTCTTAGGTTTAAGAAATATTTCCGATCCCCCCCATTTATTAAGACCCCTGTTTATTAGGAACCGAAGAGTAATCAAGTCTTTGCCGTTTCGTTATTCGATTTCAATCGCGAATTGACTACTGAACAACGCTCAAACGACAATTTGACACCAGTATACGGAGATCACACATGTTACTTATAGATCACATAATTTCTGGAGAAAACAGCCAGCCAATCTGTATAATAGGTGCAGTTTTTTGGGTATTTTGTTTCATTTTAAGGTCGAATGGATTGGAAACTTTTATATCTACAATCAGTTATAACAATACACTGACTAGGTGGGGAAATGGTTAAGGGCAGGGAGGATACAACCCTTTTTCGGAAATTTGAGACTTTCTGTTATGTCGGAATTTTTTGTATCATATTTGCCATTTATGAGAGGCGGCAATTATGGAACATTATTAGAAAAGTTTGCCTTTAGCCCCCCACCCTAGACGTGCCTCCTGCTACACCCCTGCACTGGTCATTATAAAATTTTCCATATACAAAATTTTCCATTCAATTGCATTCTCCTATTTTCGATCCAAATTTTTGAATTCGCGAACTATCATGGGAAATCGGAATTTCCTCGAGTTATCGAGTGTTCGAAATACCGGACAGTCTGGTTATCAAATTTCGACTATATTTCTTGGGATGCGTATTATATTTGGAGGCGTGTTGTACATTGAGAAATTTCAGTTACTCTATCTGATTTTAACTCCTTTGTGTGTTTTGATCTTCAGGTGGCCGGAGATGAGAACTTTAGCATTCAGGATATTATTGAAGGATGTGGAGGTATCTTATTGTACAAATGTTCATTTAGTTCTATTTTCAGTGATGAAGGATGATTGATTGTGATCATGATGATTGTAGTGATTCCATTAATACTGACGATGATGCTGCAGATGCTGAAGATTCTGATGCTGTTGATTCTCATGATGAATTCTGATGGTTCTGATAATGATTCTGATAATGATTCTGATGATTATGATTATAATGATTCTGATGATACTGATGATGATTCTGATTATTCTGATGATAATGATTCTGATGATGCTGATGATTATGATGATGATGGTTGTAGTATTGTGGCCTTGACTTAGTTGACATTGGTGATTAGTGTTTGTGGTGATTGATTATGATTGACTTTGATCGACTGATAGTTAATAAAGATTATTTCACTCACTCTTAGGATTGGATGCGATCGAGCAGCTTCAGTCTCATGAAAATTCAGATATTTACAAACTATCGTACGAAATCATTGACAAGTACTTTGGTGAAGTAAGTTTTTTCTAGATCTATTTTTATCCTAAGCTTCCTACCCATGTTTATTAGATATAATTTTTTGCTGTTTTTCATAGACAGGTTTTGGCAGTGTGTCCTAGCTACAGATCATTCCTGGTACACTTGCTACTTTTCCCCTTGGATGCTGTCCTCTTGTTCTCTATTGGACCTCCCTGCTTAAAGCCTAGTCTTTCTTTAGAGACTGTGCTGCCCGCACACAGCACGATTGTTTTCGGATTATTCCCTCTAGTAAACGTTTAAGAAACTACTTTGTAAGGACACTGCATCTAGAAAAACCAAGCAACCTACCGAACTTATAGCTATAAAATCAAAATCCATAAAGAAATTTTAAATTTTGAATATTTTTATCACTGTATATAATCGAGATTTGGGGAACTAGTTTCATAATTACAAATAAGGAATTATTATGACTTTTAACAAATTGGAGCTAAAAATTTGGATATTAAAATGAGGATTTTTGATCTAGGACTTTTGACCATCTGACTATCTTGAAGTATTTCATTTTCTGTCAAAGAAAATAGGAAAACGTTCGTAGGAAAATCATAAAGAAAGAGATTGCCATGTAGAACTCAAAATCAGAAGTTGGTTTGCCAAATGTGACACCAAGTTCAGGCGATTAACACGCTCCTCATTTTAATATCCAAATTTTTAGCTCGAATTTGTTAAAAGTCACAATACTTCCCTAATTGTAAATATGAAACCAATTCCCCAAATCTCGATTATACTACAGTGATAAAAATATTCAAAATTGAAAATTTCTTCATGGATCTGGATTTTATGGCTATAAGGTTCGTAGATTGTTTGGGTTTTCTACATGCAGTTTCCTTATAAAGTAGTTTCTTAAACGTTTACTAGAGGTAATAATCCGAAAACAGTCGTGCTGTGTGCGGGCTGCATGTCCTCTCGAAAAAGACGAATTTCTTTGTCTTTTGTGATAAACATCAGCTGTGCGCTAGTCTTTTATGCTCATGTCGTTCAGTTATCTTCAAGTCCTTCCATTTCACGCTTGAACCACAGAGGGCTTCTTGATTGTACTACGGCACGAAAAAGCGGCAGCATGTCTACACATGCTGAAAGCTTTCTGTTTCGTCCGACACTCGTCAGAGTATGAAAAGTTAGATAACGACGGAAAGGCGGCGAGTGTCGGACGAAACAGAAAGCTTTGAGCATGTCTAGAACATGTTGCCGCTTTTTCGTACCGTAGTGAAGTTCTGTAGTACCAAAAGACTTCGTACCTAATTTTACCTCTTTTTACGAAAGATTCTGTCCTCTTTCATTCCTCTTTCATTCACGGTATCTTCAAGACGTTTATATACCCTATCTAAAATAATCCTGTTGATAACTTCAACATTAGAACCAACTTGTTCTTAGTCCATCGTTTTCTTTTCGTGCCTTTGCCATTCTGTCTCTACGTTCAATTCTTCTGCTCTTGCAATCTGCACGTGACTGGCACTCCCGTTCTTTACTTCTCTCTTCATTTCTTTTAGCTGTTGTAATTACTCGTTATGCTGCATTTTATCTCTATCCACAAACATATAAGACCAAGCTTTTTTGCCGTCCTGCTTCCAGACCTTCAGGCACTGGTCCTTCGTGTCCTTGTTTTCTACTCGATTCTTCAAATACTCTTTCGCCTTTAGGACCTGTTGAAGTGATATAAATATATAGCCGCCAGCAGTAGCCTCTTCTCTTTTCACATTTCTTCAAATCTGTTGCTTTTCTTTGCGGAATTTGTTTTTTAACGATCTATTTTGTCAATAATATGGAGGGGCATATCACTAGAAGAAATCTTTTGGAAAAAGTCACAAAAAACACAAAGTCACAAGCAATCACGAAAATCGCAAAATTCAGGTACAGAAAATCACAAAACTCTCGTACAACGTTTCTTGTACGGGTGATATACTCTCCGGTTAATTTGACCTTTGTTCTTTTCCATGGGGACTTTTCGACAGAGAAGCAGTCATTGCGACATACGATCTTAAGATTTGAAAGAAGTTAGTGGGATATCAAACATCGACTCTCCATCTCGTGGGGCATTACATCTTTAAGCCATCCCACCTCTGGGAGGGGTCGGAGCGAAGGTTCTGAGAAGCAGAGAATGCTGGCTGAGCTTAGCAATATCATTGCGACAGACAATTTGAAGATTTTTCGTTTGCCACACAGAGCAGGTGTTTCTCTACGAAAGTTTGATTTCAGCCTATGCCGTTGGTCATCAGAACATATTATCAGTGTGTTTTACGCAAGTTTATATTTTATCAAGGCTAAAAAAGCAGTCAGCTTATCAATTCTATCGCTAAAATGCATAATACAAATGTTACATGAAGGTAATAAGTGAAGGTTTTTTTTGAAAGCAGTACTATGCTGCTCAAAAAGTCGAGAAAATTCAGTACTAGCTGGATTTGTGAGACACAAGAATGTTCACATACTTTGAAAATTACAATTTTCGCGCAACCAAACGGCCCACTTTTTTGTTTAATTTGCTTAGGTTTCCTATAATAATGTATGTTTTTCCGTGTCATGTGTGTGTAGTGGCTGGCTGTCTTTTTGTGTAACACTGCAGTGCTACACAAACTCGAATATTCTTGCTGAGAAAGTCTTAGGAAAGTTTCAGTACTGAAATCATGAAAAGCTAAAAAAGTATTAGTACTGGGCGGAGAAAACTTTCTAATAAAAAAGTGTATTTAAATTGAATTGAAGTATACAATATTAAACGAACCAGTATATCTTGTTGGATTTTCTCCGTTTCGATTTTTATGCAGTTCGCATTCGATAATTCAGCTGCCCAGTAAGTTGAATGAATTTCAGTTTCCCACTAGGGTCTCGAGCTATATCACTGAATTTACTATAAGTATCAACGAAGGGGCTGCTCTCACCGATTGGCCACAATTGTCACATGTACCGAAGAATTTTCTTGCAATTCAAAGCTCACAGCTGCAGATTTTTGCATATAGTCTCTTGCCTTCGCATAGTTGTGAAACAAATTTTACCTCATACTCAAATCAGCATTTTATATCAGTTGTATTGATAAATGTGTTTTTGTAATTTACCCTACGTATTCAAATATTTTGAAATTTCTAGCAATTTTGAGTTTATCATAAAACAATAAAAACAGTGATTAGAATCACCACTAAAACGTATGACGTAAACGTAAGAGGGCAGCTGGGCTTTCTTTTCGTATTGGCAACAGGTTTTCTTTTCATATTGCCATTGTTTTTGTTTGACTTCATGGTTTTAGGTACCTCTCTCCGTCGATTGGCGAGTGTAAGGCTTGTTTTTGAACAGTAGGAATAGATTACAGCCGCTTCTGGCTCATTTTAGGCTAGAATCCTGGATTTAGAGTTATAATCATGCCAAAATTTATCTTTGATTCACAGTGCACTTAACAAAGCCAGGTATGATAAATACCTGTTTATAATTCACACTACACTGTATTAAACAGGCTTCGCCCTAGGTTAAAACTAGCCCAAGATTTTGTGGTGTAAAAGCAGTCTGGGACGAACCTAGGGTAATTTGATATCAACGCATGGGCGGATCAAGAAACAAGGGCCGGATTAAAAGCATCATGCCAGAAATGTTTGAATTTTGGGTGTTCAATGTGGGAGATTGCTTTTTTTTATATAAATTACTGCTCATAATAACTCACTTATTAATAGGAAGGAGAGCTAAAGCTAGAATGAAGTGCCTAGGATGCTTATTACCGTGTATACTCGATTATAAGTCTACTTCGAATATAAGTCGACCCCCCAAAATGGAGTGAAAATTCGTTATTTTTACAAATTCCCGAATATAAGCCGACCGCCGAGTTTCGGATTTTGTACCAGTATATGAGAGTTGCGGTAAGATGGCTGCTACCACTTGCATAGATGCGATGAAAAAAGCATAATAAAATGACAATGTATATTAAATAAGGACGGCTACAAACTGTATATTCGACTTATAATCGAGTATATACGGCAATGCTCAAATTCTATTTTCTCGTCAATTAGCGCCTCTGTCAATTGTTTATTTAGAAATTGTAGGTGGAAGGCAGTTCATGTGTACATTGCACAAGGGTAGCGTGGTTTAGTTTTAGCCTAGGGGGAGGGGCTTCAATTTGGATCGGAATCTCTTAGTGGAGTAATGAATCGAAGCAGTGGATATGTAACTGGAGAAAATATTAATTAGTAGAATAGGCCACGTAGATCTACTAGAAGCAGGTCACCAGAACTCGCATGAGTTAATAATATATAATATATGATATATATATTTATATAAATATATATATATATATATATATGTATGTATATATATATATATATATATATATATATATATATATATATATATATATATATATATATATATATATATATATATATATATATATATATATATATATATATATATATATATATATATATATATATATATATATATATATATATATATATATATATATATATATATATATATATATATATATATATATATATATATATATATATGTATGTATGTATGTATGTATGTATGTATGTATGTATGTATGTATGTATGTATGTATGTATGTATGTATGTATGTATGTATGTATGTATGTATGTATGTATGTATGTACATAACATAGTAACTTTTAGATAGCTTCTATTGATATGCTTCACTTACTCTTTCTTTTTGTAATAATTCCGACAGTTACTACACAAGTATAACACTGAAATGCATAGATTTTCATAGGAAATCGTTGCAAATTAAGCAAATGAGATGACATGAATATTGGCAATTAACATGTGTGTCAACTTATCAACGTTGTTCGGTCTCAGAAATGCAGTTCTGAACTTCCTTAACTTTTTGAGCAGTCAGGTACTGCTTTCTTTTAAACCACTTTTTTACAAGAAAAAGTCGTGTGCTATACGGACTGCAGGGTATTAGTTTCTGCCGCGCCCTGTTCATAATTACAAATAAGTTCCACAACCACTTTTGTATAGATACGTGGATCTGTAAGCATTCTCTATTTTGGTTTCTGATACTTAATGAATCAGAGCGGTCAAGTAGGCTACTCACTAAGTTCATTGGTAAGCTATTCGGAACCTTTTTTGTTCTTTTTATATACCACTCAACTAACATAAGTACTGACTAATCTGAGTCAGCCACAGCGGAAAAAGACACATGGTCTTAGCCTTAAGTAGAAGATCGGGACCTTAGAAGTAGAAGATTTATTTTGTTCTATTTGTGATTCCCTCACTTAGAGACGTAGGGAGGATTTGGAAGTTGGAGGGACGCAGTAGTTTAAGGGCACTTATACCGCGTTCTACAGTTTGGGAACCACACCAGTGGCGGATTTAGGAGAAGCTTTTGGGGTAGCAAATTCCCCCCTGAAGTAGATTAATCGATATTTTTACATATAATGGGACGATTCTGAGAATTAACTGTGGATAGTCAGCAAGTATTGTTTACAAACGTCGGCGAATGTACCACTAGCGCCCCCCCCACCTCCCCATAGAAATTTACGAAAATCCGCCACTGAGCCATAGCAAATCTTGCTAAAATTCCGTGTCATCCATATATTCTTCATGAACACAGAGAAGAATTCGCTGCACTGTGTTTATTTTGAAGTTGTTCACATTGATGTTAATCCTGCCGATTAAGTTGCAAGTGAGAGCTGTCCTTATGTGCTCTGTGCCATTGTTGCTGTGGGAATATTAACTAAAAAATTAATGTAGCAACAATACAGTCCTCGATTTAAAGCCCATTCTTTTTGTGTTTTTAGGTAGCAGGAATTTATTTATGTATAACTCTTTCGTTCCTTATCCACAGGAAGAGACTGAAGATGCAGCATTAGCGCCGGTAGAAGTAGACGGGCAGTACCATTTCGAGGCAAAGCAAGAAATGCCGCTAGATGGATTCCAGCTTTAGACGACTACGAACTAAAATTGGACGATGACTAACGAAACGGTTGCTGATTTCGCAGTTGGCTATACAGTCATACATTAGATGGGCTGCGAAGCGTAACAAGATCACAATGGAGGATCATTATCAACAGCAACAACCTCACAGACGACAATTCAGGACATGACGCTGCCAATGTTGGAAGAGTAAGCCTGAGAGTGCGTGTATGATGAGGGTGAGAGCCAGTCGATGCCATGTGACCATCGAATTGGAGTTATGTAACTTATGAAATAAGTCAATGTAGAAAATGAAGCCATCGAAGTGACGCATATAGCGGAATTGCAAATGTACTATAGAGCAGAATGCCATGGGTGTTTCTATCACTCTGGAAATAGTAGGGGCGGAATAAAGTGTTTTTTGACGACAAAAGTTTCCTTATACGCTACTGCAAATGGTACAAAATTTTATACCTTATTGTCGTATAGCTTTGTGATTGGTTTCTTGACATTTTCAATTTTAAAAAGTCAGAGCTATCGTTCAATGCCGCATTCCGATGGCATCATTTTTAAGTGTATGAATGGAAAGTTAGAAAGAGAATGTGAATGTTAAAAGACCATTATTTGTACATTACAGGACTGTTTTTACTATTCTGGACTAAACAAGGACTTGAACAAATTTATTTTTAGTGAGAAAATAAACTTTGTTTTTATAAGTAATTTTAATTTGAATGAACTGTAGATTTTAGTCTTTCTTGCTTGTGATCCCTGGTAAGTTGTTTTGTTAAACTGTGTTAAATTCTGAATAGATTGAAGGAAATGCTTTTCCGATTTCCTTTTCTCTTTGTGTGTAGCCATTTTATATTAACTTATGGTGTTACCTAGTTTGCTTGTTTAGTGAGTTTGGTGTTCGATTAATTCCAATAGAGTCGTACGATTACTTTTTCTGCTCCAAACGGGGTACTTTTTGTGTCGTTGTTCATTGTGGTGGAATGTACGCTTTTTATAAGAAGCAAGCAAAAACTGAAGCTCATATCAGGCGAAAGGTTGGAAGCATTTAAGAGACACGGACAAGCTGCACACACTGTAGCAAAACATCGAATTCCTGATTCTTCTTCGAGAATTTTGGGAAACTTTTGAGGCAGGAATTGACAAAATATTAAGAAACATTCATACTGACAACGAAAACTTTGTTTCTGATAGAGCATGTTTATTCCTTAAGAGCAGCAGGGATGCTTTCTTAAAAAGATGAGATGGGACTGATCTTTTGGATAAGGTCATACTACCCAGTTGGAAAGAGGATAGGGAGCCGCGGAACTCCCAGCTTGTACCAAGGGGTTTGAAGCCGCTGAGCCCTCCTCCGCAGCACCCCTGCAGGGTTATCAAGGTATTTCATGGACCCATTAAAGCCACTGATAACTAGGTACCTGCTTTGTCCCTGTAGCGGGTTTGTAAAATACGTTGATCCTATCTAGACAGCAAAGCCAATCACGTTGCTTGAGTTAGAGATAGCTTTTTGGCGGAAACTTTGGCTGGTTTTGAAAAATGATTTGTAATCTATGGAAAGAAGTACTACTACTGCTGAATTCTGGCTGAATTCTTGCAGGATTGCTGTTCTCTTTGAACAGGTTGAAAACACATTCAAAAGCTTAACTTAGTTGCAGAGAACATGAAGAAGGACACATGCCAAAATATAGGAACGCAATGTTGTCAGTCGGGTAGGAAAAATGTCAAATTTCATGCTTGATTCGTGCGAAGCTGGTGAGTTAGGGCCTTTGGTTAAAGCCAGAATTATTCAGGTTCTGCATGCAACTCAATCAGGGTGTCTGCTCTCTGCCAAAGCGGGGAAGCCAGGGAAATGTGTATAGGCTTAAAAATATCAAGGAAAAGCCAGGGAATTCGACTAACTCTGGAGACAATCATGGAGACACCGGGGAAATTGTTTGTCTCTGCTCCTTTTATAAATCGATTTCCTAATATACTGAAGAACTAGGTAGAAAAATTCTGCAAATGAACCAATTAACTTCAGAAATTAATTCTTGTAGCATTTTTGTAACTCGACTAACGTAAAAGGATTCTCGGCATTCTCTTAAATGCCTAGACACTGTAAAAGCCTTTCAACTTTCAACATACAACTTTGAAACTTTGAAATTATACCATTGTTGCAAATTCAGGCTAATGTAGACCAAATATGGACTCGGATTGGAATACCTAGAAAGGGTAAAGTCACGAGGCATTGAAAATACTTTCAAATGATCAGTCCTTTTCAGAACTACGTGATTGTATTTTGCTGTATTATAAGACGTTGGTTTTACTTTTTATGGTGAAATTAAAGCTCACTTGTTGCTCTGGTAGGCTGAAACTTGAATAGACGGGCTTGCATTATGATAAGCATTGCGTGTGGCGAAGATTGCTCAGGATCTATCTTGACTTGGGGAAAACGGGATGGGAATCAGGGCAATACCAGGAAAAATGACTTCCCTGATTTGGTAGACACCTTGTCAATGGGCCTATTGCGCCTTAACTAGGACACGTGACTGTTCACCTCGTTTTTTCCTTGTGGCAAATTTGGGTACTTATGAATTTAGTGTCATTAGCCTTTGCTTTATGTATAACTACCTAGACAACAGATTTTCAAGAGTAAAGACTGGCTCCGTTAACAATTATAAGCAAAATACTTTCGTGGGTTCCGCAAGGGTGAGTGTTTGGGCCTATGCTGCGCAATGTTCTGCAGTAACTTGTTTCTCGTTACCCTACGCTCGGAGTTCTGTCACTTTGCCATTTGATAGCATTGTCTTCACATGTTGAAATGACTAGCACCAAATATCGGTGGAGTTGGAAAGTGTCTTATATTAAACCATAATTTAACAAAATATTCTCCGGATCCATCGCTATTTGGTGCAAGTCATTCGCACAGGTGAAGACAATGTTATCAAATTGCAAAATGTCATACAGAATGATTTATATAAAAGAGCATGGTAGTAAATCCAAAATCTTCCAGTCAATGTTTCTTGGTCTGAAGAGAGAAAGAATGGAGACTACACGTAAATTTCCATGACATTAACAAACTGGCAAAGTCTCTATATCGAAATGCCAACAATGAGGCCAGTACTTTATTTTTGCTTGATATTAAAACTTCTTATGAAACAAACATTAATTTGTACCATTGTGATTCTGTCGATTTTCAACCATTGCCTTCTGATATGTCTATTATCCAAGAATGGTGCAAGCAGAAAACTAGACCCTGCTGATATACGTCAGTTAGTTATCCTCCACATAGACTGAGTTCTCAAGCGCAGTAACAGGCTTATCATGCACGTGGCGAGTGCACAATAATTGATGACTGAAACGTAGAGGTCATTGAATAATATGAATCCACCGGTTGAATGGGAACTTCGTGAGAAGAAATGCGTGAATCATGGCCTCAGAAGAAAAGATCTATACAAACGTCCAAAGACATCATCGTATGGAAGAGGATCTTTATCATTCGGGGGTAATTTTCATTAGAATGCTCTTGACAGTAGTGTAGACCAAGAGCCGACACTCACACGCTTCGAAAAGGATAAAAAAACTGGGCAGGTGATCAGCACACATGCAGAATACGCCTATAGTCAGAGCATGGGTAAATCTTCTTTAAATTTATTTGCGTTTCAACTTTACCTTCGATAAACCAAGGATACATGAGGAATATGTGAAATGAAATATGAAGGGTCATTGTTCAACTGTAAGGGCCTAGTCATTAATTCTTCCAGAGGAGGGGGTGGAAGACATCTAGGAGGGGGGGACCAAAATTGAGGGGGTGAAAAATAAAGAACATTTTATAAGAAGGAGCATGGAGTTTCTTCTGAAGTCCTGGAGTGGGGACCAATATATTTACCAAAATCTGAGATGGGGGATGAAAATTCCATCAAATATATGAGAATTTCTTCCACCCCCTCCTCACAAGTAATTAATGACCCTGTCTCAAAGCTGTCACTGATTATATTATTTAGACCTTTACAATACTTATAAAATTCCCTTTTTCGACCATTGTAAACTTGAACGTTCAATACAGTTAGAGTTTTTTATTCGATTATTGGGTGTCCTGGGCACAGCCACCGTTGTTTAAATGCTATGCTTTAACATCACCAGCCCACCAAAATTCATTCCACGGGACGTTTATGCAAATGAAACGAACTTACTAATCCTATGTATTTAGGGCATTTAAATCTAACACGTGGGTGCTGCTGTTCACACAGCCGATCAGTTGAGCTCATAAATATTTCCTCACGATTCTCAACTGATATACTTCAGACAAGTAACCAAAATTTTATATATAAACTAATATTTCGTCAACTAAACATAAAATATTAGAACGACAGTGCAGTCCGTAAGTGACAAATTTAGATCACTTTCGTGCCAGTTGCGTTCACGGCCAATATTTTGTCTAAGGTCGTAAGTCGCCCAGGTTTTTTACCTTGAAGTAAGGTATTGACTCAAGTTACTTGTTCTTAGTCATCAATAGAAACTTATAGCTTTGACCAAGAATTGCGTTTTGCCATTTGACTCTTCGGAAACTGTTACAAACAGTTCTTCGCATATCTTATCTCATGTTGAAAAGGAAGCACTTAAAGTTGGTTTATCTCATTCTATTTCCCCTCTTATATCAAAAGATGTTTATGGCTCGTTTTGAATCAATTCATCAATCTATGAAAAGCCACTTGCTCGATTAAATATTAATTCATTTCAACTATCGAAAAGAGATATTCAAACTCATAATGTTTTAAAACACCTTCGCAAAAATAAGGACATTACTCTTCTTAAGCCAGACAAAGGAAATGGAGTTGTTATATTAAATAAAGCAGATTACATCAAAGGCATAAGTGACATAATAAATGATAAGCATAAATTTAAAGAACTTACAAACTACCCTACCATAAAAAGAAAAGGTAAGCTACAACGTTTTCTTCGTGATATTAAGAAGAAAAGTCAAATTAACACAGAGATATACAATAATGCTTATCCAACAGGTTCACAACCAGCACTTATTTATCGACTACCGTAAATCCTCGAATTAGCCCCCCTCGAATAAGCCCCCCCTCGAATAAGCCCCCCTCGAATAAGCCTCCATGCTAGAACTTCAAATTGTTAATAAGCCCCCCTCGAATAAGCCCCCACCCCAAACGATGATGAAGACTTTGATAAAGAATAATGCCTAAATTTAGACTGTTCTTGTAGTAGTATGGAGAAAAGGAGCTTTGACAATGAGCTTTTTATACGACATTTGTGAAATAATTTTATAAGCCCCCCTCGAATAAGCCCTTCCTCGAATAAGCCCCCCCTCGAATAAGCCTCCCTCGAATAAGCCCCCATGCTAGAACTTCAAATTGTTAATAAGCCCCCCCTCGAATAAGCCCCCACCCCAAACGATGATGAAGACTTTGATAAAGAATAATGCCTAAATTTAGACTGTTCTTGTAGTAGTACGAAGAAAAGGAGCTTTGACAATGAGCTTTTTATACGACATTTGTGAAATAATTTTATAAGCCCCCCTCGAATAAGCCCTTCCTCGAATAAGCCCCCCCCTCGAATAAGCCCCCCTCGAATAAGCCCCCCCTCGAATAAGCCCCCACCCAAAAAGCATCAAAAATAAATAAGCGTCCAGGGGGCTAATTCGAGGATTTACGGTACCTAAAATGCGCAAGATTACGTCCCCTACTGAGGTACCACAGTTTCGACCTATTGTATCCTCCATTAAGACCTATAAATATCGGCTAGCTAAATATCTTTCCACTCTTCTCCAACTTAATTTACTTACTATATACACTAGTTCTGACACTTTTCTTTTGTCCAAGATCTCAGCAATATCGATCTTTCTAATAAACACATGGTTTCTTTAATGTTGCTAGCTTATACACTAATATTCCCCTCAAAGAATCTATTGATCTTTCAGCTTTTACATTACTGAGAGAAACACTAGCTTCAAATTCTTCAAGATTGAACTTACTAAAGTGTTTTCAATTTCTACATCACAAATCCATTTTCTTTTTAATGGTAAGGTGTTTAATCGAATAGATGGTGTTGCTATGGGCTCTCCACTTGGACCTGTGGTAGTTGTATGATGGTAGCTTAGATCTATATGATTAGAATGTGGAAGTGTTTCCATCGATTGTTAAAGCGTTATTTGGTTGTACATATACTACACTATACTATATTATACTATACTATACTACACTATACTATACTATACTATACTATACTATACTATACTATACTATACTATACTATACTATACTATACTATACTATACTATACTATACTATACTATACTATACTATACTATACAAGTCTATTCTATACTATACTTCTGTAAAGAGCAGACCTAGCATGCACTGCTTCAATCGCACAGTCTGGGGCCATTGATTCGAACAAATCACTGAGCTCAGCAGCACTTAAAGGACTTTGAAAGTTTTGCTTGGGGCACCCTAGCTTTAAGAATAGCAGGACCCCCTTGGTCCGGACCCAGTTTGCCCATTGGTAAAAAG
The DNA here is from genome assembly GCA_964019165.1 of Mastigias papua. NCBI lineage: Eukaryota > Metazoa > Cnidaria > Scyphozoa > Rhizostomeae > Mastigiidae > Mastigias > Mastigias papua. The sequence goes on along the minus strand of OZ025270.1, from coordinate 16,168,401 downwards.
GATCCTGCACTCGAATGCATCAAAGGACACACCAATGCGCACATAGGTGATGTGATTCCAGAAAGTGGCTTGAAAGTTTATCGCTTATTCAGATGTATTTAGTAGCCTTTAGTTTTCGTTATTGCATTAACATATTTATACTTGTGCACTTTTCGTTTCCTTTTCAATGTCAGAATTAAAGTGCACTAAAATCTATAAGTTGGGCAAACCAGGTAAGAAGCCTTGCATATATTTATGCAAAAGGATCTCATAGGCTTAGTAATCAGGAGCCGGCATAAAAAAAACAGCTTTCCAATCAATAATAGTCTCATGCGATTTACACTATAATGATCCCATCTTCCTATTCGTTAGGCATGATGAGAAAGATATGTGTAGTAACTGATAATTACTTTATTTACTTACAGTTGGCGACTATCACATTTAAGTTACTAATCAATGCCAACTATATACGCAAATTTACAATAAATCTAAATAACTCATATAAATTTACAAACATTTATATATATATATATATATATATATATATATATATATATATATATATATATATATATATATATATATATATATATATATATATATATATATATATATATATATATATATATATTTATGTATATATATATATATATGGACAAGCGGTGATAAATTCCAATGCATCTTCTACCATACCAAAGTGCTCGAAAACGTAATGGAGCGATATGATAAGATAAGATAAAAGAGAAGAAAACTTGAAAACATACTTGTATCTATATCAGGCACCGCGGAACAGGGGGGCTGGGGGGCTATAGTCCCCACTTTTTTCGAAAATAAGAAATAACATTTTAAGGAAGTCAAAATAATTCGCTAATGATTGATCACTGTAGTTTTTACGGTACACAAAGGCGGCATCTGAATTGAGCACTAGTATAGCTTTGGCAATTTTACATGAGCATAAAGAGCGAACTGACACACTATCATTGATCGAAATTGGCAATTTTTTGGTTTGCAATGAAAATAGACACATCAATTTCGGAAGATTTGTGAAAGACGACGAATCATGAAAACAGCAGACTGGAAGCAGACACATTTTGTCTTTTAAGATAATTTTTTCTTCGAGAATTCTGCCAGCATTTCACATTGGCTGCCTTTTTTTAAGTCTGTAATTTGAGTTTCTGAATACCAATATGGGATTCAAAATTTTACAGGCTGTGTCTTCAAAAATAACCATTCCTTTGATGTTTAAAGGGGCGTGGTTTAAATTCGAAGGGAAGCCCAAGTCCCCCATTCTTTCTCGCTTCGCTAAATTTTAGCCCCCCCCCCACTTTCAGACTGCTCCGCGGTCCCTGTATATATGTAGATATAAGGCGAATAAACAAGACAATATCTTTCAATTCACAAGACATGTTTCGGATTGTTCCAATCCATCATCAGTTGCTAAATACAATATGGAGCATACGGTGTAGACTTGTAAAAGAATAGAAATGCATTTGATTTTCCTCTGAGGAACTTTCGTTTGTTATTCTACCAAATATTGAACGCATCTAGAGAAGCTACTGTTTCTTAAAAAAAACTTATTCAATAAGTATCCCTATGCATATTTACATCGTAGAAGTTATCTTTTGAACTCTAATTGATTTAAGAGTTTAATTGAAACAGATTAGGATGAAACTATTTCCGTATTCATGTTATTATCAGATCTATTTTGTACTATGCACTATATTGTAGCATATTACGTATTACTATGAATTGTGTGTTACAGTATGTTAGAGGATAATATACTATGTCCTTTCATATAGTACATCTAATCTTGTATGACTGTTACATAGCACAGAATAAACATACTTGAAGAAGAATGACCGTGTTTTCCTCAGATTTTCTCAATAAAAGCCATTGCTTGTACAAGCATATTTTCGAGCTTTAATTTTGAATTTAACCATAGATATATTTGAAAAACGTTTTCACTTACGAAATATCCGGCTCCTTATCCATGATGATTTCAGCTTAAAATGTACAATGTTTAAATACCTATTCATTTACAGGTGCCATAATAGTTTGACTTTCATTTTTCAATTACAGAGTATTTACTGAAATGGCATTTCATGTTCAAATTGTATTTCGGTAGTTTCATACCTTAGGTAAGTTAAATAAAACCACATTTTTACACACATAAACACTTACATTAGTCAATCCTCAGAATTTTCGTTGCCCCTCGGCAACCTCCTCAGTGAGAATTAATGTTCGATTGTTCATAATATGACATGTCTATACTGTAATTCATGTCAGAATCAACAGTCTAGTGAACAAAATGCTCAAAGTCACAACTTGTCATGTCATATGTGGACAAATATTTCCAGCATGCATATTGCTTCAGGAGTCGGTACATCCCTGCCCTCTCGATGATATCTAATTCACAAATGGCATTTCTTCTCAGGTTCGCACATTTGTACGTGCCAGTTCGGTTTGCAAACTCGATACCTGCTTCCAGTATTTCACTTTTGCTCGATTTTAGTTTATTGTAGGAACGTCGTCTCAATAGTCGCCTCAGTGAAATCATGAGTCCTCTTCGACCAGGCATCTTCTCGTATATTTCACTCTGGTTCACTTCAAATTAGAAGTTACGCGAGTGCACTAACTGCAATGAAGAAAAACAATTTGCCAGTATAATAACTCGTATCTGAAACCTCGAAGGCATTTTGAAGTAGCTGTAACGAAACGTGCAAAACAGGGCCACGATACCAACAGAAGTTTGCAGGATGTGGTAAGTACCTCCTCGCTCTTTGAAGGTGTGTAGCGAAGTATCGTTCGATCAAGAATGCCTAAGAGGTTTATTGAAGTTCCTCACACACATATATATATATCACTTCACATCCAATTTTTCTATGTAGAAGGGATGTATCTCCATATTAAAGAAAGGGTTTTCCTTAGGACTTTATGAGCTTGGCTTCAAATCTTTTCACCGGGATTTGGCCCCCCGGATTCCAGCCTTTCCTATTCCCTTCACTTCACGACAGCTGGCCCCGCCACTGTGCAATCATATTATTAACTGATAAGGGGAAATTTCTTCCTGAACCCCTTTGCACTTTTTAGTATGAATTGTGGCTTGAAAGCAATGTGCTATGAGTTGAAAGGGAGATTCTCGTGGTATTCTTTGCATGACTATAAAGCAACTGTAGCCTTACACACTCCTTTTCATAAAAATATCAAAGCTCCAAATCGCTGAAATTTAAGAATGAGTGAATGTCACAAGGCTCAAGCTCTTCATAAAGGTGTAGACTTCTTGCTTGTTTGAGTTTTCTTTAGGAAACAAAACAAGTGTGAGCTTCATTTATCCGGCCTGGGAGTCATTGTTCTATAAAGGGGTTCGGCAACTCTTCAACCAGTGTATGTTACACACGTTTTAATATAGGAATACAGCATATACGAGTATTAGAAAAATGGCCAAAATTTAAGAATAATTTGAGAACATTTTTAGGCTCAAAATCAGAAAAATTTAAGAATACTGAGGCTCATCGAAAAATCAAGCATTCTTATAAAAAAGTATGCATGACAACTTCTGCAGATATCCCGAAAACGTATCTAGCATAATAATACTATATATATATATATATATATATATATATATATATATATATATATATATATATATATATATATATATATATATATATATATATATATATATAACATAACAATACTATTTATATACAACTAAATATATATATATATATAAACATATATATAAACATATATATATATATATATATATATATATATATATATATATATATATATGTTATATATATATATATATATATATATATATGTTATATATATATATATATATATATATATATATATATATATATTTATATATATATTTATATGACTGTACACACACGCACACACACACACACACACACACACACACACACACACACACACACACATATATAAATATATATATATATATATATATATATATATATATATATATATATATATATATATATATATATATATATATATATATATATATATATATATATATATATATATATATATATATATATATATATATATATATATATATATATATATATATATATATATATATATATATATATATTCTACGTAACAACCCTGAGGCATTTAACAATTAACTTAACTTAAAGTCAGTTTCAAAATGGGTGTCAGGCGAAACAGAGTAATGAATTCATAAGCTCGGTTACGCATGAATAATGCATAGAAGCTACATTCAACCCGTGGATGCCAACCCCCGTAAAGTCAGCAGATTTTTATTTCAATCTCCCCCTTCGCCATGCACTTGCTAAATGAAAATCTCTGCAATTGGCTATTATATTCTCATCTGTCGTTAAGACCCCGCACTCACTATTTCTCAATGAATGGTGAATGATGTTGACCTCCAAAGCTCAATTTCTGTTTCCCACCACCATTATTATGTGAAACTGCCATCTGCTTCTCTGCTTAACTGGAGGACGGTTTACAGAAAGGGGCTTTCACTCGTAAAACGGGATATCGTCTTGCCTTCTATGCGTTGATCAAGCAAGGGAAAGGATTAGAGTCTATTCCGTCTCCTGACGAATTACAACTTGGGTTTCAGTACTTTCAGATGCTTAATACAAGGGGGGTTTTAATAGTTGGGGGGTGGGAACTTTTTCAAAAACTAATAAACGGGGGGTCTTTTTAACCGGGGGGGATTTTCCAGATAGAACGCCTGTCGTGCGTTAAGTAATATAACACATATTCTATGGTCAAATAACTTACTTATAACTAAAAAGAACACTCAGAACCTGAATGCAAAGGGATGGTATCTTTTGGAAATAACAAAACGGAGAAACTTATGCCTGACGTATAATTGACATGGCCATTTGGCGTTTCAACTTACTAAAATTACCAAGCGGGGGATTTAATATGGTACAGGGGTGGGAAAAACCTGAAAAATTAATAAACGTCCCCATTTTATTAAACCAAAAGCAAGACATCGGTTATAACTTTACATTGCCCTTATCTCGATTTGTTTGATAGAGCTTTTATTGCTTTTCAACTATGGAGGTTTTTTAACAGGATGTTGCCCTGATAATGTACAGGAAAATGTGAGGAACACCTTATTGGGATACTAAAGATTGATAAGTAACTCTACCCAAAATGACTCTTGTCACGTTTCTCCCCACTAAACTTTTTGTCTACTCTAAATTAGACAGTGATGGTAGGTGTTACTAGATCATATATTGAGAGAGTTCAGCAGCTGCTTGGATGATTTTGTAGGTCTTTCAACATTTTCAACGACTCTCAATCAAGGGTATCGAGGAGGGAGGCTCGGGGAGGCTTATCCCCTTGCTAAAGGTAAGAGAGTTATAGGGGCTCAGCCCCCCTTCTAATGAGCATACTGTATGGTGTTTTGGGCAATTCCTAGCTTTGTAGTATGAACCAGTCCTTTACTATGGCTTTATTATATCTTTACATCCATTGAAAGTAGTTTTTCGACAGCCTCGTGTATAATTAAGCCCCGCTACTTGACTAAACACCGCAGTCAAATGAGCCCCGTATTTTTGACAAATATTATACACAGGCGCTGCGGTCGAATAAGCGGCGCTGCGCCTGTTTTAGTACTTACAATAAGTACACTATTTTTAGCAACAACTCACCAAAACAGTAAATAGCAATACGGGTATTTTGTCGAGAAAGTGAAATGTGATCTTTTATTCTTATAGTGGCATTGACCGAGTGACTGACATTGAATAAGTGTACCGTAGTTACATTTCTATTTTGTGTCACCTTTCAGAAATAGAGTTCTTTCCCTCAAAGTGAGCCGAATAGCCTTAGTAAATATAAATCTCCTGGCGGGTAAATTCTGTCGTAGTAAGAATTGTAGCCATCACTTAAAAACATTGTTTAGTTCCAGTTACACAATAGAACATTTAACTGTTTTCCCAGAATTTTCTCAGAGCAGTGGCCAGTTTGGAAACTTTGCTGTGCGCACTGAAAATCTCAGTGCACAGTTTACGTAGAATGTGCGCAATACGTGAAAGGAATGTGTGCAGGTCCCAACACATAATAAGCTACACAGCGCAAGTAGGATAATCTTTGAAAACGAAAACACGAATAACACTACGGCAGATAACTCATTTGGCAGCAACTAGTTTCACCTTGTCAGTGAAGACGTCTCAAGCTAATACCTCATATATGCATGTATATGTGTATGTTTGTATGTAATAAATGATACATGGAAAATATTTAAATGATCTCTGGTCACCATCCCAGCACACCTTTTCAGGTAGCGAGCGAGATCTTTAATTGCAAAAATGACTTATTTTATTTACTTTTTTATTTGCTCTTATTTAAACACAATATCCTATCAGCTATTTAACAAGTTAACTAATAAAAAAATAACTTTCGGTTGTAGAATCCACAGACTCTTCAGCCCCAAAAAGAGATACTTATTACTACTATTACTATTTTGTACTTTTTATCGATTTATTTCCCTACTACTCGAACATTACATAGAGAAATAAACAATTTCAATTATATAAGTAGATTTCAGCGAGATCATTTATAACACCTGCTCTTCCATAACTTGTGTTGTACGAGTTGTTCAGCTCGTATAATAACTTTTTAGCTGTTTTTGTAATCTACTAAGGCCCATTTCCACTGACCCGGACTGATGTAAAAATGCATGAACATTTCCCTTATTGTGGCTGTGGATTAATGGAAACACTTGACAGAGGTTTTTAATCATTTTCGCCTGGTTCCACTGATACATGTATGCTTAACGAAGCAGTACATTTTTCAGTGATGTAAGACAGATATAGGGAATAAAATTCTTTGTTGCTTCGTTTCCATTGACCCGGATAAATGTAAAAACGGATAAAAACTTATCCAATCAAGGCTTTACGGTCCCGCTGAAGAGATGAAGCACGAGTATTTTCTAAAGCAGTGCCAAGAATGTATCTCTTGAAACGGATAAATTCAACACCGCACCGGTTTAGTGGAAGCACTCTGGCCCGGATAATTGTCTGAAAGTCGAGAGTCTTATGATAAGAATGTCGATCAAATTTTCCAAAGCTAAGGAAGATTTGTGCTTGTATTAAAAATTCTAATCAAAGTTCAGTTACAGTTTGAGCTCGTTCAATCAGTGGGTATCAAATTATCCACTGTGTTCTTTCATTACTTAGCACATGATTTCAGGAAAAACTCCTTAGAAATGAACCAGTTATTCAAGTATCTGTCTTTGTTGCTAAGGACAGTCTATTTTTCTTTACCTGCTTCTAGCTGTTTTTGGTCTTACAGCAGTTAAGATATATTGATAGGTGACTGGCAAAGAATTTCTTCGTAGCGACATAAGCTTCTACCTTGTCAATGAAAAGGTCGGAATAGGAATGGGAGAAAGGAATACCTATGAAATTTACGTATTTGTATATAAGTAAAGCTATACATATAGAGAGTATGTCTACAACATGGTACAGCTTTTTCGTGCTGTAGTGAAGTTCTGTAGTACCAACAGACTTTTCAGATAAGATTTAGGTATGCCATCAACTTCTGTTCGGTGTGTCTCAAGCTTTTCACTGTGCGAAAGTTGATTTGCGCTAATCGAGGTAAAAGTCGTATAAAACCGGCGAAAGTCAACTAGCGTATTGGAATCCTATGTCTTGCAAGTGTCATCGAAAACAATAAAATTAAACTGCTACGACTTCAGAAGTCTGATCCATAGAGAAGAATTGTGCACGTTACAATTTTAAATAAAGGTAGACATTACTTAATAAGCATTGTTAAGATTCAATACAAGATGCGAAGACTTACTCGTTAGAAGGTAGGCACAAGTTCCAATTCCTATGTTCGGACTTTTATCTTTTGCAGCATAAATTTGGTATCTTGGGATGAACTATTCTGCCTGAGGTGACCTGAGCTCTCAATCAACAGCAAATCTCTGCTGTTCTCCTTTTATGTCAATGCTCAAACCATCTGCCACATTTTGCGATTGTAGAAGTAGATTCTAGCGGCTTCCCAGTACCATGGTGACTGACTGATTTGAAATAATCCCACGTATTCTTGATAGGAAAATATGGCTAAATCGAGAGACCGGCAGTTCCTTGTGCAAACCTATCGCAGGGAATGGATACAGGGGGGGGGGGGAAGTCAGATCATAGCTTCATAGTTTCATCGCTATGGTAGTCGCCAACTTTAAATAAATCATATCATTATTATTATTATGCCCCGTTCAAAAACATAAGCTCGTCAGTAAAATTTGACTTTTGTCGTCAAAATGATTTTCCGTTAAATACTATGGCGCACCGGCAGGTATTTCAATTTTCAACTCTCATAGAAGGTACAAACAGGTAGCTAAGTTGTTGCGGGCACTACTAGAAGCGCATTGAAAAGTATCGGCTGTGTTCCTTACGCATAGTCTCATCTAAACTATGCGACAAAGACAAAGTATGAAGTTTAGATTTTGCCGAAAATAACAGGGTATTACTCGGAACCTTTGAGAGATTTTTCTGAATACGCTCTTGATTTTTGCTTTTGAAGTGAGGAACATCAGTCTTCTACACAGGTAACTGAATGAGCATAGGTTAGTGATTGTTGTTGATTGAATGTTTATTGTTATTGATTGAGCGTTTATTAGTGATTGCTGTTAATATGGCAGTTGACTCTTCAATCAAAGAAACATTTGCTGCAACAGTCACGTGAATACGTTGCAATACTGCACAAATTGGTTACTGTATTTCTCCAATTAACGCCCCATCTCTTTCAAACGCCTCTCATTAGTAGACCCTCCTTGCAAATTTCAAAAGATATATAGTTTGAGCCAAATTCCTCCTTTATTGCATGCTCTTCTCCAATAAAGATTCTGTGTAAAATCTATGAAACTTTATAAACGCCCTGGGTGTTTATCGGAGAAAATACGATACTATTGCGCACGACCACTACAACTAGGCGCAGCTAAAATACTCGAATGTTACCTACTCTAATGTAATCGACTAACAGTGGTACTGGATAAGGAATACCATTGACTTAGTGTCAAGTCATGGGGTCATTTACGTAGTATGGACAGGAGCATTGGCGAACTTCACTACACGTTGTTTTATAAGAAAACCACTTTTTTGTTCGGGCCTCAGTTTTCGCAACTTTTCCACAAATTGAGGCTGAGATTTTCGTAAGATTTTCTTGACTCTTATGGAAAAAAACTGGCTAAAAGAGGTTGCCATTGTTTGTTATAAAAAGTTTTATCTTTGTTAACCAAGATTATCACGGAAGAGCTTCGACCTATGTAACGGAGCTTGCAAAGAATGAGCTAATATCGATTTCTGGCGAGTAAAACAGGTGAATTTTCGAACTTGAGCCTCGTGAATTTCTTAGCATTTTCTTAAGATTTTGGTATTTTGAGCCTCATTTTCTTATAAACTTTTATTATTATAAAATAGCGTGTAGATTAGGAATTGGTTTCAGAGCAGACTCAAAGCATTTCGAGGGAAATTTAGAGTCGCATGTTATTCTCATAGGTATTATGCTCTCAATAGCATGAGCAAAATGAACCTGTCATTCAGTCACAGATGTGTGCACTAAAACCCAGCATGTTTCGCAGTCGTGCTTAAAATGGGATATGAACATCGTATAAAGCACTTAATTCTAAGCAGATGCTATAGTATATTGGAGTCTTTCTTTAGAACTGAAATTTCTTCTTGAACAGTATCAGTGTCGAAGAGTGACGAAGAAAAATGAATATCCTATAAAATTAAAAACGAAAGATATAAGTTGATGTCCTATAAAACGAGAGATTTTTCCATTCACCTTTTGAATTACGAACGATCAAATGATTTTCATGAAATATTGAATACTATGGATAAAGAGGACTTTTTGCTGTTAGAACAAGGGGTCACTATAAGCCCAGGGGGTACTCCCTGCCTCTCTATGCGTGGCGTCCATGTCAATATTTGGGGTCTGGGATTTTACAAAACAATCATATTTGGGGTCTGCGAAGAATAGCTTTAAAAAGTCGATATTTGGGATTTGCGAATTGCAGCATAAGAAATATTCAATATTTGGGTCTTAGAATTGACAATGAAGTTATAAAAGAAAAACAAATTATAACGTTCTAGTACCATAAAATATGTTTGGGGTTCCTCTAAACTGTGACTTAATATTTGGGGGTCAGCTACAAATTGCTGACATGGACCCCATATAGAGAAGTAGTGAGTACCCCTCCTGGGACCAACAGAGCACTAAGTACCAGGTTGTGGACCCAAGCGCACCCCAGCTCTCTGGTGGTGAAGACATAAATACATGCACGCCATTTTAGTCGTCATCGGGACTCTCCGAAGGAGCACGTGTTCCGAGAAGAAACTGCAGCAACGCTGGTGGCTCACAGAGATTTGAGGAAATGTTGTGATTTTGGCTGCAATTGAGTAGAATATGGTCCTCACATTTGATGACGTTACCAGATACGTTTCTCGTTTCGAGCAATTGGTAAAAGACCCACGCAAGGTGTGTAGGTGGTTTTCGCTTCTCGTAGGCCATGTCCGTCATCGCACACTCAAAAACATGGCGCCAAAAGCAAAGCTTGTTTTAGTTAGTGACAAATGGTTATACTAAAAAGATAGTCATGCATAATGAATTACTCAAGCTTTTTGATGTGTTGGCTCCCAGCCTTATCATTATTATACTTTTTGTTATAGAAAGGCCTCTGTCAACAGAGCTCTTGCCCTCGTTTATATCTGCCAGTATATCTGTAAGGAAATCTATCCA
>OZ025270.1:16012658-16152658 GCA_964019165.1 Mastigias papua | reverse complement strand
TCAGATAGACCCTCATATTTATTATAAGTATAGTTTATACTTTAAATGTAGTAAAAGTTAAATGTTAACCTGGCAATATATAGAATCCCTATCCTTGTTACGTCCAGATGCCTGCTTACGATAGCTAATTTAATCTACTTTACAGTCTTTTAGTTTTCTTGAAAAATGCCCTTTATTGCTACAAGATCTTACTTCCATCTTTAATAGATCCCAAGTTAATGGACCTCGATGTCTGATACTGTCTCTTGTGTGTGGAATAGATTTAGGCAAAGATACCAACCATACCTTGGAAAAGACCAAAAAAGTCTTTCACCACACCGGTCTTAGAGTTTGGAATGTCATTCCAAATGAAGTTATAGAGCTTGAAAACTCCTTTTTCTGTTTTCTTGTAAAACACAACTCCCTGAAAGAACGACATTCAAGAGATATATGCACACATTCTTATATTTCTTCATTTTTCATTTCATTATTGCGTATATGGTGGTGTAATGATTTTTGTAAGACCCCCAGTCATGGATCTTTCTACATAAAGGGCATCATTTCAGGTTTTTGGGGAACTTCTTTCAACAATTGCATAAGTTGATGGGGCATGTCCCCCCACTTGGCTGTCGCTCCTACATCTCTGGCTACAAATTTTATGCAATTAAATAAAAATAGATGCATCCACTTACCGGATTTTGTCAAATGATTTCACAATTGGAAAGCTACTATAATAGTCGTCAAAAGTCCTGGGAAACTCAACAAATTTCACTTGCGCAACAACATCACATGTCTCGTGGACCAGACAACGTGATGAAAAAGTTGAATTGTGTGTGTCACGAGGCCTTGGGAGTACATATTGTAGTTACATAACATGATGTTCCATGTTTTTGACTCATTCTAGAGGTGTGTGCAGCCATTTTTTGTAGTTTTTTCACATAGCAGGAGATTACAATGGAGAAAAGGGGGTTGGATTTAAGTGATACCACCATTTTTCTTGGCCCACATTGAACAATGGATTGCTGTTTGTCCACAGTTCTGGGCTGTCTGTGTTCCAACATTTTTATTTAATCTAATTTGCAATTTCAATAATAAAGCCTAAATTTATTGCTTCTTTTCCCAATCCTTCGCAATGCTCTACTATTCAATAGATATAGATTCTTCCTCTTGTTTTGCTCACCACATCACAACGAACCTTCTGTTATTGAATTGCTAGTACCTTTTTCTTGTTCACAGAAACCCAGCAAAGAAACATTTGCATAGGAAAAATGATTTGTTTTGTATTGGTCATTTTTTATGTGAATTGTCCGAAGAGACGGAGCTCGTATATGTTAGTTTTAGACACCTGCAATACGAGGCACCAAACAGAGAGGGAATGCAGGGGCCAAGAAGCATAGAAATAGTTCTAGCCATGCCCTTTCGAGTCACGCCTTTTCTTTATGGGAAATGCCCTGTTGCTGTTAGAAGTCTTCTATTAGAACACACATGTTTTTTCTATATATCATTCGCATACCTGTTATACATGTTATTAGAGCGGTATGGCTTGCATTATCAGGCCTTTCAATGAGTTTATTAAGTTTATTAAACTTTCTACAGACTTGCAAAGCAAGCCTTGATAAAAAAGAACTAGCTGGAGCAATACTAATGGACCTTTCTAAAGCATTCGACTGCATAGACCACGATCTTTTGATAGCGAAATTAGCTGCCTATGGTCTTGATTGGGATGCTCTTAAGCTCATCAAAAACTATTTAAAAAAGAGAAAGCAAAGAGTTAAAATTAATGGTTCATATAGTACATATAGAGATGTCACAGTAGGAGTACCACAAGGGTCTGTTCTAGGGCCACTTTTATTTAATATTTTTATTAACGATATTTTCTTGTTTGTAAAAAATACCAGTGTCTGCAATTATGCCGATGACACCACTATCTATGCATGCAACTCAGACATTGGCATTATAATTAATAGATTGGAAACGGACAGTTCAATACTTACGAAATGGTTTTCAGAGAACTACATGAAGCTTAACGAAGAAAAATGCCACTTTATGATATTTGGCAACAAAAGTAAAGAGTCAGTTGTTACCATTGGTAAATCCACCATCAAAGAAAGTGAACATGAAAAACTTTTGGGTGTTACTTTTGACAAAAAGTTAAGCTTCACAAAGCATGTCCAAGATTTATGCAAAAAGGCAAACCAAAAATTGCATGCGCTTGCCCGGCTATCTAATTATATAGATCCTATTAAATTACAATTGATAATAGATGCGTTCATAAAATCGCAGTTCAACTACTGTCCGCTTGTATGGATGTTTCACGATAGAAGGGCTAATACTAAATTAAACAAAGTATGTGAAAGAGCCTTGCGAATTGCATGCAAAGATAGTGGTAGTAATTCTGTAAATAAATCCCTGACTATATGTAGCGTGTATAATAACACGAGATGGTCCTCTCTGGCATACTCGGAGGCGATCTTAGGCCTAGGCCTGAAGCCTAGGCCTAATGTAGGCTTCAAACTCAGAAACAACACTTCTTATTGTATTTACTAGTTATTCAACCCAAAGACCTAAGACTAAATCATTACGCACAGAGTACATAATAATAACACAGTACATGACAAATGACAGATACATTGACAGGTACAGCACATTGCCCGGAAAGGGTGTTTACTACTCACAACAGAACTCAACATGAACGTAAGATTGGGACACGCAACATGACGGCTAAAGGAACATGATACAATATAAAATATACTAGTACATAGAACACCATTACGTTACACCATCCGTCCCTTTAAACTATGAATAATACAACATTGACTAGTTCCTTGAGTCCAATTAAGATGCAACAAAAAATGTCCAAAGAATGTTAAGGTCCGAAGACAGTAACTGGTAAACAAAAGAAGGTGCTAAAAACATCACACGGTGTTTCCAGTCAAGTAACATCTTTGTAAATGAAAATAAATCCTAACGAAGGCTTCCTAGCTCTTCCGCTGCAACCACTCTTGGCCAGCAAACTCTATACCACTATAAATTAATCAAGCGTCTTGTCGGTACTTCGAACTAGCGTTGTGTTGTTGTGTTTCATTGGGGTCCGTTCGATATTCCGACAGTTCGATATTCCGACAGTTCGATATTCCGACAGTTCGATATTCCGACAGTTCGATATTCCGACAGTTGATTTTGACAATGTTATAGTACATTCCTTAGGTAAGTACATTTATAAGACCAGGGACGCCTGCACATGAAAAGGGCAAGGGGGTAAAACTTGTTTCCAGGGCACCACACATAATGAAATATTTTTATAAGAAACCCATTTTATTAGAACCCATTTACCAGAGTGGAAAGTTTGCTTAAATACGCGGACAATTTGAATAAGAGTTTATGGTGCGCGTTAGTTATGTAAATTATGGAATATTTTTGCACGGATTTAATATCAAAAATTCTGTGAATAGTGTCGCGAATATTGTCTCAAAACCGAAAAGAGAAAAGAATCAACAACTAGTTAGCTCGGTTAACTAAGGAAGAAAAAAAGCAAAGAAGCTTGAGGCAAAAACATTGTTTGAAATTAATAGACAGTAGCAGAAAAATATTTTCTAATCCTACTGTAAGAAATTTTCCTTGATTTTTGGTATATTAGGTAAATTAACGTTGTTTGTCCAACTTTCGGAATATCGAACTGTCGGAATATCGAACTGTCGGAGTATCGAACTGTCGGAAAAGCGACCTGGCCCCGTTTCATTCAGGAGGACCCATAGTAGCGTAAGTCAAATCAGATGCAACATTCAGACGGGAACAACATGAAAAGCCAATTGATTTTAATTTGAAACATCGCAATCATTCTGTAAAACAACACATCCAAAAGTCAAAATACGGAAAAAGTACTTAGCTAACAAATCCTCTCTCCCGAGCTCTGAATTCCACCTCCCGCGTAATCTGTAGACCGTCTCCATCGTGGCGTTAACTTTTGCCCGTTGACTCCTGTCACCAAATTTGTAGCGTGTATAATAACACGAGATGGTCCACTCTGGCATTACCCGGAGGCGATCTTAGGCCTAGGCCTGAAGCCTAGGCCTAATGTAGGCTTCAAACTCAGAAACAACACTTCTTATTGTATTTACTAGTTATTCAACCCAAAGACCTAAGACTAAATCATTACGCACAGAGTACATAATAATAACACAGTACATGACAAATGACAGATACATTGACAGGTACAGCACATTGCCCGGAAAGGGTGTTTACTACTCACAACAGAACTCCACATGAACGTAAGATTGGGACACGCAACATGACGGCTAAAGGAACATGATACAATATAAAATATACTAGTACATAGAACACCATTACGTTACATATACATCTACGCAATTTGCAGTTGCTTGCGATAGAAATATTCAAGACAAAGAATAACAGTAATCCAACTTTTATGAAGGATGTCTTTGCCGAAAAATATAACTATTATAGCTTGCGTAATCCAAATCATTTGCAACTGCCGACAGCAAGAACAACAATTTATGGTACAGAAAATATTCAGTTTAGAGGTTGCTCCTTATGGTCCTCACTGCCCAATAGTTTGAAAGACAGTGACACTTTGCAAGAATTTAAAAGAAAAATAAAACAGTGGAACAGAATGCCTTGCAACTGCAGATTGTGCAAAGTTTATATTAAAGATTTAGGTTTTTTGGCTTAGTTCTGTATTTATATTCTCGTTTTTTTAGTCTCTTAGTTTTAGAGTTAGTTTAGGTTGGCCTTAATTAGCTTCTTTTTTAGCTATACATACAGCCAACTGTAAATAAATTGATGATGATGATGATGAGGAAATTTAACGCACGCTGCCAATTGCGCGCGGTAAACATTCAAGTATGAGATCTGTCCTTTGTACTTGGACGTGCATCTTTGATAAAGCTGGCGCGAGCGACATGTCGAGCGCGTGCCTGTGCGCTCGTGCGCGATCGCGAGCGTCTCATTGAAAGGCCTACATTATATCTTCGACTTGACCGAAGAGTTTTGAAGTTAAAAAATTTCTAAGTTTTCCGTATCTACGACAATATGACTCCTAAATGCATAAATACTAATATGCGCGTAAAATTCGTGTAAACGAGAAGTTTAAGTCTGAATCCTTGGAAAAAGGTGGGAGAGACTATTCCCTCCCCCCATCCCCCCGTGGCTCAGTCACTGTTTTTAGAAATACGTTCTTGGCTTGCGTGATGGCAAATTGAGAACGGCAGCATCTTTTAAATGTAGTAGCCTTTGGTTATTGTTAGCAATCTCTATATGGGTTGCTATTCTACTGAGATTGCTATAGATATCTCGCGCCAAGTGATTTATTTGCTGGCAACAGGTTGTCAGATTGGCTGCCAAATGGTTGTAGCAAAGTGCTGGATCAGGGTAGCCAAAAGTTGTTGCATGTGTAATTTTACCGTAGAAGAGTGCTATTTCAGAATTGTCCTTTTGCATCGCTTTTGATAAATTCATTCAGGTTGGCTATTTTGTATTTAAGAAATACTATCGCGAATTATCAGACCCATTCTGATTTGAATTGCATTCTTCTTTTGTGCTTTTCTTTCATTTTCATTTCATTTTTTCTTATGATTTAAGGAGGGTGGCCCTTCAGCGAATGCTGCTTTGCAAGGAACCCTCCATTTACTTACAATATAGCAATTAAAACAGAACTGATACATAGTATCGTTTAAAAGTATACAGATATGCAAAAAGTAACTTACAGTTTAATAAAATAACAGATAAAATAGAAAGCCTTATTTCAGTTTTGATTTAAAAACCTGAAGGGAAGATGCCTGCTTAATTTCAAGTGGAAGGGCATTCCGTGACTTTACACCTCTATAGGAAAAGTATTTCTGACCATTGTTTGTTGTTTTCTTAGGCACTTGTAAGTCTGTATTGGTATTTCGTAGAGCCCACATATAACTCTCGATTTACATATTTATATATGTATATATATATATATATATATATATATATATATATATATATATATATATATATATATATATATATATATATATATATATATATATATATATATATATATATAAGAACGAGAGGCGATACCTCAACTGCATCTTTTACAACACTAAAGTGCTCGACAATTGAATGGAGCGTTATAAGAATAATAATAAAAGTTATACCATACTGTCATACGCGACCGTCGGTTTCATGTTTCCAATCTTCAGGCGTATAGATGTAGATACGTAAACAATGTTTAGCGATGTTTACGTATCTACATCTATACGCCTGAAGATTGGAAACATGAAACCGACGGTCGCGTATGACAGTATGGTATAACTTTTATTATTATTCTTATATATATATATATATATATATATATATATATATATATATATATATATATATATATATATATATATATATATATATATATAATATATATATATATATAATATATAATATATATATATATATGTAATATAAAATATATATATATATATATAATATATATATATATAATATAATATATAATATATATTTATAAATCAAAAATTAGTTGCAGGTAGAAAGACAAAAGGGGCATTATAAATGCGGAACGCGTTTCATCCTTTCATGAGGAATCGTCAGCCTGACGAACTCTTAAGAGTCCTCAAAGCTCAAGTCAAAATGAGAATGGTAATTGATCAGAATACGGACGGAGATGAGTTTCATGATGTACTTGTGTTATATTTTGTTGTGGATTTAGTAATACGTTGAGAAAAATCGCTTTGGATTTTTGAAAATTTTTTTACTGTCATCTGTATCGAGCTAAATTTCATAGGTGCAATTGTGCAATAACCGCCCCTGTCCGAAGAAACGCCCCGGGTGGTTATTCGGTCATTTGCGGTGTACTCTTGGGTCTCTAATAAAAGGCGGGGGACGTTTATTAATTTGTCATGTGTTTTCCGACCCCACCGGAGCTTATTAGGACCCCCCTTTTATTAAGTTTCAAGGAATGATCTTGGAGATCTTTTCCTTAAGAAAAGAAAACTCTTCTTTCATTAAGTGATAGTGTTTTTTTCACTAGTTGAATGTGTCTTTTGATGTTCGCCAGAAGCGCAATAGGCAGTTAAATTGCCATTAGAGTTTAGAAGTATTTCCGACCCTTTCTCCCGTTTATTAGGTTTTTGAAATATTTGTGATCCCCCGTTTAGTAAGGCTCCCGTTTATTAGGAATCTAGGAGTATATATTTATATCGCGGCACCTGAGTTGAAGTTCTTGTTGTATTTTTCGTAATTCTACATCATTTCGTTTTGTTTTAGCGGTGTCTTAGACAGTTAGAGATTGCAAAGTTGTATAGAGAAGCGAATTGTTTTGAACAGGCCGTGGAGTGAGTATTTGTTGAGTTACGAATTAGTAACTTTACTTGCTATCCCTGCTGTTAAATACTGCAATACCATGTGATTTTAATTTAGTTTTGCTTCTTTAGTTACAAATCTCAGCCCCATTATTTCTTTTTATCGAGGAACTAACTAGGAATTGTTTGTAAGGAACTACACAGCACAGGGGTTTGGAAATTGCCATTAATTCCAAGTAAATACAAAATAGTATTACAAGAGATATTTGGTCCTGTCGTTTTGTGGTTGCCACTTGCTTTCCCCAATCATTACTTTTTTTCTATTCATTTTGGAAATTTACTACAATAACATGCTACCTACTATACTACATACAGTTTACTTAAGAATACTATAAGAACGATACCACGGAGTGCCAGATGTCATGACAACTCCGTGGCCATTAACATGAATAACTGGTAACATGACAAAAAGTAAAACACAGCTACGAAAATAAATTTAAATACACACAAATTTCTTAAACTAATAAATACTTACGTTTGTTCCATATTGTATGCCTGGCTAGCCTAGAGCAAATCAGATCAAATCATTACTTCATGGACCTTTGAAACGTGAGAAAATAAATATTAGAGAAGCGATGTTTTACATTGTGCTCGAAGCTTTTGATGTCATAAATTCTACGTCCTAGTTTGAAGGTGTCCCTTTCCTTTCAGGTGGATGCCTGTTCCATGTTTTCCTGTTTTCCATTTATGTTGTGTTATTACGTGTTGACTTTATCATTAATTCCCTAATTTCAAGGTGTGCAAGAGAGTATCTCAAGGTTAATCCAAAGGACCACAGGTAAAATCCAGACCATAGAACATTTCTCACGTCAGAATTTACGACACAGCCTTCCCTGCCTATGCCAATATCCCGTTGAAAGACGTTTTTTGCTTGGGCTTTTGATGAAGAGTTCGATTTGACATTTGCTTTCGACAGTGTTTCTGTTTCAATGTGTATTTTTTAATTAGTTCTTAAAATTAGTCAATTACAATGTGAATTCATTAAGTAAATGTACACATCAGGGTAGGGATACCGCCCTGAAAAGTTGAGAGGGGAGCTGTACTGTATAGTATACTTCTTTAGAACCACGCCCTCTGGTCGCACCCAGTCGCTCATTCTAATTGTTCAAATTTCATCACATACAATCTTGTACATAAATTGAACCTAATTATGGTAAAATATACTTAAAGTTTTATACCTGGTTGATTGCTAATAACTATCAACTTTCGCTACTTTATTTTCAAACTTATCCCAGCCGAACCTCATATAAACTATATATTGTTTATAATTTCTGTAATATTTGCAAGAAATCACTCTTAAAGAAAGATGAAAGTAGTTTTAAGAGCATTTGAGCCGAAAATTATCAAAAAAATGAAGAACATATTATAGAGTAGAAAAGTTATATATTTGTATATTATAGAGAGAAGAAAAGTTGAGAATTGGTATTGTATATCTGGAATGTGTCAGGTAATTTTATAAGCCCCCTCGAACAAGCCCCATCCACGAATATCAAAAATAGACAAGCCCCCATGGATTCGAGTATTTACAGGTTTTCACAATAGCCTGGGTCAAACCCATCCAACATGTCCATCACTCAATAGTTCCTGCGCAGTGACACATTAAAGAAATCTGTAAGAGCTTTCTACTCATGCCCAGAAATGAAATGCTGGATGAAATGTTCCATGAAGTGGCCAAGCGCATCTGGCATTTGAGAAACACCGTTTGTTTTTGATCTCGATCAAACTTCATCCAACATCACCCTGCAAATGTTGGATGATCGAACATAGGTGGCCAGACGCATGCAACAGTTCATCCAACATTTGTTTTGAGGATGTTGGATGAAATGTTGGGTGCGATTGATTGGGCCTTAATTAACACCTGTCTCCTTCACAGGGCGTACAATCTCCTAGGAGCGGTAAGCGAAGAGCTTGAACAATGGAATGATGCCTTGAAGTATTATAAAAGGTTTGTATAAGGGAAAATTTCAAGATCAGATTTTAATGGAATAAATTTTGATGTTTGATGTAAATTTCTGTGTTTTTGATGTCATTTTTGAGTGTTTAATTTTGTTGATAGGGACAAAGTATCTGAAACCATATTGTCTTTCATAGCAGTGATATTGGAAAAGAAAGATGGATGTGGTTTGAAAAGGAGCGGAAGTTAAACGTGAAAGTGAATCTTAAGTCCTAACAGCACAAAAACATGCATTACGAGCGATTAATATTAACGCCAAAATTGATAACACATGGGAAGACAAGAATTGTTGTATGTATAGGAAAGAGGCCTCCCAGACGGCATAAAATAAGAGAAATGCAGGAAATTTTAGATTAAGCATAAAGTTTTTGAATTTAGTATAAAATTTAGTGACTGATTATAAATTGGCTTCAAATTTCATAAGTTTTCTTAAGTTTTCTGATCAAAAAACTAAAATTATTTTTATCCACATTTGATCCTTAAAGAGATAGTGACTGAGATTTTGATTTTCTATATCCTTGAGGCCCCTTTACTAAATTTAATATGATTGTGAATCGGCTTTGTTGACAATACACCGATTGGGTAGCGTAGAATGGCATGAAGCCTTGGAAAAAGACACTTGAAAACAGCATAAATTGCATTAGTCAATGGCATAAAATTTGACTTAGCAATGGCTTAAATTCATTGAAGAATCCGTGAATTTTGACTGGACGAGGAAGCTTGTACTGTACCAGGAAAATAAAAGATTTTCACTTATTGAAAATACCTGGCAGTTATAGGATTTGTTGTGATGATTCACCCCATAAACTTATTCTTGATTACTGATTACTGATCACTGATCACTGATCACTGATTCTCCTTTCTTGATTATCATACCACCATCGCTTTGTGTTGATATTCGACTGCAAATTTTTTCTTGTTTTTGTAATACAGGTCAATCGAAATCCTGCGGCACCAGAAAGAGATTCTAATCAAAAGTAAGTCCTGTTTTCTCATTTTTCCTTTTTCATATCACCGAGTCAAATTCATTTTCTGAATTTATATCACAGCTGTCAAGGTTCATATCCTATTTTTGAATTAAAGCCAGACTATGCTTAATTGCCTTAATAGCGGTTAATTCGAAGGCGTCTGCTTTTTCAGACGACAGCTGAAAACTTTCAGAAAAAGCATAGCAAACCACGCTTTTACCTAATTCTCTCTTATATCGTTTTATATCGCTTTATCCTCTCTTATTTTTTAGATTATTTATTTTATCTTATTTTAGATTCAGGTGTAAATTTAGATAGTTTCTTTTCGTTTGCTAGTTTTTATTTTAAACAGGGTACATAGTAAAACAGTAAAACTGAATGTTTTACACTGTATAAATATTATAAAATAGAAATAAAATAAAATAGAAACAGCCGCGAATGTTGACTAGAATTTGACGATTAGTTCGGTAGATATTCTCTTCCCAAATATCTGCAGTTGACATCCAATAACGCGACTGACTTCCCGCTAGGGCAAACATTCGTTTCCACAAACGAATTTTCAATTCCCCACATTTTGGCTTCCTTAAGAAATACTGGTCGGTAACTGGGCACAGTCGATTGTCGGATGTCCACTTTATGTTTACTTTTTTGCACAATTGTCTGCGCACTTGTATGTCATATAATTGATCCACTGAATTGATCTTTCTATGACCCATAGAACCGAGATGAATACATTTCTACTTATTTTAGGGGAATTTTTAAATATGCAGGGAAACTGTACCTTGAACATTCACATTCAGTGCTGATATAGAAAATTTACGAAAGAGCGTTTCAAAATTTAAAGATTAGAGGATACCTTTGTTTTACTATCAAGATCTTTGAAAATTCAATTTTTTTAAAGCTCTCAACTTATTGAGAAGAGGGAAATAAACCCAGTCTTTTTATTAAGTAAAGTGTATTAATAAATTGTAAATTGTAAATTGTAAATTGTAAATTGTAAATTGTAAATTGTAAATTGTAAATTGTAAATTGTAAATTGTAGATTGTATTATGTAATATGCATTAATAGTACACTGTTTATGGATGTTCCATCCTACCGGCGGGATATTATTTACCCGCCGGCTGCCAACGTCAATAAATTTACCACCAGATATCCGTATTGCATTGTTTTAACTTTTTGTTAGCCAATAGGCAGCGACGATCTTAGATGCGTCGTGATTGGTTCAAGATACATCGTCATCACTGCCCTCATTACAATGAGCTGGCATTCAGTTTCTCCTTTCTCCCAAAGGGTTGATAGGCCCTTTCCTGGTTACTGGTCAGCGGCTGAACGAAACGGTTCGAGAGCCTTCGACATGTTTTGCTCGGCTGCACTTTCACGCTCAGAATTTATGACAAAGTTGGGAAAAATGATATGGATTTTGTCAATAAGGGGAGAAGAGAAAAGTTAAATAGCTTTATTAGTGCTTTCGAAAGGAATTCATCGATGATCATTCCAAAGCGAGAAGCCAATCGGTTTATTTCATTTTTTGTTTCAGTCGTTGAGGTGTATTCAAGAGTATGCCATGATGAGCCTGATGTTGCCAAGGTGATATTGCTTTTCTCTCCTTGAAACTCCGTGCGCTATTAAACTTTTGTTTGTAAAGTGCTTCCGTCGCTTTCCAGTTTGTGCGTTTTGTTGTGGATTTCTAGTTTTTGATGAAGCCTCCGATTAAGATTCTCAATCTTAGCTATAATCCTAGCCAAAATAATTGGAACACTCTCCGAATTCTCATAGACTTACTGTATTGGTACTGTTGATTGTTAGATGGGCATTTCGTACGTACAAAGCAACATTGTTCAGTGGAGGAGGGGGGGGGGGGTGGGGGATTGGAAGCTGAAAAATTAGCCACCTTCAGTAGGAAAGAAAAGAAACTGGTCTTAGGAAGGAATTATCTATTATTGTTCCAGCTAGTTTTTTGGTGAGGATTGTTGCTTAACAGACGAACAGAATTGTAAACTTTTAAGTGATCTTTAATGTGCACATTTGCGATGTGAACCAGGCCCGTAGCCAGCTTGAATTCATAGGGGGAGTACAGCCAATATATATAATACTTATCTTTATACAATTCATCTCTTTAGGGGAGACACAGAGTCAATTTTCACAGATCCAGGGGGCCTTGCTCCCAGGCCCCCCTTGGCTACGGGCCTGATGTGAACCAGTTTTAGCCGGAGCCGGTGGCAAATTTTCAGACATGCCTATACTAACAGCAATGAAATATTGACAAAGCGCACTTGTCTATAATCTCGTTTGTAATCTGGATCTGTCTTTCTTTAATACTGTCATAAAGGTTTGGGCTGACAAAGCAGAGACCATCATGCCAAGCCATCCTGCCGTTTTCAATCTGAAAGTATGTTGGTATCTTTTATCACACCATGTTCTACGCTTTCTTAATCTTTACAGTAATTGTAGTGAAATCAATAATTGCCATTTCTAATGAGACCAGAAAGTTAAGTCATTGTTCTTAGCTTTTAAAGTTAATTTGAAATATTGAAGGACCATTGCAATGGCCACTTAAGAACTACCTGAGTATGAACAATTTTATTGTGCTCCTACTTGATGCTTGTTAAAATCTTTGGTGCCGTTCTAGCTAATGTACACGCTGTTTTCTTGCATAAGAATCAAGTATATAAGAAACATGAGGCTCAGGAAAATCTTAGAAACATTAAACACAAGCAATCTGAGTTTCAAAAGTAAACTTGAAAAATCCTTTTTTTGAGAGAGAATTTTTTACAAAATTGGAAGCATATTACAAACAACATCCGTCTCTGAAATGTTTTTAACTAAAAATTCTATTTCTCATCTCACAGTTACCTTGTTTTAGGAAGTTTCAAGAACTTTAAAAAACACTTAAGAAGCATTTAAGGTTGGATTTGACAAAATATTAAAAAACATCCAGGCTGAAGGGAGAAAGCTTGTGTCTTATAAAAAAACGTGTATCTCCATATGATGCCTGCAGATGTGAAGTTTAAATGGGTTTTTAAATATACTATATTTAATATCCAGCTCTACAGAAGGCTATATTTACTCTGTACTCTTCATAATTTAGTGGAATTTGTTGGCCTACGGTGGTGCCGGAAACTTCGAAGAGATGGAGGATCTTCTTGCGCAGGAATTGGTAAGTTCTGTGCTATGTGTTTCTTCTTATGTACATTGGCGTAGCCTGGGTCAGTTCTTTGGGGGGGGGGGCAGAAGAGCGAATGAAACAAGAAATAGTCCAGAAGTATTTGCGCCAGATATTGAGAAGGGGATAAGGAAGGATATCGATGATACCACATCTCTTTTACTGCAAGAAGTGTCAACGATCTGAACATGACGATGAAAACAGAACTTGATTCTTTACGGAAATGGCTCCAAGGCAATAAACTGTCACTAAATGTCCTGAAGACACAAGCGATGGTTATTGGATCACGACCCAACCTTAAGAAGATTTCGACAAAGCTAGTGGAAACTCCCTCTTTTTCTATTGGTGGCTCCGAAGTCGAAATGGTAGATAACATCAAATATCTAAGGGTACAGATTGATAGACATCTGTCTTGGGACGAACATATCCATTTTGTACGATCTAAGGTCTCTCGTGCAATTGGATTCCTTAAATATGCCAAGAAGTTACTGCCGCAGGACACTCTCTGTAAAATGTATCGTGGTATCGTTGAACCGCACCTCCGCTACTGCTGTTCAGTCTGGGGGGCATGTGGGGGGACTAGGTTGCAGGTGTTGCAAAAACTTCAAAACCGTGCAGCTAGAATTGTGACCAACAGCAGCTATGATTCTTCCGCTAGTGCCTTAATAAAAACTCTAAATTGGCCTACGGTAGTGGATCTGATACAAGTCGAGACAGCCTGCATGGTCTATAAATCAATAAATGAGCTTGCTCCAGACTATCTGTCACAAATTTTTACGAAAAACTCGGCATGTAGCAGGAAAAATTTGAGAAACACGGCAACTGATCTCCAAATCCCTTAAGTGAAAATGTGCAGTGGTCAACGAACTTTCTGAAATCGTGGTGCTCGAATCTGGAACCACTTCGATTTGGAAGCCAAGCAGACATCCTCTTTCAAAGCGTTTAAAGACGCTGTAAATAAATGATTTATTTTGCTGTTTCTTTCCTTTTATTTATTTATGTATTATTGTAATTAGGGTGAGGCTTTTAAAGGATAAATAAGTTTTCTTAGATTTTAGGCACGGCCTCCTGCAAAGCAGCCTTCTTCGATTGATTGGGTAACCGTGGGTAAATAGTTTGAAATGAATGATGAAATGAAAAAGGGTCCGGGGACTGCACCCCGGGAAAAATTTCCGACCACGGCTTGTAAATCTTTGGAAAACGCCCATTTTCAACATAGAGATGCTTCTTTTCTAGATAGAAAACTGCAGATGAAATCATTGAAACTTCAATAGACCTCTGATCTATTCTGGATGGAAGGATATTTCGATGCAATTTTACCACATCTTGAAAACATTTGGCAGTTTTACCACCTATGCACCCCTATGGGGGTAGTCTTTTCAAACTTTGAAAGTTTTGGCCATTTGTTCCGAAAATTGTTTTAACAGGTCTGTGCTTTTTTCAGGCGCCATACTGGGAGAGAGGTGATCGCCCCCTTGCCCCCTAGCTACGCCACTACCTATATACTGACCTCAGAGACGCTGTAGAGTATGTCTATTGCAAAAATTAAGAAGTTGTAGAGTATGTTTAGTGCAAAAATCAAGAAGTTGTAGAGTATGCCTATTGCAAAAATCAAGAAGTTGTAGAGTATGTTTAGTGCAAAAATCAAGAAGTTGTAGAGTATGTCATTTGCAAAAATCAAGAATTTGTAGAGTATGTTTAGTGCAAAAATCAAGAAGCTGCAGAGTATGTCTATTGCAAAAATCAAGACGTTGTAGAGTATGTTTACTGCCAAAATCAAGAAGCTGTAGAGTATGTCTATTGCAAAAATCAAGACGTTGTAGAGTATGTTTAGTGCCAAAATCAAGAAGCTGCAGAGTATGTCTATTGCAAAAATCAAGACGTTGTAGAGTATGTTTAGTGCCAAAATCAAGAAGCTGTAGAGTATGTCTATTGCAAAAATCAAGAACCTGCAGAGTATATCTATTGGAAAAATTGAAAAGTGTAGAGTATGTCTATTGCAAAAATCAAGAAACATGGAATTGGGAAGCTTAGAATGCAGCAAATGCTTATAGAACATCAGGCTACAAAATGATAACATTATCAATGAAAATTTTAATAGATTTTAGGGGAGAATCTAGTCTTTCATATAATTATAAAGATGTACCTTTTTTGTGAACCCCCAAAGTAGTTTGTTCTTGCATAGTTTAGAAAAACTACTTGATATCAGCGGTTTTCTACTGTAAAAGTGTCTACAAGTGCACGTTTCCAGATTTTGACATGTATTGGCCTTTTAAACCTGCGTCCAGTTAGAGTGGGGACTGGCTTGCTTTTATGAGGTTGTACATGATCTCATTTACGTACACATGTTTTTAATAAGAAACAAGTATATGAGAAGCATGAGACTATGTGAATTGAGCTTGCTTGGATCGCATGAAAGATCGGATTTCCGATTCAACTCGGACAATTCTAAGATGTTTAAGAAACATTTAAGAAACAAGGCTGGATGTGACAAAATAGTATGAAACATCCATGGGGAAGATAAAAAGCTTGTTTATTATAGAAAGTGCGTGTATTATTATGTACAGTGCTGTAGCATTGATTGCTTTTCCTCAGGTGCGAAGACCAAGAGATGCTAATTTGCATGTGAAACTTCTTGAGCTGTACTTGGACAAAGGTAATTTTTCTTTTATGTCCAATCTGTTATTTACAATATAGCTTGAAATGAAATTTAATTGGAATTCCTTCAATTTGCATTTTTGCGATTGCTGGAATCAGGGTCGCCGAGAGGGGTTGGGAAGAAGGTGATTAAAAGTACTTTGTGTCTGCGAGCACAGAATGTACCTGCAAATTAAAACAGGATGTTACGTGAGGTTAGATGCAAATTACTTGCAAATCTGTCTTTTGCTGGGTTACAGTTGCGCTGAATGCTGTCACACTAGCATATGCAGGGTTCTCAAGAGTTTGAAAACTCTGGAAAACCTGGAAATATCAGGGAAATAGGTTTAAGTCAGGGACAACCAGGTATACGTTGAAAAGTCAGAAAATTTTTTCTGATTAAGGAATTTTTCACACTCGTTGTTTTCACTCTTTCATTGTCTATACACTTACCAAACCATTTCCTTGTTTTGCCGAAAGCTTCTGGGAAAATGTGAAGAAAGTCAGATAATTTTTAAAAATTTGCTCTAGAAAACCAAGAAAAGTCAGGGAATTTTTTGGAAACGGTCCTGAGAACCCTGATATGTAAGTAGCTGCAATGAATAGATAGGAGCTGTAGAGCTAAAATGTGGAATGACTTTCCTACCGAAACTATGCAGACGTCTTCCCTGGATATATTCAAAAAAACCTATTTAGTTATGTTTAGTTGGTTATATTTGTTTTCTGATTAGGTTTTATAATGTTCATTCTTTATTAGGTTTTAAAAAATAAACGAAAAACGAAAATCATATTCTTACAATTGTATGTAATTTCACTTGTAATATTTTTGTTTTATTTAAAGTATTTATATTTTAATTTAATTTTGTAAGTGGCTGACCCCTTTTAGATCAGCTCCGGGTGAACGGGAGCTCTTCTTTAATGAAATAAAGTGAAATGAAATGAAATAATGCCTGCAGAAACTCAGATTGTATAATTTTTGCCTGCGAGCTTCTCTCGTGTGTTCGCGCATATTATTGAGCCCGGGCACCACTTTGTAATTCTTTTAACGATATCAGCTTCTGTAATTAGAAGCTCAAAATTTAGTTCATTTAGTTGATTGAGAAAATTGAGTGGTTTTTTATGTCAACATTTGAGGAAAATGCCAGACTTTGCAATAAGCCGCCACCCAAAAATTAATGTTTGCAAATAAGCCTCCGGGGGTTTATTCGAGGATTTACGGTATGAGGTAGTGCCATTTTTGAGCTTAATGAAATATATTTGTTTAATTTTGGTTTTTTTGAATCTTTTTCTTCCAAGGTGACTTTGAAGAGGCCTATACCCACTGTAAATCGCTTCTCACCTCCAAAGTCTTTCAATATAACAAGGACTGGTTGGTGTGCTCTGCGGATGTTTTCAAACAATTTCATCGAAATTCTAATGGTAAGTTCTTCAGTGTCTAATTCCTATTAGGTATTTTACTCTTTCTTTGCAATATGTAATTTCTGTTTATTTCTGTCATCTATTCACCTGCTCTGTTTCGCTATCTTATTAAAGATAGTGCTCTTAGGTCCATGGGGTCTAGACATCTGTTGAGGTAGATTCGTTCCTTATCAGGTCTGTTTGAGTGCTAAGGCTCTGAATTAGATTGTATCCTGTTCGTTTTGTTTACCATAATCCAACAGATTTTGTGCATTTAGGTTGCCAGTTATCTTTCCGTTAATCAAACCCCACAATCTCCATGTTCAAAAAAACCTGAAGGGATTCCTACAAAGTTAGAAGATTCCCAATGCACGGTCCCTAGGTACAACAGCAACGTTTTTCTTTGATTTTTTTAGCTATAAATGTAATCTCATTGGTGAATTGTGAAGGTTCATTATCTCTTTTCTATTTCAGATAGCGACGGAAGTGTCAAATCTTTAATGTACTACGTTTTCAGTCTGTGCTGTTTGATGGATGTGTTGTTGAAGACCTCTGCTCTCGTTAATGCGAGAGATACCTTTCTGAGGTAGAAGCTGTCTCATTTTCTTCCTAGTTCTGAAACGCGAAGAATGAATCTTATGTGCAATTTAGATCGTTTTCTGCACGTCTCCCTGTGTCGGTTCTTTTTTCAGAGACTGACTTACGTATATCGCGCGTGATGTCTTCCATTTCTTTCTCATTTCGTATTTTGATTGCGACAGAGTTCAGCTCGTTTACGGGTTCATAATCTAGGTATGCATTTTTGCGAGATTAATTCGTAGTAAGATGATTGAACTTTTGAGATGAAATGCCGCAAGTCTTTTCGCAGATGCCGCTCATGAGAGTTTATCACTAATGCACAGCGTAGTTTGAAAGTATTTCCAGAATTAATCTTAGGTGAAGCTAGTCTAGAGGAAAGTTTGATGGACTTATGTGTTGTTGAAGATCGTCCAAATTTGACAGAGGTTAGGCTGTGCACGAGACTAAGCAAACCTAGCCATGCAGACGATTTGCATATATTTATATTTCATATTTTAAACATATTTATACAGGGTACAAATTCAATAAGTATATTGTTTTACAATTTGGCCCTGTTAGAATTAAAGTACCTAATAAACTATTACAAATAAGTTAGATAAAAATATATACAACTGACGACAATAAGCAACTACAAAATTAAAGATTTTCGTACCCCAACTGTCTCAACCTTGATTTAAAAGAGTAAACCGAGGGGGCCTCTTTGACAATGTTGTTAAGCTTGTTCCACACTTTTGTACCACGGTAAGAGAATGCCTTTTGGCCACTTATGTCAGTGCATCCCCCTCTAAAGCTCTTAAAACACTTACAGTACTTATTGAGTGATAATTTAAAGTCCGTTATTACTCCTTCTCAGCTCAATGCTGATTTATACAGGTTTTACAATGGGTTTACTGATAGCTTTTTATTCGGTTTGCTACCAAATAACTCGCGGACATCTAACTCTTCTACTCAATAATGCGTGCAGAGAGAAAAGGAACAAGGGAGTACATTGCACTAGAAAGCGTTCCTTGTAGGAAATGGGTGTGGTCATTGAAAATATCCCTCCGGGCCCCGCCCACAAAACCTTAGTATCTACTAGATAGTGGCGTTATAAATTTTCCTTCATTCAAGCCCTGCCGAGAGTGCACTTTTAAGGCGCATGATTACGTCAATATTAGAGACAGTTTATGGTAGACACCACCAAGTTTCATTGTGCTTTTGCTATAAGTATTCATGGATATAAGCAAACAAGGCAGACACCTATAGGATATTATGCGACAAATTCAGACAACCGATACGAGTTTTCCTGGACGAAGCACTTCAACATCTTGTTGCTGTGCTGAACGCAGCTGTTTTCTCTCTTTTTTAGGTTAGACGAAGCAGGCAGTAAAGTTTATCTACTGGAAACGTCTGCTCTGTCTTCTGATTTGCAAAATGAATTCGAAGTTTTCCGCACGGAAATAAGAGGCCAAATATACTTTTTCCTGGCATTGCTAATTTATAAAATGGCCCAACAGGTATTAACTTCAGTTTACGTCGTTTGCTTTCAAATCTGATTTACGAGTTTCTTATATAGTTGTTAAGTGTGTAATGTAGGCTACTTTCATCAGAATAATTTACGAGTTCAGTCTACGCTATCAAGTACTGTCACAGAATGGGAAACTAAGAGGAACGGCAGCATTTACAGTACATGGGGAGAAATGTATACAGGGGGTCCCTACATCCTACAGTGACAGGCCTATTGATAAGTGTATATATATCTGGCCAAGCATTAAGGGCGCTCGCTCGTCTACCGGAAGGAAAGTCAAGTAATCATAATCATAAAGCTTATTTACGGTTGGCTTGATTTCATTTGGAAACTTAATTTTATTGCAAATACGGCAGGAGCAATTTTCACCATCCCAACTTTTTAGACGTTTTTTTTGAGAAAGTTCGTTCACCCAATAAGGAAACTTTCGTAGCTTTTTCATGATTTCAGATTTCAGTACTAAAATTTTCTTAAGACTTTCTTACAAGCAATATTCGAGTTTGTGTATCATTGCCGTGTTGCAAGGTCAAACAGACACTGCACAAACATAGCACTAAAGTCTATGCAAGTTGAAAACATGAGCTGACGAGCTTGCTCAAAAATTGGTATTTCATATGTGCATCAGCTTATCTTAAGCCTCTTAAGCCTCTTAAGCCTCAAAAATCCAATACTGAACTGTATTAACTTTTGAACAGTCGAGTACTGCTTTACACTAAGTTACTAAGCTATTTAGTACTGTACACAGTTGATGGTAATTCGTTTAAGGCTTGAGTCATGCCTCGGACAATGACGAGATGCTCCCTCACTGTCCTCCTAACAGGTCCTAACAGTGAATGGTTAATGTAGACGTGGTTAAGGGCCTGTTTGCATGGAGGTAGGGTCACCCTACTAGAGGAGCCAGAACATAGCCCTAATTTACATGCAAACTCAACAAGCTAGGGTCATCCTAGAGGCAGGCCTAGCATAATAGTTTGGCTGCAACTGTCATTGTTTTTCGCAGAGTCCATTTAAGCCTCTTTCTGATTGAGCACGATAGCTTGCAATGATATATTTGGCACTTGTGTATCATTGAAAGCTTCGTAAACATTAAAATAGCAAATAAGTATCATGTGGCGTTGCAATCATCTGTTTTGGTTTTGTTGGCATTCTCAACTGCTTTGCAATTGCCTTCTAGCACTTCGTCTGCAACATCATTAAGATCGAATCGAGGTCGACTGAGATAGCCCTCGACCTAGGGTTACCGTACCTTGAGTGTTTGCATGGTTAAAGATAGCCCTCCTAGGAGGGTCACCCTACCTAGATAGTAGGGTCCCCCTACCCCTGGGGTGACCCTACCTAACATGTCAACGCAACGATGAAAAAGAATAGAGGAGGGCGACCCTACCTCCATTTAAACAGGCCATAAGAAAGTAACTGGCCATCCTTGAGTCATTTGTTGTATATTTTATCAATCATTGTTTCATAAATTAATTCTGCTGATACAGAGAGGGGCAATCTCCGGCCCTAAGGCTATACCCGACCCACAAGTGGCTCTTTGGCCTACCAAATTTCGGCCGCAGGTTGTCTTATGGCAAAGGCGAACGTTCTATTCTGTGGTTATATTGTCCCCTCATATCGTTTTATATAGAGCTTGCAAGTAGTCCAGAAGTAGTAATTAGAATGAAACTAAAAAAGACTTTACTGTTCTGGCCCAGCCAGTCAGATGAACAAGCTAGACTGCAGAATTGGCTGCCATAGACAGAATGCTGCCCTCCCTGTGCTAGAGCATGCTTGAATGGAAAGGAAATTTTGTTAAATGAATTTGATTAATTTGTTATTAGTGTCATGTTTGATGTTTCAACAGCCTACGTTCTATTTTACCGAAGGATGACGTGGCCTGGAGCTATGCTGCAAGGCTAGCTACCCCGTGCTTTGCAGTCTCTTCTTCAGTTGAAATTCCTGACAAAAAAGCAGGGTGGCTGCAGCGAAAACCGCTGCCGGAAAATCAGAAGATGATTTGGTATGAGATGGCTTGTCTGAGACGGTCCCAAACAGGTATGGGTTTACATAAGTCGTTATCTACTCTGGAAAGAGTCTATAAGACATGGTCGATATTTTTTTCACAACGTGCCTGCTTAGATGGAAGAGTTATCAACATTTGTCCAATGAATTCTGGCGCAACGATAGCACATAGGTCATATCTGGTATACGCGTAGAGTTAGGGGGCCTTGTTGAAACTTATTAGGGAGTTGAGTCCCTCCTGGAAGTTCCACCTAGTACAGAAAATATATTTTATGATGACATTGCAGCGTTGTTGCTCTTGAGCTTTGCCTGCTTTCAATAGTAATGACTAACGTTCTTTATGCGTTTCCGATAGCTGCTTGTTCTTAAACCTGAGTAAATATATCTCGCGAGCTATCTGTCTTGCCTAGTTTTATGGAGCTCTAATACCGTACCAACTTACCGTTTTACTGAATGGAATAGGGATTTACTAATTAAGGGCAGAATATTGGGTATCGTGGGTTGTGGCCAGGGCTGATTAAAAGTGCGTTGTGCCTGCGAGCACAAAATGTGCCTGCGGACACAAAATGTGCCTGCGAACACAAAATGTGCTTGCAAATTTAACAGGATGTTTCGTGAGGGCTTGATACAGATATCTTGCCAACCTGTCTTTTTAGTGGCTTCTCAGCTGCGCAGAGTGTTGTAGCACTAATATGTAAGTACTGTTAGGCCCCAAATAAACCTAAAAGGAACCCTAAAGTGGCAACAGTCAATAGGTACATTTGGTTTAATAGTGGCTGCAGAAATTCGGACTGCATCAATTTGTGCCCGTAAGCGGAACTCGCGTGCTCACTTGCAATAACGAGTTCTGGATTTCGCACTCCCATACTTCTGCGGTAAATCTGTCACTGGTCGTTTCGTTTTTTACAAGGGGTATATTGAAGCAGATATTATTGTGAGACTGTGCCATGGTTTTTAGATTATTGCTGGAGCTGGGTTTTGTTGCAGAGCCAAGAACTGTCACTGACGCTTAGCTTCGCTTAGCCCATTTACTTGAGTTTTCGTCAAGAATAGTCTGAGTACACGTTTTTATTAAGAAAACAATTTAAAAGAAAATGAGGCTCAAAAAGCTAAAATATCGAGGAAATGTTAAGAAAATCACGAGGCTCAAGTACCAATATTCCCCTTTTATCTGCCAGAAATCGATATTAGCTCATTATTTGCAAGCTCCTTTACAAAGTTCGAAACTTTTTTTTGATAATGGTGGTTAGCAAAGATCAAACTTTTTGTAACAAATAATCGTAACATCTTTTAGCCAGTTTACTTCAATAAAAGTTAAGAAAATCTCAGCCTCAATTTTAGGAAAGGTTAAGAAAATTGAGGCTTAGACGCAAAAATGGGTTTCTTATAAAAAACTTGTAGTCTCCTGGTATCAAAAAAATTTCAACCTTTCATACTCTAATGAGCAAGCCCACCGGGAGGGGGGAGATGGAGCAGATTGCATCGGGGCTCTAACCTGAGAGGGACCCCCAAAGCTATGAATTGAGTCTTTGGGAGCTTTTATATTTCCCTCGGATGTGTGCTGGACGGAAAAAGTGCTTTTCAGTATGCTACAAAATGTTCCAACTTTTTTGTGCAGCTGAAGAATATTCTGTATAGCATGTTAGCTTTTTACCATGACTAAAATCTACTAGAATTGGGTATCAACTATTGGACGCATCTCGTAATTCCCAATTAGATAGTGTATTTTCAGCAGTCTATTAAGATTACTTGCACCATAGGGCAAGGACTTCGTTTTAATGGATTTCCTCAGCGGGCTCTCCGATTATTTTTGTTTTTGCAAATTTTTTGTTTTTTTTCAGACCATATGTTGTTGATGATCGAAAGAGAAATTAGCAAAGAGTGGATACAAACACGTGTCTCAGACATCTGTAGTACACCAGTGAGTTGTATTTCATGTTTTTCAATACTTTAAACCCACGAATTAGTTTATTTAGGACTTATTTACTTCTGATATTTTAGAGCAAAGCTTATTCAAGGGGAGGGCGTTTTCGAGAGATACACTTAATACTGTCTGACACACTCCAAATAGGAAACTCGCTCTTACAGTTCCTTTTCTCGAGATCATTCATTTAGTATTTACACACCAAAATGGAGAAAATTTGACTCCTGCTCGCTTGCACATGTATGAACTTCAACCCATCTGACCCTGCCCCCTATTTCCAAAGTGAAATGTTTAAATATTGTGTACAAAAACTGTGCCATCGTTCATTCCCAAATGGTTTGTAATTAAATGGAGCTAAAGCAGATCTTTTGCTTGCTTTACTAATACGACTAGTGGTGTGCATAGCCACCTTTGTTGATGGAGAGGATGAGATCTTCTTGCAAATATGAGCATGACAGAATTCACAAAAAGCGGTTGGTTTTCATTTTGCTTACGTACTTGGACGTGTCAACCCCGTCACCCCTTGTACGCAAGCATGCGCTTTTGCTTGACCCCCACCCCCCTTCGTGCTTAAGTGCTAAATAAATGAACCGTTCCATAATACAAAAAGAACGGGCTCAGTGCAGGCATTATTCTTAAATAAAGTTTTTATCGTCATCTAATGTGAAGAGAGCTTATATGAGTGATGTTGTCCGAAGGGTTTCAACTCGAGGACTTATAGTGTTTGTCATAGAGTTTTACTTGGAGCAAGAATTCTGGTTTACTGCTTAGAGTTCAAGATAAATGAAGAGAGTTGGTCGCAAATGCGAATTTGTATGAATAATTTTGAGTTTCCATTAGCTCTAAAGTACAATGAATTGAGGCAGTTGATTTCTATAGTTGATAAGACAAGTAGAGCATTGGAGCTTTCGCAGAAAAATTTTTCAACCCACTCGAGTCGCACGGGGAAAAACTTCGAGTCGCACAAGGAAAAGCTTCATTTCACTATGCATGTCTCAAACTTGAATTATCTTTCGAAGTAAGTTTGTTTTGAGAATGCAAAATTAACATATTTCCTTTTCATGAAATCAGAGGGGAATGAAGTGGTAAAGGGTTTTTGTCTGCTTGACAATTCATTGTAGGTATGAGTTCGACTTGGTGTTTATCTTCTATTTGGCTTTAAAATACGAAAAATATTTTATGAAGAAAAGAGGAAAGCCTTTTGTTGTTTAGGGACGTTTAGGTAGTTTGATAGAAGATTTAATCCAGGATTTGTTCGGTAGCCTGGCTTTAAAATGTTGGAGTATTTCGGTCTTAAATTTTTAGGATATTCTGAGATTGTTGGAATTTTTTTCTTAATTTGTTTTCAATTTTGAATTTGAAGTATTTCAACTTCTAGGGCAGAGTTGAACTAATTGAACAAGTATATGGAAAGAGGGAGTCCGGTCAAAAGGTTGGTAAATTATACATCTTGATAATCTATCTTCTCTATTGTCCTCATTTTTCTCCTTGAATGTTTATGACTTTTTCTATTGTTGAGTTGAGCCTATCGCAGTTATATATGCATTGTTTTGGAGCATCCAGTACTAATATTATTTAATGCAGAAAGTTTTGTGTTATTCACCAGTAGTCAGTTTACTTTATAGCATTTGTGTAAATGACGTCATCATCATTACTAGTGCTTGAAATTTATACACTAGGAAAATTTACAAATCATGTGATGCACTTTGTGATGTTCTTTATGACGTTCCTTGTGACATTTCTTGTAGTCATTGTTGATGATGGACAAAGAGTTCCTTGGGACAGAGTATAAAACACCAGATTTAGAATCAATGGAAACGTGTGACCTAGGTTTGTTTAGAGATAATATGTTCTATGACAGGAATGGCCAATCCGCGGCTTGTTAGTCGTAGCCGGCCCTCACATTCAATCTGCGACTTGAGAGGCATATTTCAACCCACGAATTCCCAAGTTTAATTTTTGCCAAAATAAGAATGGAAGGGAATTTGCTACACTAGCCTTTTGTACCTAAATTTGAGTTCAGAGGGCTTTCACAGAAGTTCTTGTAGCTCATCATCCCTGTTTTGACTGATGCGAGGAAAATGTTCACATCAACTTTTATTAACATCTTGCAGCTCGCAGTCTTCTGAATTTCTATTGCATGAGGCTCTCAAACTAGAGGAGTTCGGCCACCCTTGTTTTATGACAATTGATTTAATTGGATTTGAGTCTGCTGAAGGTCCTGGTGATTTTGTAATGGCCCAACCAGGTATACGAATCATCGTGATCACGACCTACTTTCGTGGCCTAAATGCTGTTATCTCTATTATTGATAAAACCAGATTATAAAGCTAGGGCCACCATCACTATCATCAATCACTATAATCACTAATCATTATCATGATGATATTTTTGACATGTTGTCATGTTTAACCACCATCAGCCATCATCAGAATCTTTAATCATCATTACTATCATCAGTCATCATAATCATCAGCCATCATTAGAATCATTAATCATCATCGTAATCACTTATCGAATTGCTACTCTAGTCCACTAGTTATTGTGAACTTCCAGAAGCCATTAACTATAATTTTTTCTCGTATTTAACTACTGTCTATACCAGTTGGTTGAGTAACTTCATTTCAATCGGTAGCTGCGTAGCCTCTGTTTATTTTGTTTCCAAAGCAGCAAGTGTCCATTAGAAATATTTCGTGAGGATTGATTTCTTACATAGACCAATCGATTTCTCTCCAATGTAAGGTTTACATTCCTTTTAAGGTTTAACCCTTCTAAGGTTTAGCTTCAATTATAAACTTTAATGAAAAACTAAATAAGTTCAAGTACTTGCCTAGAAGAACGTTCTTAGAAAAAGCGTGTAAGGGGTCAGTCATTTATAACTCTGGGTACCGTGGCGGGTTAGAATTTACAATATGGTCAAAAGTTTTATACCCCTTCAATTTTTACCCAGAAATTTTCATACTCTAGTGAGAAATAAGTAATAACTTTCACATCCCACTTGCTATCTACCCTGTAGGGATATCAGGGTAGATTTCTTCATTGCTACTTTTAAAGTCACAATTACCACTATCATCTGCTTAAAAGATCACATATAGAAAATGTGTTCTGCAAAATTATTTGCTTGGAAATATTGCAGGGAAAACCTTTGTATACAATGTTGCAAATATCATTCTTTGTGAGATTTCTTTGCATGAAGCATAGAAAAGTTTTTATGAAAAAGTTGATTTATGCTCGAGACTTCATTGGAAAAAACAGTTGTGGTGAATGCTAGTAAGAGCAATACAATAACACAGAAGACCACAAAAGACTTAAATCAGAGAAAATTTGCTGTTGGAAAAACTCGAACAACTAGATACGTATAAATACAGTGATCAATAGACTTCTGCAAGTCATTGAGTTGATTTTCTTTAGATTTTGTCTTTAAGGAATTTCATATTCCTCGAAAATCCTATACAAAGTTTCATACCCCCAAGTGTCCTTGGAAAAGTTTTCATACCCTACCCAATTCTAGCCCTCTCCGGTACCCAGAATTATAAATGACTGCCCCCTAAATGGATGAAGTCTTGACTGATTTACTTTTAGTGGCATTATAGGCTTATCTACTGTTTCATATTTTTCAGTGTCTGTCAGTTCGAACCCAGGAAATTTCGACATTTTAATCTGGATCGGTATTGTCTGTCATTTAAACAGAAGCCCAAAGTTTGAAGGTGAGTGTCGATTCATTGGTAGTTTGTAGACAGAAAACAGCTGATTTTATAGGTTTCAGGTAGATTTAGAAGAGCTCAAATTAGAACTATGTAGAAACTTTGCATAATGTATAACCCGTGGTTATCAGTTTGATTTAATTTCCTACTATTCAGCAAAACTCCATCCACGTTTTCCCCTGTTGTTTCGCAACTTCCGAGAGTCGTTTCTCTGATACTTTTGGCTATCTTTAGAACCTTAATGGTTTTTCTGTTGTTGAGAATAAGCACAACTCCAGCTACCTCTTTTCTCTGTTACTTCCATCGTTGTTAAAATTTAACATCCCCGGAATGTGTGGATTAGACTTTAAGTTTGTTCTTAAGCTATGTTCACATTACTCCGTTTTCATTTTGATCCGGTGTTGTTCCCAAAAACGAAGCTGTTTTTCTTCTCTGTTCACACTACTCCGTTTTCGGACAGAAATGGATATCTCGTGATTGGCGTTCACATCTATCCTCAAAAACGCATCTGTTTCACGGCTTCTTTTTATATTGGCTCTATTGGTAGTGTTTTCAAATTCTTCTGTTTTTGGTGTTTACACTACAGAGTTGCATTTTTTGTTTAGCTCCGTTTTATCATCGTTTTCATTTAGCTCCGTTTTTGGGGTGGACTAATCTGAACGCAAAGCCAAAAATGGAGCTGAATAGATGCTTTTTTGCTCACTAACAGAATATTGTGAAAGGGGCCTTAGATTTGAAGCTCTTATCTTCCCCTGTCAACAGATATAAACATTCTTGTGTGTAGCTTATCCCCTCAATTAGGCAAGGAATTATACGCACACCATAGTCAGACTGTTAAGCGTTACCAGGTTGCGATCGTATTTTAGGCACTCCCTGGATCCTTGCGACCCCCCTATTATCCTAAACAATTTGGCTGATTCTTGTTTTACTACTTAATAGTTATGAAGAATAAATGACCACACCCAGTTACCGCACCCACTGACCACACCCACTGACCACACCCGGGTCCTTTTGATAAAATAGCATCCCTGGGGAAAGGCGGCTAGTTTGTGACTACCGTAAATCATCGAATTACCCCCCTCGAATTAGCCCCTCTTCGGATAAGCCCCATTGCTAGAACTTCAGATTGTTAATGAGCCCCCTCGAATAAGCTCCCACCCCAGATGATGATGATATCTTTAATAAGGACTATAATGATATCTTTGGTAAAAACTTTGGAACACCTTACCTTCCTCTTCCTTTCCTGAATCCTACAACTTATCTTGCTTCAAATCTAAAATCAACAAACTGGATCTGACATCGGGGCTTTGTTATTGGCTCTATTGGCCTTTTCCTGACGTTACTTACTAAAAAAACGAAATTCTTAAGTCTAGACTGTTTCCTTTAATATTATGGAAAAAGGAGGCTTGACAATGAGAATTAATATGCAACATGCAATAAGTTTGTAGGCCCCCCGAATAAGCCCTCCCCCGAATAATTTCCCACCCAAAAGGCATAAAAAATTATTACGCCCCCAGTGGGGCTAATTCGAGGATTTATGGTATTTTTACTTGTACATACTTAAGCAGCAAAGCATAAAGACAGCATTCACCTTAAAGCTTCTTGGTGTTAAGAATGATAAGTTGAATTTTGACCCTCATATTTCCAAATTCTGCAAGAAAGCTACGAATTAACTAGATCTTTTGAAAGGACTAAAGCGATTTGTTGATTTCGAAACAAGGAAACTTCTTGTCCAAATTGTATTTCGGTAGTTTCATACCTTACGTTGTATTATTATCCTGAGGTTTCAAAAAATTATTAGTATTATCAATTTTTTATACACGAAATCCCTTCAGCTAAAATACAATGCAAAACTCAATACAGCAATATATATGTGATAATAGAAATAATTGAGAATAAAAATATAAATATCTTGTGGAGAGTATGTTAAGTAATATATATATATATATATATATCTTCTTCTTGTCCAGAGTTTTGTGTATTCAAATTTTGACTACTGTTCACTTGTAGGAGCTCATCTGTAGTGCGGTAATCTTTTCATAGCTTGATCGTAAGGCCATTTGTTTCGAGATGCTTCCTAGATTCATGCTTTTCTGAAATATCTTATTTCGCTATTGTAGTTGTTACATATCACTCTGAGATTTTGCGCTTTGTCGATTTGTGTTTTTAATTTCCATGTTTTGAAGTTTGTTTATTCATTTTTTCCACAGCATTCAAGATTGCGAGTGAGCAGTTTTTTGGCATCAATTTTGATGTCAGTGATTTGAGGAATTGTTCTCCCTTTACGTTGTCGACAATTGACCTTGAGGTAAGATGGAATATTTGGTGGTGTTGTGATGTACATTAGGACCACTACTCCTTTAAACTCTTGGAATGCAATATACCCTATGGAATATACTCCTGAAAATGTGAAATCTCCTGGAAAACTCCTGAAAGTCAGATTTGTGATACACAGCTGGCGCGTGATTACTAAATTGCCTAATAGCTTAAGCATTTGCTACCCCAAACGAATTTTCGATTCCCCTCTCATTACCCCTTTGTTTCCCACAGATTTTGCACTGCGCATTATTTTGCGCATCGGCTTATTCCAATACTTGATGTAGTCCTACTATTGAATTGCGTGATGTGAAAACTGATTTCTTTGTAGGTATGAGTGGCCACCCGGAATGTTAAGGTTATAGAACATATTCAAAATCCATTTGCAGCATTTTGACGGGGGCTGAAAATTTTCACCGCTGACCCTCTGACTACTAAAGCTAGTTTCGATTCGAATTGAAAACCATCTTAAGGTTTATTGCATATAGAAGAAAAATTTCACCGGTTCAATAATTCCAGAATGAATTTCAGTTGTGTTGGAAGTTGTTGGTGACATGCATAGGACTGATGCGAACCGTTTGGCTATTTTTTCGAGAGACACCTTCAGTTTAATTTCATTTCTCTTATCTATATTTATTATTCTTACTCAGGTTTTCATCGAAGCAGTGATTTATAGTTGTGTTGATCGTTTATTGAATGAAAGCAAGAAGGACGAATATGAACCAACATTCTTGCCCCTTGCGGTCACAACACCCTTATGCACAAATGCACAGTCTGACTTGTGGGACGCAGCATTCAGGTTGCATACTGGTAAGACCTGGTGAGTGTGTCTTGAGTTACTTGTTAACTTTCATACAAACTGACCTTACTTACGTTGTTCAATCAATCTGGTAGGTAGGCTTTGAGAATTGCTTCTGAATCTAATCGAAAAGAGTTAACTTGGCCACTTTTTGCTACTTTTTAACGGCATACTGTTAATTTTTTGATCATTTTTTGCGGATTGAAATCAACCGACCTTATTTTAATATCCGCACCTGTCCTGGAAATTTCTGTGCCTACACAGGCTGGAAGATCAAGAAAGTACTGCGACATTTTATCCTCGGGTGCTTAATAATTTTTGTTTGGACTTTTCTAAAAGATCTAATAGGCAAGGAGGCTTTGTTAATTGCAGGTGGAGGCTGGAATTTTGCCATGCCTGTAGTAACTCCAGAGGTAATGGATGTAAAGTGTCAAAATATATCAACAGCTTGAACAAGTTACAGGAATTTTGAAACTAGTTTGACATGTTTATTAGTACTCTCGAGTGCTGAATACAAGGGGGTATATTTGGGGGGGGGTAGGAACTTTTTTCAAAAACTAATAAACGGGAGTCTTAATAACGGGGGGGGGGGAATGTCCTGATGGGAAGCCTGTCATGCGTTAACTAATAAAACACCATGCTCTACAGTCAAGGCCTTTGATCTACATATTTATAACTAAAAAGAACACTCAAAACGTGAATGCAATGACAAGGTATCTTGTCGAAAATACAAAACGAAGAACCTGTGTCTTGACATATAATTGAAATGGACCGTTGACACCTCAAATTACAAGAATTAATAAACGGGGAGTCTTAATAAGATCCGGGGGGTGCGAAAAAATCTGAAAAATTAACAAGCGTCCCTCACCGTTCATTAAGCACCGGAGAGTAGGCCTCGTTTGTCTCGTATGGCACCTATTACGAAAAAGCTAATACGGAAATGTAAACTTGGAATATGTTTTTCGATTAAGTGGAATGTCATTTGTAATTGATTTATAAGGATGCTTCCATTTGCGAAATGACCAATATTGAATGTGATCAGATATAATCGTAAAAATTAATAAACGGGGGCCTAATGAGATCGGGGGGTCGGGCAATGTCCCAACGTTATTAAGTGCCCTCCCATTAATTAAGCACACGAGAGTAAGTTTTTATGTTTTTAAAGGTATTTTTGTGAGAAGATAGTATGGCTGTTTTATTTGTGATTATCATGTTTATTGTTGGAGTAACTCTCTCTTCCTATTTATGTTGGTAACTCCTCAGGCAAGCTAACACATCAAAGCTCAAGTCGATTCTACAACGTGGGTTGGAAACACTCCGGACTATTGGGTGCCATGGAATTAGTCCAGTCATCCTGAAACATATCTCAAAGATATTCCTGGCAAAGGTTTGTTTGATTTCGTATCAAAATGTGATTGATATGGGAGTTATTATTCATGGCCTGTTTTATTCGACTTTCAAATTGCAACGAGTTGCTACCAATCTGTGGTGTTTTGAGGTAAACCGGCAAATGTCGTGTAAGTGCGAGTGGTCGAGTGGTCGAATGGTTAGAGCGCTTGACTGCTGTTTGGAAGATCGATGATTCGATGCGAACCCTCGGGCCATAGGTAGGATGCTCGCTCATTGCCCATCCGGCAGCAAGTGGGTATCTGGTGGCAGCAATAGGGAAGTTAAAGGTGGCGAGGAAAGGAACTAGCCACCCTACCTCCCAATGCCATATCATTGATATCATAAATAGATTGTCATGTCATGTCATGTCATGTCATGTCATGTCATGTCATGTCATGTCATGTCATGTCATGTCATGTCATGTCACATCATGATATATGATACTTTTTAAAACATACGCTCGATTACAGCTTTGTATAAATTTCCGAGTTAGTGGGAATCTCCGACAAAGTCGACCTTCATACATGGAGGAGACTGCTCGACAGTTAGCAAAGGCTGCAGACCAGAAATTGTCTGAGTCGTTCAGATTTGTATCAATTGTTGTTTTACGCGCTTGAATAGAACTAAGGACAAGTGCCCCAACGGTCAACACTTCATTACTTGCAGCCCTGCAATTCATATCTAGCATTTCACATATACGCGTTGTTTTTTGTAAGAAACAAGTATATAAGAAACATGAGGCTCAAATCAGTCAAAAATTAAGTAACAATTAAGAAACACAGGCAGACTGAGTTGCAACAGTAAACTTGAAAAATCTGTTTTGCGAGAAAATTTTTAATTGAAATGGAAACAAAATAC
This sequence comes from Mastigias papua, assembly GCA_964019165.1. NCBI lineage: Eukaryota > Metazoa > Cnidaria > Scyphozoa > Rhizostomeae > Mastigiidae > Mastigias > Mastigias papua. The sequence goes on along the minus strand of OZ025270.1, from coordinate 16,120,117 downwards.
AAACGACACCCGTCTCTCAAATGTTTTTAACTAAAACTTTAGTTTCTCGTCTCACAATTGCCTTGTGGCTGTAGGAGGTTTAAAGAATTTTAAGAAACACTTTAGAAACCTTTAAGGCTGGATTTTGCAAAATATTGCGAAACACCCAGGCTGAAAAGAGAAAGCTTGTTTCTTATACGAAAAAAACGTGTAGTACCATATCATGACCATATCAATTGATCAATCAATCAGTCAGTCAGTCAGTCAGTCAGTCAGTCAGTCAGTCAGTCAGTCAGTCAGTCAGTCAGTCAGTCAGTCAGTCAGTCAGCCAGTCAGTCAGTCAGTCAGTCAGTCAGTCAGTCAGTCAGTCAATGAACCATCTGGTGAGTTCATATTAGTATCATACTATCTAGCCTTGCTGATCACTATCACTGTAATACCATTATTATGAATATATGAATCAATCAGCTAATCAATCAGCCAATCAATCTGCCAATCAATCGGTCACTCAACCAGTCGATCATGTAGTGAGTTCATATTAGTATCATGCTATCTAGCCATACTGACCAATATAACTGTAATACCATTATCATGAACATATGAATCAATCAGCCAATCAATCAGCCAATCAATCGGTCACTCAACCAGTCGATCATGTAGTGAGTTCATATTAGTATCATGCTATCTAGCCATACTGATCACTATCACTGTAATACCATTATCATGAACATATGAATCAATCAGTCAGTCAATCAGCCAATCAATCGGTCACTCAACCAATGGATCATGTAGTGAGTTCATAGTAGTATGCTGTCTAGTCGTACTGATCACTATCTCTATCATGAACATATCAATCAATCGATCAATCAACCAATCCATTAATCAATCAACTGATCATCTGATGAGTTCGTATTAATGTCATGTTTTTAAGCCATTTGAGCATTGTCACATAGTATCACTTTACGTTTTTTATGATCATCTGTGATCATTTTTGATCAAATCATTATCTATCCCATTTTCAGCTCTTTTATCAACAGTATTTAAGGCTTCTTGCTTCCAATAGGCGGATGAAATTCAGAATGATCGAGAGAACGAATGGACAGATCAGCTAGCTTTTGAGGTTTGTTTGATTGTTTGATGTGATCGCTATGAGTATTGTTGTTTATAATTGTACGTGTAGATAATACGGAGAACTTAAACTTTGAATTTTTATGACCTCTAGTTGACCTTATTTAACCTTTATTTCATCTTTATTTGGCCTTTTGTTGACCTTCAATTGACGTGTTTAATGAGTTTGTTTATCTTACTGTCGCTGTCATCATAAAAAATATATCATCTTGATTACCATTTTGCGGCTATGTTTTAACCGTGTTTTATCTTAACTTATAGAGTTACAGAAGACGCGGTTTCCATTATGGAGATGAGGCATTGAAATTGCTAGAGATCATTGAAGGGTGTGCCTATAACCTCTGTTGCCCTCTCTCCCATCTCTGCTGTCTTCGTCGTCTCTGCCGCCTCTTCCATCTCTTCCATCTCAGCTGTCGTTGCTATCTGTTCTGTCTCCGCCCTCCCTTATATCTCTGCAGAGCTCCGTTGTCTACCGTCTCTGCTGTTCCTGCCTCTCAGCTCTGTCGTCTGAATTACTTCTTCCAATGTGAAAATTACATTAGGCCGTGGATCATTTGGTGCCATGTTTTGGCATTTCTTTCTTTTGTTCTTTCTCCTATATAAGAATGTGTTTAATCTCATGTAGAATTGTATTCCATGATTTGATGTTTATGAAGTGCACGTACACGTAACCTTCATACAGTCCAATATTGTTGTGAGTAGTAAAATGGAGAGTGTATGAAGTAGTTTGAGATATCACCCCGCATCTTGTCTTTCCGTGTAGTGTTACATTGTTTTTCTTTCACAGAGGTCGAGAGCTAGGAAGACCCAAAGCTCCTCTGATCCCGCCATTGTTGAAAGGTAGTAATGTGAGTATGCGCGTTTCTTTTTTTATCAGTGAAAGAAAAAGTCCTGATATATTTGCAACTTTTTCTACTAATGATAACTGTAATACTGAAAGGACAGTCACGTTGTCGTGTAGTGTGTATGGATCATATTTGTATAATTTTCGGCGAGTGTTAGGTGGAAAAGTTACCTTCACTTTATTAAGGAATGATCCCGCATTTCCGTGCGATAGTGAAATTCAGTAGCCCCGAAAGAGTTGATTTTACTTGTATTGCCAGCACTCTTAGGTCCCTAACAAACGGGAGGACGCTTATTAGTTTTTCATGTTTTTTCCTACCTCCCATAGCTTTTTAGGACCCACCTTTTATTAAATTTCAAGGACTGAAAAATGGTTTGGAAGTTTTTCATTAAGGAAAGAAGTTTCTTCTTTCACTAAGTGACAGTGTTTCTTTCACCAATTGAATGTAGCTTTTGATGTTTGACAGAAGCACAATAGACAGTTAAATTGCCGTTAGATTTTGGAAATATTTCCGAGCCCTCTCCCGTTTATTATGTTTTAGAAATATTTCTGATCCCTCGTTTATTAAGACCCTCGTTTATTTGGAACCTGAAAAAAGTTTCTTTCCTTGTGTTGTTTGTATATATTGTTTGTTGTTGTATATATTGTTTGTTGTTTGTATTGTTTTGTGTTGCATTTTCATGTATTGCTCTTTTGAGTTTGAAAGCAATACCATACTTTATCAAATCATCATGTTATCATCATATACCTTAAACCCTTGAACTAGCCACTTGGGGCTTATTTATTTTTTATTCTTTTTGGATGGGGGTTATTCGAGGGGCTTGTAAACTTATTTGACATATGTCGCACAAGAAGCTCATTGTCAAAACTCCTATTCTCCATAATATTAAAAGAAAAGTCTGAACTTCAGCATCACTCTTTGCCTCTGTGGTGGGGGGCTTATTCAAGGGGGTTTTTTCGAGGGGAGCCGGTTCAAGGATTTTCGGTAGTTCTCTGTAGTGTGGTGCTGAAGCGTATATCTTTCTAGCTGTGGTTTACTATATTCTTGTGTACGTTTGTTTGATTTTGTATATGCGGATTGCCTTGTAATTCACATTTGAGCATTTGGGAAAGTGTTTTTTGCTGACACCGTATAAATCAATTGCATAGTATTCCCAAGTATATAATCTGCGTTAAACAATTTTGTGTGAAGTCCTTTTGAATGCTGGTTTGTTAGTTGAGTTTGAACGTTGTTCGCATTTGTTTGATCAGGAAAACGAGACAGCTGATATGATAGAGAGTCTTCGGATGACGTTAGCTGATGCCGCGTTTAGAAGCGATGACTGTACAGATGCATTGGGGTATCTGAATGGGCTGTTCACAGCTGATGCTGCATACAAGCAGGCCCAGGTAATACCACCTACCACAGAACTTCATTTTTTGATTTAAATGCTGCAATCATTGGAAAAGCCCAGTGTTGCTTGATACTATGTAATCTTCAGGAGGAGGCTTGCAAGAAAACTTTGCCGGTGGCATGGTTCTGGCATAAAAAACACCGGGGGTGTGGTTTCTGATGATTCCCCACTATGAACTTCACTAAATGAAATAGCGTAGCCGAAACTTTGATATGTTACGGACATTTCCAGCGTCTTGCTAGCAGATACTTATTTAGGGGCATCTGCTGTAGAATTGCAGTATTTGCCGGCTAGATGCATGATTTAAGGAAAAGTCATAGTTTTCATAGATAAAAGGCAAGGTTTGCGGGCGAGGTGTTTTTCCTGGTGGGGGTGGGGGGTGGAGTTGTGACGCCACATGTCCCACCCACTCTCCCATCGCAGCTAGCCTGGTCATACATATGGTTACTAGATATTTTGTATTTTTATAATTTCCACTGGAGTTGAATGTTGCAGTTCAAAAAAGCCTTCTTATTATTATTGGTATTGAAATCGAAGCCCTAATCATGTTGATAGAAGTGCATCTGTACGACAGAATTTTCAAATCCCCGAACTTTGTTAGAATTTTGTCATTTTTTGGAAATCTAAGCAATATCCGTGCTAAAATATGAAGGATATTGTAATCATAACGTCCTTTCTTGGTTTACCCGCTTTTACAGATACCAAGAAATTCGCAAATAACAATTTGTATTGTTTGTCTTTGTAAGCTAAGGTCTTTTTAGTTTTTCCTATAGCAGTTTCTTTTGTTGTCCTCATTTTAACAACACGCTCAGTTAGCTTTATTGCCAGTTGCTGGCCTTAAAACCAAAGCATGTTCGAGACAGTGACAAAGATAGAGGAGGATCAATCTGGACGAATACCCCCTTATAGAGTTAGGCTGCCATTTTACTGGATAATTTCTTATCTTATCGGAAAAATCATGCGCTCATTTTTCTACTTGCTGTACGTTCTAAACTTTGAAAGGAATAGCGTTTTCCTAACTGAATAGCTAAATTCATGAAAGAGCGAATAAACTTATTACATTTTTATTGGAAATCTACATTTCTTGCCCCTTCTTTGATTTTTGATATCTACTCCTGGTTCGGAACAATTTCGCAGCTGCTTACCTCCGTTTTCAGAATGTAAGAGTCGTCTCGATTGTCTATGAATTTCTCACTTTGCATCCATCGATTTGAAGCTTTCTCAGCTAAATGAAGACATGGTCAGAGTAAATTTTGGACCATTTTCCCGGACATTTTCATTTCATCCTATTTTTAGTCTTCAGTATCCTCCAGCCCATTCCAAACATTTAGTAGTTAAAAGTTTAACCTTGCCGTCTGAAAATCAGAATTAGCTCAGAAGGTTGGGCGATCGACTCCTGTTTTGCGTAGTTGATTTCCTTCATGTCAATTTTCTTTTAGATCTACCGTGATCTCGCATCACGAGAGAACCATACCAACATCGAAGGCTTAAGGAGTCATTTATCATTTTTACGGAAATCGAGAGACATGCTTCAAATTTGCCTTCAGCGATTAGACAAGTCACAGGTGAGCCTTCATCACTAATGATGTTGTTCACTCTCTTGCTAAAAGTGTTTTTCATGACCGTGGAAAATTGCCAGACGGCAGGTGCTTGAAACAGAACGGTTCTTTGAGAGATGCAAAGATACGGTCGGGGTCTTTTTCTTAATCGATAAATGAAAAGTGTTTTCTGAAAGTTGATGAAAATCCATTTAGATTGAAAGTAGTTTTTGACAATTACGTTCTCTGTGTCTGTTTTGCAAGGAGAAAGAGAAAAATAGATCTCTGTTTACGCAAGTACCGCTTTGGCACGTGGACAATGTGTGCGCGCGGGTATATATATATATATATATATATATAAGATAAAAGAGAAGAAAAAGTAGAATATACTTGTATACGCAAACAAATAATATACCAAGTAATATAATATATAACAACATACTTTTAGTTTTTCTTCTTTTTTTCTTCTCTTTTATCTTATCGTATCGCTCCATTACATTGTTGAGCACTTTGGTATGGTAGAAGATACATTGGAATTTATCGCCGCTTGTCTATATATATATATATATATATATATATATATATATATATATATATATATATATATATATATATATATATATATATATATATATATATATATATATATATATATATATATATATATGTGTGTGTGTGTGTGTGTGTGTGTGTGTGTGTGTGTGTGTGTGTGTGTGCTGCCCTTATTGCTTGGATTTGTTTCATCGTCCTTTCAGATACTGCTCTGATTTATCCATTATTGGTATCTTAGCCTTTAATTTTTACTTTAGTAACATTTTCTTTTATACAGGACCCATACTGATAGTAGTATCTTTTATACTGAAAAAACCTGTCTTGTATAAACATTTAGTATTTTTGATAATAGTCTCTGTAATGCAGCAAGCACCTCAAGGCAATACATGGTTCTTTTTCTATTAGAAACAAACCTCCTGCGCCTGGATGTTTCTTACTGTTTTGTCAAGTCTGATCTTAAGTGTTTCTTACAATTCTTCAACCCTCTAGCTAAACCAACAGCGTAGATAAGGCAACTTTGAGACTAGAAATAGAATTGTTCAAGTTCTTTGAAATTGGATAATTGGATGTAGTTGAAATTCGAACTGTTGTTTATCCATATGATATAATTTTCACACTCTATCGACCATTCTCTTTCCTACACTGAAATTATTGGTGTACCATGAAAATGGAAACTTGAAGTGCCTTCTCGTAAATAAAGTAATAAAGTAAATGCATAGTTCAATTTAATCTTCTGCTTCTTCATCCGAAGACACAAACACACATACATCGTTCTCTTTTCGCTTGATTTCGTTCAAAATTTTTTTAGTCCTGATGCTTTTATCAAGAAGAATTATAGACCAATAACTGTTTTATCATCTGTTTCCAAAATTTACGAGAGGGTTTTAGAAAGTCAAATAAAACCTCATGCCCTTAGCTTCCTTTCTCCTCTTCTGTGCGGATTTTGAGAGAGCTTTGGAACCCAACAGGAATTTGTACGAACGATAGAAACCTGTAAAAATACGTTAGATCAACGGGGCGTTGCTGCGGCACTACTCATGGATCTGTCAAAAAGCTTTTGATTGCTTAAATCGTGAGCTTTTGATTGCAAAATTGAGTGCTTATGGTTTCAGAGTGAGTGCATTGCGGTTGATCCATAATCATTTCAAGTGACAGGAAGCAGAGGGTGAAGATAAATGGGCCCTTCAGTACATGGAGAGAAACAGGAAATAGAGTACTGCAAGGTTCGGTCTTGGCACCTCTGCTGTTTATTTTATACATAAGTGATCTCTTCATGCTTGTGAAAGACACTCAAGTTTGCAACTATGCAGGTGATACGACGATGTTTGCTTTTGATAACCATTTTGAAAGTGTCATAAAATCATTAGAGTACGATGCCATTAAAAGTGCAAAATGGTTTCCTAGCAAAGGCATGAAGCTGAATGAGGACAAGTGCCACTCGATGGTATTTGGAGACAAAAGTAGTAATGCTTCTATAAATATCGGAAGTACAACAGTAAACTAGAGCACGGAAGAAAAGTTGCTGTGTGTGATTTTCGACAAGAAGCTCAGCTTTAAACAGAAAGTCAAATCTCTATGTAAGAAGACTGGCCAGAAACTATATACTCTCTCTAGAATTTCCCATTTTCTTGACACTGAACAAGTGAAACGAAAAATGAAAGCATTCATCTTGTCCCATTTCAACTGCTGTTATGGATGTTCTGTGACAGTACACTGAACAATAAAATTAACCGTATACACGAAAGGGCACTGTGGATAACTTACAAAGATATGAGATCATATTTTGATACGATGTTACTAAGAGACAACTCAGTCCCATTCTACGTAGGGAATTTACAATTGCTATTGATGGAAGTGTTCAAGACAAAACAGAACCTCAATCCTAGCTTATTGAAAGAAATTTTTGTCGAAAACTGGTGTCTTATGGGTAAAGAGGCTGCCACACTTGTCCTTGCCAGAAGCACATACTACGTGCTGTGACTTAGAAACAATATCGTTCATGGGGTATAGTTTACGGCAGACAATTCCTAACACTATAAAACAGCTAGATACCCTCTCCAGTTTCAAAAGGGCAATCAAGGCATGGAGAGGAGAGGAGTGTAGCTGCAGAATATGACGATCTTTCGTAGCTCAGGTTGGGCTCTTTGACATATATTAAACTCAATTCTAAACTCAGTTTCCTGCTTTACATAAAACTTCCATCATGATCGATAGACATGAAGTCCTCTTAATCCTGTAAAAAAGTTAACAACGTTTCTTGAGATGACGCCATGTTAGCTACTTTGTATTTGAGCTTCTGTTTTAATTTTTTAGTAATATAAAGGATAGGTTCCAAATCTTTGATTGGCTGAGATCTCTGATCACATTTAAATTCTCCATACCATTTTATCAAATTAGAGCGCGCGATTCTATCAACAAATGTGTTTTGAGATATTCTAAATTCAGTTTTGAGAATTGTTTCTTTAATAAATTCAGCGAAATACTTCGAATCTTGTTTCAAATCTTTTCGAATTTTTCTATGAGCTATTGGCAGACTTTTGAGTTTCACCACTTCACAGTATTTCAGTTCTTGATTATTTCACAAAGAATGGAGAGGGCAAAACTAGGGAACGGGTAGTAAAAACTTTACCTTCAAAAGAAGATTATGGGATTATATCTGGAAGAGTATGATGGCATCAAAGATACGCTTGATTTACACCCAGAAACTAAAAGGCGAAAGATTTACATAGAATGATGAAGAAAAGATGAAGGTTGTTGAATATGCTTGTTCTCGTGGTGTAACGAACGCAATCAGGCTTTTCAAAAAGGAGTTCCCTTATTTGATAGAAAGTACTGTGCGTCGTGGGGTCAGTAAGTGCAAAGAAAAATTTAGAAAAAGTCAGCAAAATGTGTAATAATATCACAGACGAGATAGACCCCTTCTACTTCTGGTGGAATTAGATGAAAAGCAGACATGAGAACATGAGAACAGCAGGCGAGACGATTAACAAGCATGTTGTTTTAATGGGTCTTACAAAGGCTGACATGACAAGGTATGGTGGTTATTTAGATTTTACAATAAATACAGGTTGGCTACAATCACTGTATTGCAGAATGAATATGTCTCGGCGTATGGTAGCAACATCAAAACCCGTAGTAACATCTTCGTTGTGGGAAGAAATTAGAACACAGTTCCATAATGATATTGTGTCAGCTGTATTAATGTACATCATACCAGATGAGTTAATTCTAAACATTGATAACGTCAAAATATGTGTCGACAGAAGATGTTACGATGGCTAAGAGTGGATCAAAGCATATTTCAAGAAAAGGTGGAAATGATAAACGTAGCACTTCTGTTACTTTGTCAGAAACAATCATTGTAAAGATATTGCCTTTTGAATTGGTTTACACCGGAAAACTGCACTCTCTCTTCCATCTGTTGAATACCCCCAATGGATTTTGTTTAAGCTATAGTCCAAAGCACTGGAGCAACGAAGACGAAGCGTAGTTGATCCGTGCTTTTCTGTCAAGTAAGGGAAGAGCTTGGATTACATAGTGATCAGAAAGCACTCGTACTTTGGGATGCAGTCAAAGCCCAGTCAACTGATAGAGTCATCATAGGGCTCGAGCGTCCAAATATCGTTCATGTCATGGCACCTAGAAATATGACCCACCTACTTCAGCCCTTTCACTTAACAACAAATGCAACAGTAAAAAAAAATGAGAAAGAAGTGTTTCAGTGAATGCTTCACGAACCAAATAGGAAATGCTGCGTCATCCAAAACGAGACGTCACTACAATTGAAGTTGATTTTCGGCTTTCAACTTTGAAACCAGAACATGCTATGGCGACGAGAAAGATGTACGACATTCTTCAGTCAGAAAAAGGTTGTGATGTGATTAGGGCAGGTTAGAAAGCAACTGTCATCACAGATGCTTTAATGGAAGCAAGAAGAACTAGCTGTACATCAGTGAGCCCATTCTCATTGTAGTTGAGAAGATAATCTTTCTTCAAATTTTGTGTTTTTGATTTCTGTATTCGCGTTAATTTAGTGCTGTTTGTAGCTGAGTTGAGCCTATTCGCGTTGATTGCATTCTTTTTAATAAATTGTCATAAACATTCGCGCTAATTTCCTTCATCTTAATTTCATGATTGCTAATTTTGTGCCTGATGAAGAAGAATGTTCAACGTTATATTCATCACCAGATACTCTTCTTTGGTCTTTTGGTGAAATTTCTCTGTTTGCCTATCAATTATCACTTTGAAGAAGCTCTCATTCGGCATTTTCATCAGTCGCAGTTTTAATAATTAAGTGCAAGGCTCTGACCTCATTATAATGAATATCAAGAAGACGAACTTTCACGGTTTCTCTGGTATTCAGTGCAGCTTCTTCATTCAGACTTCGCCCATTCAACCCAGAATTGTGCATTCGGCTTGGAACAGTGTCATTCTTCACCTTGCGCGACACTACCTTTAGGGGAGACATTTTCACGAGAAGAAATTTTCACGAATTTACTTTTGCGATTTTGCACTGAAAATTCGAACTTTTGTTCCGCTAAAACGAAGAAAATTTTATCGATCCCGAAAATAAATTCCGCGAGCCTCAGAACACTCTGAACCATGAAAATAAATTCCGCAAAATTCTTTGAAGCAGTCTGTTGACAGAACTTTTATATATCTTATTGCAATTATCTTTCCAGGAAATTCCACTTCGAAATGCTTGAAGATGACTTACGTTGAGAATTTTATTGTTCTTGAAAAGAACAATATATTTTGTCTTTTTCTTTGCCAAACTTTCCCAGCGCCTTTGGATCGCGAAAATGATTTCCGCAAAAGTCAATGCAAATAGCCCAATCGCGAAAATTAATTCTGCAGAATTCTCCGATTTTGCACCCTTCAACGGTGGAAATTTCTTCCCGCAAAAATATCTTCCCTTGAAGTACACACCAAAATAGTCAAGTTTTACGATTCGTTACGATCGTTTGATATTTTTCTCAGGATATTGAAGTCTTCTGTTGTTTTGAACTGTCTTTGCACTGAATTTGCATTTGCTGATGGCATTTTGCTGCTCCTATTATGCCATTATCATTTACGATTAGCAGAGTTCTTATTTTCCCTCCTTGAAATTTTGTTTTTTACTTTGATTCAACATTGGTAGTAGTAATTCATGGTTGTTGACCTGATGTGCTAGTTGGTAGTCGCAATATGTGACCAAATTTCCTCCATTGTGCTTCCTTCATTTCAGAGCTCAGTGATTTTTTCTGACTCTTTTCCTATATTTGGTTGTTATGAATTCTCTGGTCATTCCTTTCTTGACGTAGCTATTTTCGATATATTCAATCTATTTCTTTGCTTTCTTCTTTGTGAGTGCCATTCCTCCAAACTTGTATGTTAACACCGGCTTCACAATTGCTTTGTAAATCTTAACTTTGGTATGAATATTTACATTCTTGCTCTTCGTTATTTTCCTTGCTGATGCTTGGGCTATTATTGAACGTTGTTCTCTTCTTTTAAAGTCTTAGTAGTGTTTTAGCAAATTTCCTAGCAATTTGTCCAGGAAATCTCTTCGTAACTAGCCAACGAAATTACGAGAATTCATTGGCTAATTCGAAGAAAATTCTCTTAACGGTCATTCTTTTTTTGCCAATCAGAATTTAACATCTGTACTGCATGGAAATTTGATGACATGTTTTGTATTTGTAGTCTCGCTATTCCTGTTAGCCACTAAGGAAGAGTTTTCTTGTATGTATGATTCATCAACAAAAGTTGGCAAATTTTGGTTTATCCAGCCAAGGACGTTGTGACATTGGAAATACATTACATATTTATGTACGATTTGACCTAGGTGGCATTGTGCGAAAAGATCCAGTCGGAAATTGATGAGATAAAAGAAGCCATCACCGAGCAAAGTGGAATTTCTAGTGCACCAAGTATGCTATATTTTTTGTACATTTCTGTCAATATTTGCAAAATTCTCACTGAAATATTTCATTTCATGCATTTCTAATTCATGTCTTCCTTACTTTTTTGTTATTGGCATTCCTTTTTGCTTATATTCGATTTTCTTTTCAGCTTATCTTCAAATGATTAAATTAAGTTTGCACATTAGCTTGCAATTGCATATTCTCTTATTATATTTTCATCCATATTTCATAAATAAAATTATATTTTGTAGATTCATATTATATTTTATTATTATTTTTATTATTACAAAATTCTTTACAGTTGGTATAGTACATAGTTATAAAAAAGCTAATTCAAACCAACTATTTCAATACTTAAAATCTAAGAAATATCAAATATTAAAGAAAAAGAAAAATTTTTTGTAAAAGTGTTATTAGATCTTTTTAATTTTTTGGATCCTTGCTATCCCTATTTTTTGTTTAATTACAGATCTTGCAATTGCATGTAACTCCATTCCATTTTTTGATCTCTCTTTTGAATATCACTGTCGAGTTTGCATTTTTTATGGCATCGGGTTGCGTGTTCCTAAGGAGAGCGCCCTTAAATACAAATGAGTTAACTCCATATGTGTTTGTTTTTCGTTTTGGTATTTGCAATAAGTTGGTTGTTCTCAATTCATATTTTATGAGCTTTCTTTCAAAGAATGTCCACATGAATGATGGACCTTCTTTTGAAAGGCACTTAAAGATTTGGAGCATCAGTTTTTGCAAGTTCTTTATGTGGACTTTTCGGTCATTTGTCCTTTCAAGTAGGGCTTCATATGGTATGTTGAAGTCGTTATGTAGGATTCTCAATGCTCTGCTTTGGACACGATCTACCCGATTGTTTGATGTCTTCCCATGGTACATCCAAATCAGGGGACAAAAATTGAAATTTGACATTATAAATGTATTATAAAGGATCTTACCCTTTTTGTGGTTTAGATAAGGAGCCACACTTGAAAAAGCATTTACTTTCCTGTTCGCTTTCTGACAGAGGGCTTTTATGTGTTCATCAAACTTCAGTTGAGAGTCAATTATGACTCCTAGCAATTAAACTTTGTTTGTGAGAGGGATTACTTTATCATTAATTTCGAGGATAAGTTTTGGTTGCTCCCTCGTCCCTAAAAACATAATCTGAAATTTACCAGGGTTGGCTGCCATATGATTATCTCTGAACCAGCTTTCCCAGATGTATATATTTTAATATTTTCATGTTTTTTGCCATTGTAAATTTGTTCTTATTTTTGGAGCAAATGGGCTTTTATTTTTTCAGATAAAGTGTTAGATTTCCCGTACTCATCCGACGATCCAGAAGAAGAACGTGTTATTTTTAGAGAGAATGGGAGCTTTCAAGTGAGTGCTTTACGAACTTAGAACCCAATCCTTTTTTTATTTAGATGACTTGAATGAAATGCTGACCAGAATTGGTCAAAATTGTGATGATCTTGAGCGTGCGTACTTTATGGATGACCCCGGAATTTCTCATCGGGGATACTTTTTGAATCACACGACTTTAGTTGATATTGAACTGTTATGCTTATCATTAATTTTAGTATTAATGTTTGTTTTTATATATATTATATATATGTTTTACATTGAGTATTTTGTGATGCCTCAGAAATCTGTCAATCTGCTCTTATACTTTTCCACTTTGTGGTCCTTTTTTATCACGGTTTTTGTAATAACTTTATCTTCGGAGTATTCTGTAACGAATGTTAGAAATAGAGAGGAAGTAATTGAATTTAAAACCAGTTAATGTAGAGAACAGACAAAGTTAACAGCGAAACCTAGCAGCCCTCCAAGGCATCTTTGTATAAGTAGTTTTAGAATTTTTTCATGCTCGTTGATTTTTAAATTGCACTTCCTGTCACAATTCGGACACGTTCTTCCTCAAATCCTCAAGTTCTAGGTCCTTTGGCAGAAGATCATCACCTACAAATAACCAGAACTTCTTAATTTTCACGCTTTTGTGTACACAAGAAATGTTTGCTGCATTCTAGGAAATCACTCCTCGGTTATTATTTTATTTTCAAATCGATGTTTCTGTTGGATGTCTGATGTATTCTTAATGATCTCTTTCAGGATGAGAACACAATTGAAGCAAAACTGGCGCTTGAAAACTCCATCCTTCATGAACAGCTAGCGGTTAGAAACCACGAATTCTCAGTGTTAGCTTCAAGGATCCATAAACTCGAGGTTAGTGGCGCAAAACTTCTTTTAAGTGTAATTATATAGTATTGGTAGTAATCAATACTTACCACCAGGTAAACACAGTCAAAAGAACCCAAATATTATCCTGAGTTACTATCCAAAGTGGTTGTGTATTACACGTAGAACCTGAGCGACTATAGCCTTGTTATCAAGGCGGTATTTAAGCAACTTGAAAAACATTTAGAATTATCTTGAACTGAAATTTTAACTAGCAACTTTTAGCGAAAATAGTTTTTGATCTGATATTTATATTTTGATTAATACTTTTATGAGATTCATTTCTTTTTGTTATAAGTACGGCTGTAACATTAAATTGTAATGCGCAGGGCACACATTGATAACAGCAGAAGCTGAAGTGTACATCCTGTATAGATATTCGTCTTATTATTATTATTAACCAACACCCTCTGGTCAACCGTTCAGCGAAATTTGCCTAGAAACATATTCAACTTTTCTATAAAATACTTAAATAATACTCTCCCCACTCGTAAAAAACTCTGCAAATGGTCAATTTCTCAATCGTCTTCATGCTCTTTCTGCCTTCAGTCAGAAACTCTACAGCACGTGGTATCTAGTTGTATTTCGTATCTCAATGAGAGTAGATATACTTGGTGCCACAGTTCTGCTCTTCTCTTTCTCGCTAACACATTCTCCTCGCTCAAACAATGCACAGTTTACGCTGATTTACCTTCCTATTTGTCCCCAAGCATGATTACTGGTGAATCTCTTCGTCCTGATCTTCTATTACTTACAAAAGACAAATTGCTCTACATTCTTGAACTCACAATAGGGTTTGAAACTAATATACAAAATAATAGTAATCGTAAGGCTGCCAAATATAGCTCGCTGCTTAGTGAACTCCCTCCTTCTTACAGTAAAGTTGCATTTAACAATCTATTTATGGGTGCCATAGGAACTATGGGTTCTTCTTGTACTTCTTTCTTCTCCTTACTCAATGAACTGAGTTTTGATAAGACCATCCAAAAACGAGTCATTATGAAAGCTATGACCATCTCAATTAGATCAAGCTACTTCATCTTTTGCCAAACAAATAAACCTTGGACTAATCCAGACCTCTTAACCATCTAATTTTGATCTTTTCTGGAACATCTAGCTGGAACATCTAACTTCATAAATGTACTATGTATTTCTGTACAAGCAAGCCAATTATACACTGCCAAGTTTTTTTGAGAGGTGTATTATTGTAAGTAGTTTTATGTATTCAATATGAAGTTTCAAAATAAAATTATTAAACCTGTTGAGACCCTAGGCCCATAATTAACTGGGACCCCTTAAAATTTACCTAAGCATTTGTTTGTCATATGATTAGTACTCGTGACACTGTTGATTCAGATAATGGTACTTGCGTGCTATTTCAGGTTTTATAATGTCATAGAACCATTGCATTGTATGCAGCTGTTCATTTGAGCAAATGACTGACTTCAACAGTACTTCGTCGGAGTTCCATAGTCTTGCTCGAGGCTCCCTAACTTCAAAAGTGTTTGGGATCCCCTGGCCCGGGCCCATTTGATCCATTGGTAA
Organism: Mastigias papua; assembly: GCA_964019165.1. Taxonomy (NCBI): domain Eukaryota; kingdom Metazoa; phylum Cnidaria; class Scyphozoa; order Rhizostomeae; family Mastigiidae; genus Mastigias; species Mastigias papua. Next base: position 16,105,002 of record OZ025270.1, on the reverse strand, counting down.
AAGTTGTGAATTATGGGAAGGCTGGGTAACCTTGAACCAAGTTATTTTGGATATGCCATCTCATGTAATTCAATGTCGTAAAGTTTTAATGTCGTATAGTTTTAATGTCGTAAAGTTATATTCTATGGTTGCATTTTGGCTCTAACTTTGATTCAAATTCGTACTTGCACATGGTTATCAGGAGTCTGGGAAATCTGGTAAAGTCAGGGAAATTGGTTTCGAAGTCAGGGAATACCCGTAAAGCCTGGTAAAACTGGGAAAAAGGTTTTTAGTTACCTGAGATAAAAATTGGAAAAAATCCGTTCTTTTTATCTGCTCTTTCCTAAGTTAGTTTTATTTATTCAATCAATTTGGCTCGTATTGCAGTCAAATCAATTTTTCAGTGATTTTCATACTCTCGTTATTTTTGCTACTTCTTTGTCGGTACAAATGCCTATCATTTCGTTGGCCCGTCGAAAACTGCTTGAGAAATTGTGAAGAGAAGTCAGGAACTATTTTGAATTTTGCCTGGTAAGTCTGGAAAGGTCGGGGAGTTGTTTTGAAAAAAGTTGTGAGAACCTGCCACACATATTTTTACAATATTTTGTAGAAATAAATATTTGTTTGACCAACCCAATACCGTAAGTAGTTGGCAATGACGAACACGACAGGATTTCTGAAGTATACAATTAATTTCATAATTAATTTATATTCATATATACGTAGAAGAGTAGCTGGCCAGAGGTGGAAATTAGTTAAGTCCTTTAGAAAATTCAATGGTTATTGACTTGCATTTGGTATTATCAGACTATATGGCAGTACTTTTGACGTCATCCCCTTGAAAAGTTGTCGAGAAGTTTGCGGCAGATGAACTGATTTTTGGTGTTAAGTGTGATCAACATGTTTACCGCTGATTGACTTTAATCTTCACACCTCATCTGTTTGGTTTAATACACCATGTATGTTATATTTACCAGTCTTATTGCGAGCGAGATGAAGCTTGAGTCATTTTTGAAATTATGACAGGCAATAACCTAGCTGACTTTCAGCAATTGGATTATCTTGGAAATCAGCGCGAATTGCTCGATAACATATTTAGGTGATACCAACCTAATACTTAGCACACACAGAATTGATTTACACGCACACTGGCGATTTTTTTCATCGGTTCTGTGACGATGTCCTCTTTTAAATAATCCCTTTGTCTCTCTCTTAATCTTTATCATGCTATCATTATAAAAAATGTTGTGACCATGCCTGAGTACCTCTCCAATATATTTACTAAAAATTCTTCTAGGGACATTATCAGACTAGGCAATACAGACACTGATTGATACAGTAGATTTATGGGCATAAAAATGTTCAGAAAGCCTTGTCTTGTCGAGTTACTCATATGTGGAATAAATTGCAGCTTGCACGTAAACTGGCGCGCTCTCTGTTCATTCTTAGAAGAGCCGTCAATGCCTGCAAAGCATCCTGGTAGTTATTTCTTTTCTTTTTCGAATAGTTCTGTGTCAGTTTAGCATGTGGATATTTTAAGTAATTTCCACGCTTAAATATATATATATATATATATATATATATATATATATATATATATATATATATATATATATATATATATATATATATATATATATATATATATATATATATATATATATATATATATATATATATATATATATATATATATATATATATATTAAAAGTTGACTCTCAAATTGGAATCTTTAAGGGGAAATCTGTTTTTTGAATTAGAGAGAGATTATAGAAACTATCTCTAATTCGAATTTCAAAGCGGGGAAGATCGAATTCCAAAGTTCGAATTAGAGAGAGAATTCCAGAATTTGAGAGAAAGTTGGTCAGGCAGAGGAATTAAGAGACAATGTGTTATTTTTCTTGCCGTTCTTTCTTTTCTGTTTTTTACAATGTTCACTTCTTTTGCAAAATGCCATGCTTTTTCTTTGATCAGCATGCCACTGAAAGGAGCATTTTCTGACCTTAGCTTTGAAATTGTAAACCGTTTGAGGACAGCTTTATTCACTTTGGCATAGGCATCAACTCTCACCCTTTTCAATGTAGCACTCCTTTTCTCAAGGCACCAATTTTTTCCAAGTGGAAAGTGTATCTACTAGGACACTAAATAATTTTGCAACTTCATTTTTGGATTCAATTTTCTATAGCTCCAATAAGGCTTTATGTTTTGTTTCTGAGCTTTGTTCTTTGTGTAGCCTGCTTTCCCCATCTTTACATAAAATGCCAGGGAAACTCATTCACGACAGAACAATTGTTAATTTTTAAATTCAAAGCATTCGAAATAACAGAAGACCATTCGATGGTGACAGTGTTCTAGTTTCCATGTCAAGAATTCTAGTTACCGAGAGAATTTTGTCGTAGGGCTTGAAAATATTTGATCTTCTTCATCAATGTTCATACATACATACATACATACATACATATATATATATATATATATATATATATATATATATATATATATATATATATATATATATATATATATATATATATATATATATATATATATATATATATATATATATATATATATATATATATATATGAACTCAGTAGCTTGCGAGTAACCAGGATTTCTCCTTTTTCAGTGCAGACAGAAACATTATTACTCTCAGAAAAATCAGGAGAAAATTAAAACTTGCCACCACCGGGAATCGAACAACGGATCTCCTGCTTTCCGGGCAAGCGTCTTAACCACTATATATATATATATATATATATATATATATATATATATATATATATATATATATATATATATATATATATATATATATATATATATATATATATATATATATATATATATATATATATATATATATATATATATATATATATGTATGTATGTATGTATGTATGTATATATCAGCTAGCTACTGATGGCATATATTAGAGCTGCTTGATAAAGGCGAAAGCGGAAAGTGATCATAAGGTGCTAAAAACTAGGGGAGTTAAAACAAGCCACTGTGGTCTAGTGGTTACGACGCTTGCCCGGAATGCGAGAGACCCTTGTTCGATCCCAGGTGGTGGCAAATTTTAATTTTCTCCTGGTTTTTCTGAGCATTATATCAACCTTTCTGTCTGCACCGAAAAAGGAGAAATCCTGGTTACTCGCTAGCTATTGATGGCATATATGTGTGTGTATATATATAGCCGAATTAATATAATATAGTACGCTTGGCTCTGAAGAAGGCATTATAGCCGAAACATAGAGAAGGCCCTAGATGCGTTGAGGGAGTCACGGTAGAATGACCTCTATATATATATATATATATATATATATATATATATATATATATATATATATATATATATATATATATATATATATATATATATATATATATATATATATATATATATGGGACATTCTTTACCATATCATCCAGGCCTCTAAACCACCCCTCTCAAAATTTTCTCAGTTTTTGCCCATGTAAAGATACACATTAACTGAGAATAACAGGAGAGTTGTAGCTAAATTTGAGTTCAGGAACCTTAGTTAATCAGAGTTTGAAAGAAGTCACTGTCCGCAAAGTTTTGTTGTGACACATCCGAAACCTGACCTTGCCCTGAAAGCAAAAAGTGATATTTCAGGAGTGTTTGTGCTCCTATCATTCTGAAAATTACCCCTGATATTGTTTCAAATGTGATAAATCCATTTATTACGCTTAGAGGTGTAGGAATGAAGGTCTTCTACCACTTTTTGAGCTATAAACACATTGCGCAAGGAATTTTTTTGCATCCTATAGTGGCTAATTTTGACTGTAAAAAAACATTGCTGTGATAGTTTGATCTACAAATGCATTTAGTTTTCAGAAAGAGGGCTAATAGACCTTTTAAACCATGTATAAACACCTTTTGGTATTTTATTCTTTCATGTAGAAAATTAGTCTAAGAAAGTGTCAGTTTTGGACTATTTTCATAATAACAGCCACTAAACCCAACCAGAACATCATATTATAATAAGGAAGGAAAACAAGCTATTGCTTCCCGTTAAGAATTCTTGCAACTCATTTTCATCAAATATAATCATTAATGAGAAGGAGATCCATTGCCGTTTTATAGATAGCTATAGAATCAAAGTATTTCATTTATCTTCTCAAAACAAAATTCTGTTTTCTTGTCTTTAGTCAAATCTATTAATTTGTTGTGTGTCCTTTTAACACCTTTGTAAACATAAACAAAGGAGTAAATCTCCAGTGGGTAAAGGTGTCAGAATACTGCTCGTCTCATTGATTATGAAGATTCTCAAAGATTTACTACACAGAGCTGACATTATACAGAGTGTGTTTGGTGAGATTCATACTTCGCTTTTATGTTAATATTCGTTGGCTCAAAATATCAAGTGGTCCAAAGAGACAGAAAGCCAACATCATTGAAAAGACCTGCAGTTTTGAGGAACACCTGAATGAAGCGTGTCACAAAAACTTCAAAGTTGAACTTAAATCATTCAATGACTTTGATGAAGACACCAAATCTAAACTGAAGTGGCGAGCTTGTTTGAAAGACATAGAGGTAGAATCTATTTGTCGTTACCACGAATTCAAATTTGGAAAATCATTAAAGAAACTCAGCAAATGTTGTGATGCTTTCAATATCCATAGAAAAAGAAAAAAACCCCATGGAACACATAATGTGACCCTCAAGATAGCTCTCACTCTTGAAGAGAAGAATATTGATGTGGTCCCTGGTTGGAAGTTTTGCCGGAACTGCTATCAGAAGTTTGTTGATAGTGAAGCTTTCACTAGTAACAGTGATGCTGGTAATGATGACATTGAAGGGGATGAAGAAGTCAGCTGTTTACATTCCATTGGTTGCAAGGAGAAAGCAGATACGCTGAATGAAAGCCTAAAGGCCGGTTTACACTAGGTTGCAGGAGGTTGCAAGTTGCTGCAACCTGCAACTTGTTGCAACGTTCTTCCGGTGTTTACACATGAAAAACAAATGCGATCTCCCACGTCATCTGGCTGCAATAAGTCGCATGAAGTTGCAGTGCTTTCAGAGGGAGTTTTGTATTACTTGGAGGCAGTACAGTTGGAATCCAGATATAAACTCTGAAGGGAACCAGAAAATAATTCAACATATCGGTAGTTCGTTATATCCTGGGTCCATCATATCGGGATTCCATTGTAAGAACAGTTGAGACAGAAGCAAGTATCCAAACCCATATATTTCATGCCTTACTAGTTGGAGAACGACTGGCAGTTGCTTTGCGATAACTTCCTTGTCCATTTGTCAAAGTCAGATACTCAAATCTGAGCGTGAGGTACCAAGAAATTGAGTTAAATCATTTCTACCTTGAATTCGTTTGTAGACACAAACGAACTATCTTTGTACTCAGCCAATTTTGCACTGCAGAGGCATGGGTGCCTCTTATGATTTTCAAGAAGTCTTCTTTATGCCTAAAATGCCCTCTCAAAATTGTTTAATTAAACGTTTTCTGTTCCCTTCCTGAACACTTTTTAATTAAACGTTTTCTGTACCCATCCTGAATACGCTCAATTCTTATTTGTGGCCACAGGAGCACATGGCGTACAAGTCACATGATATTTTGCAGGGCTCTCATTGGCTAAAACCGTGCGACCTACTGCAACTTGGTTGCAAAATAGGATCTCGATCCTAAATAAGTTGCAGGTTGCACCAAGTCGCAGTAGGTTGCAGTATGAAAGTTGCAGCAAGTCGCACACGCATTTACATATGCAACTCGATGAGATATTTTGGTTGATGTGATAAGTTGCATGAAGTCGCACATGAAAAGTTGCATGTGTAAACCAGCCATTATATGATGCTAGAGTAGTACGTAAAGCAAGAGACTTTGATCGTTTGATGGAATTGATGAGGGAGAAGCTCAATGAAAAATCTCTCGCAAACAGCCGCAAAATTCAAATCTTAACTCTTGCACCCGAAAGTTGGTCCAGAGCGTCTGTTGCAAAGTTCTTTAATGTCTCAGAATACATGGTTAGAGAGGCCAGGATGCTAGCCAAAGAGAAAGGTATTCTAGGGTCTCAAAAGGCCAAAGAAGGTAAAGGTATATCAATGGTAATAGAGGAGTCAGTCAAGCTGTTCTATGAAGATGATGAGTTTTCTAGAGTCATACCAGGTGCAAAAGACTTTGTAAGCATAGGAAAGATAGTTCACAAACAAAAGCGACTTCTGCTTTCCAACTTATAGGAGCTGCACATTGCATACAAGGAAAAGTTTCCAGACCATAAAATTGGTCTATCAAAGTTTTGCGAGCTCAGGCCAAAATGGTGCAGCACAGTTTCCTCAGCTGGAACTCACTCAGTTTGTGTGTGCACTATTCATCGGAACACAAAGTTAATGGTTGATGCATTCTGCAATGTTGTCAACAGACAGATCAAGAAAATAAATCAAACCATGGCTGTAGAGGAGAATGAAGCAGCATCCAGTTCAGCTTTTCTAAATATACCAACAATTGCACTTGACTACAAAGATTTGATGGCTAAGGTAGTGTGTAATGTTGATGTAATGGAATGCATGGTACACCGATGTGAGAGCTGTCCAGGATATAAATCTCTAGAGCAATTTATCGTAGGCAAAGTAGAAGAGCTTGAAATTGAAGGTGATGTATATTATAGCCAGTGGGAAAGTACTGATCGGACTGCCCTCAGAAAGCATATTGCCTCATTGGATGAATTCATTGAGCTTCTTGTTTGTAATATTGACAATTTGACCACTCATTCCTTCATTGCTAGGAGCCAAACTAACTATTTGAAGCAGCGTAAGAATGAGATTGATGGATCAACGTGTATAATCGTGTTAGATTTCGCTGAAAATTACCGTTTCATTGTTCAGGACGAGGTACAAGGGTACCATTGGAACAAAGATCAATGCACCTTACATCCAGTGGTGATATATTACAGGGATGGGTCGATTTTGAAACATGTATCATTGTGTTTCTTGTCTGATGATTTGCAACATGACACAAGCTTTGTTTATGAACTTCAGAGACAAAGTGCAGAATTCATCAAAATCCATTTGTCAAAAGTCAACCGAGTAGAATACTTTAGCGATGGTTGTGTTGGTCAATATAAAGAGTTCAAGAATCTGCTGAATCTATGTCACCACACTCAGGATTTTGGCCTCCACGCAGTCTGGTCATTCTTTGCCACAAGCCATGGGAAATATCCATGCGACGGGATAGGTGGGATAGTCAAGCGCAAGCTTGCTCAAGCAAGTTTGCAGAGACCACTTAGTGATCAGATTCTGTCTTTTCGTGCTGTCACTGACTATTGCAATAAGTACATTACAGGAATAAAGTTTCACATAATCTATAAAGCAGAAATGCGTGCTATCCGGAAAAAATGCAATACCGATATAAGCTAGGCAGCACTGTCAAAGGTACAAGAAATTGCCACCATTTTGAACCAGTCTCCTCACACACCATCAAAGGAAAGCATCTCAGTATTGAAACTAATGTTTCCATTGTGCACTCATTCAACTGTCCACAAATACAGAGTGAAATTGCTTCATCTCTGCAAGTGAATGACTATGCAACTTGCATCTTTGACAATTTTTGTTGGCTAGTTCTCATTGACGCAATCAATGAAGAAGAGAATGACATAACGTGCAGGTTTATGCACCCACATGGCCTAACAAACAAATTCTACTGGCCATCCACCGATGATAAAGCCTACGTGCCATATAGCAAGTTCATTCTGAAAGTTAAGACTCCCAGTTGCGCTGTGGATGGCTGGCAGTATAACTTGGATCCCGAAGAAGTCAAGAGCACTCAATTGAGTTTTGACAAGATAAATGAAATACTTTGATTCTACAGCTATCTATAAAACGGCAATGGATCTCCTTATCATTAATGATTATATTTGATGAAAATGAGTTGCAAGAATTCTTAACGGGAAGCAATAGCTTGTTTTCCTTCCTTATTATAATATGATGTTCTGGTTGGGTTTAGTGGCTGTTATTATGAAAATAGTCCAAAACTGACACTTTCTTAGACTAATTTTCTACATGAAAGAATAAAATACCAAAAGGTGTTTATACATGGTTTAAAAGGTCTATTAGCCCTCTTTCTGAAAACTAAATGCATTTGTAGATCAAACTATCACAGCAATGTTTTTTTACAGTCAAAATTAGCCACTATAGGGTGCAAAAAAATTCCTTGCGCAATGTGTTTATAGCTCAAAAAGTGGTAGAAGACCTTCATTCCTACACCTCTAAGCGTAATAAATGGATTTATCACATTTGAAACAATATCAGGGGTAATTTTCAGAATGATAGGAGCACAAACACTCCTGAAATATCACTTTTTGCTTTCAGGGCAAGGTCAGGTTTCGGATGTGTCACAACAAAACTTTGCGGACAGTGACTTCTTTCAAACTCTGATTAACTAAGGTTCCTGAACTCAAATTTAGCTACAACTCTCCTGTTATTCTCAGTTAATGTGTATCTTTACATGGGCAAAAACTGAGAAAATTTTGAGAGGGGTGGTTTAGAGGCCTGGATGATATGGTAAAGAATGTCCCATATATATATATATATATATATATATATATATATATATATATATATATATATATATATATATATATATATATATATATATATATATATATATATATATATATATATATATATATATATATATAGAGAGAGAGAGAGAGAGAGAGAGAGAGAGAGAGAGAGAGAGAGAGAGAGAGAGAGAGAGAGAGAGAGAGAGAGAGAGAGAGAGAGAGAGGAGAGAGAGAGAGAGAGAGAGAGAGAGAGGAGAGAGAGAGAGAGAGGAGAGAGAGAGAGAGAGAGAGAGAGAGAGAGAGAGAGAGAGAGAGAGAGAGAGAGAGAGAGAGAGAGAGAGAGAGAGAGAGAGAGAGAGAGAGAGAGAGAGAGAGAGAGAGAGAGAGAGAGAGAGAGAGAGAGAGAGAGAGAGAGAGAGAGAGAGAGAGAGAGAGAGAGAGAGAGAGAGAGAGAGAGAGAGAGAGAGAGAGAGAGAGAGAGAGAGAGAGAGAGAGAGAGAGAGAGAGAGAGAGAGAGAGAGAGAGAGAGAGAGAGAGAGAGAGAGAGAGAGAGAGAAGAGAGAGAGAGAGAGAGAGAGAGAGAGAGAGAGAGAGAGAGAGAGAGAGAGAGAGAGAGAGAGAGAGAGAGAGAGAGAGAGAGAGAGAGAGAGAGAGAGAGAGAGAGAGAGAGAGAGAGAGAGAGAGAGAGAGAGAGAGAGAGAGAGAGTATATATTCACGTACATTTGGGAAGTAGGGATTTTCAGATTTTCTGTATATTTTGTTATTGTAATTATTTAATAATTTTTTATTTTCTTCCAGCGGGAAATGTCAGAAATGCGTGCCAATCAATCAAGTAATGACTCCATTGTAAAACCCAGACAGAACAGCTGTGTTGCAACCGATGAGAGCTCTTCATCTGCTGTTTATGTTCCCAAGGATGATTTAACATCCGGATCAGGAAATCTAACTCCAAGACTGGAACCAGAAATGTCATGGGACCCGTTCTCGCCGGCTCCAGTCTTTCCAGTTGGGTTCTTTTCGGGCCTAGTTGACACAATAGAAAAGCTTGACGAAGAAACAGAGGCGGAAGTTCTTGCGGCTAATAACTCATCACCCGTTAGTCTTCCGACGAAAAGCAAAACACCGGACACGTCGGTACGAGAGGAAAACTCATCACGTGGTAACGATGATGATGCCTCATTCGGAGATACTTTGCATATCGAGCCTTTGGTGAGTTTAACTCGAAAGTCGGATCTGACAACTGGAGAAGAAAATGAAGAAACTGTCTTCATGGAACGCGCGAAATTATATCGATTTCATGAAGGACAGTGGAAGGAAAGAGGCGTGGGTGATATAAAGATTTTATTAGATAGGAAGTCTTCCAAGTCAAGGATATTAATGAGAAGAGAGAAGGTCTTGAAGATTTGTGCCAATCATCTTCTTACGGATGACATGAATTTGACAAAGAAGACGGAAAGCCTAAATACATATGTATGGTGTACACCTGCAGACCTTAGTGATGCAGAGCCCAAAGCGGAAACGTTTGCCATTAGGTTCAAAGTAGAGGAAACTGGAAAAGAGTTTTCAAAAGCGTTTTTGAAATACAAGAATATTACGTGTAGTGAAGACAGACCAAATGAAGAGATGAAAAGCTCACTGGAGAATGAAGGGAAGAAAAGTGCATCAGGTAAGGATGGTAAGGAAGAACAGAATGCTGTAGATGGAACAGTGTCATTTGATTTTACAAAGTTTTCACAACAACCTGCGGGAGATTCTGTAAAGTTTGACGAAACAAAATCCTCCTTTCAATCCAGAGGTAATGGTGTTGAACAGAAAGAAGGGACCAAGAGTGAGGTAAATACGACTGGTGTAGCAATTCAAAATGAAGCTGCTAAGTTGGATTTCAAAAGCCCTAGTACATCAGCGGGATTTGTGTTTGATCCTTCGAAATTCAAGTTCGAATTCGGTGCACAGAAGAGTGATGCGGCAAATAATTCCCAAAATCTATCTGCAGCGAGAAACCCATTTCTTGCCGCGGCTCAATCTAGTGCATCATCAAAGACATTGCCATTCTCTTTTGGTAGATTGGAAGTTGGAAAAAGTTTTGGCTCAATGTCCCCTTTTGGGTCTGAGCAAGCTCCCACACAAGTTTCAACTCCATTTGCATCGAACTTAGTCCAACGTCCATATGTTGCATTGGCTGAGAGTACACCAAATAGCGAGATTTCTGTGTTACCTGTCAGTGGCACAAACACTGGGACACAATTGTTGGGACAGGACTACCAAAGCAATGATTACCTGAGTGTTACTACTCAGGGACAAAGCTTCATAAATAACCAGATGACTGATCAAGGGCAATATTTCCAGAGCGATTGGGAGAGCATGCAAGACAGATATTACGATGCAGTCTATGACGAAAATGGTGCTCTTTATGACGAGAACTCTTTCTATCAGAATGATGATTTCCATAACGATGGGGAGTATTATACAGCCGAGGATGTTTACTATGGCGATGAAGATGCCTACTATGCGAACAGTGAGCAAGGCTTTGAGTATTATGACCAGGACCTGCCAAGAGATGTCCCACCCGCTGACAGTGATGCGAATTCAGACAGGATGTCCCAGCCAGAGGCCGCTGCTACGTCGGAAGAAGTGGTTCCGCATGTGGTGCAAATGATTGATGATGACATCTTTGTCACGTTTGTGAAGAAAGCTAGTTTTGCTTTACGTGCTAAAGCATCTAGACTCCTGCTTCCTCCTAATTTTTATGCAACTAGTTCACACCCAGCCTGTTCAGGATGCCATGGGTGTGGAATGGAAGTGAGCAATTCAGCAGCTATAGCACCTGACAATGAACAGCCCCAGTTGTCATCTATTGAGAATTTGGGTACAGCTGAGCAGAAACCGGCCATATTTGGAGCGACAGCAAGCGGAACACAGGGTGGCTCAGGCCAAGAATTCTTTTCTTTTGCTGATCTTGTGAAGAGTCAAAGCAAAGGCATTTTTACAGGTCAGGTGACAACAACAACAAAAGCTTTTTCTGGAGCTGGATCAATGCTCTTTGTAGCAAAGGAGGCGCAGGAAGAGAATGATTTTGATCCAACATTCAAGCCAATTGTAGAACTAAAAAAGAAGGAAGACTTGAAAACAGGAGAGGAGGGCTATGTGGATTTATTTAAAAATAGAGCTAAGTTGTTCCGGTTTGATTTCGATGCAAAGCAATGGAAAGAGCGTGGTGTAGGGGATATGAGACTTAGTTATAATCCAGATACAAGCTATTGCCGTGTGATTATGAGAAGAGATACGGTATTAAAGTTGTGCGCTAACCATCCAGTGATGCCTGATATTGAATTGAAACCCCATGGAATGTCGTCCACATCATGGCTGTGGGTATCAGGAGCAGATTACTCAGAGGGAGAACCACAGATGCAACAGTTTGCTGTTAGATTTAAGTCCAAAGAAATTGCTGATGAATTTAAGAACGTGTTTCAAGATTGCCAGAAGAGAATTGTCACATATTTGAATGAGCTGGACCAAAAGAAATCAGCTGACAGTGGTGCAGCAGTTGAGGGACAGCCTTCACGTGCTTATGTTGACTCTCAAATTAGGCATGATTTTTCAATGGAAGACTTGGTTATAACATATGTAAAAGAGCCTGACATAGTTGAAGCAAACAGAGCATCTATGTTAATGCTACCGAGGACTTTTTTCACTGCATCATCTATCCCCCCTTGCTCAGGATGTAGTGGCTGCTTGGTGATTTCACGACAAGAAGGACATGATATCACAGATGGGAGTGTCATTTTGAAGGAGCAGACTGAAAGAAAAGAGAACAAATCGACGTTTCTTTCATTCGCAGACCTTGCCTCAAGTAGTACTGTTGAACCTGTTGCGTTTCAATCAACTGGTAAAGGGTTTGTTGGAGCAGGCACTGCCTTGTTCACTTCTCCAAAACAAAATGAGGACCCAAATACCTTTGACCCAACGTTCAAGCCAATTGTAGAGCTAAAACGGAAAGATGACTTGAAAACAGGAGAGGAAGGCTATGTGGATTTATTTAAAAATAGAGCTAAGTTGTTCCGGTTTGATTTCGATGCAAAGCAATGGAAAGAGCGTGGTGTAGGGGATATGAGACTTAGTTATAATCCAGATACAAGCTATTGCCGTGTGATTATGAGAAGAGATACGGTATTAAAGTTGTGCGCTAACCATCCAGTGATGCCTGATATTGAATTGAAACCCCATGGAATGTCGTCCACGTCATGGCTGTGGGTATCAGGAGCAGATTACTCAGAGGGAGAACCACAGATGCAACAGTTTGCTGTTAGATTTAAGTCCAAAGAAATTGCTGATGAATTTATGAGCGTATTTCAAAAATGTCAAAAAATTATAGAGATATATTTGAATGCTAGCAACCTACCAGCAGCACAGTTACCCACAGATCATGGAAAAGTCCAGCCTGTAAAGGAGGAAAAGTATAGAGAGAAAGTCGCACAAGATGAGGCCAAACCTGACAAGAAGGCAACTTCTACAGAGAAAGTCAGCTCTGATGGCAAATCAATTGTTCTGAACAATGGAATGTTTGGATCATCAAAAGGGGGTAATGGCTTAGGACTTGGGCAAAGTCCTGGTAGTCCAGTCACATTTGCTGAATCCTTTGCTAGTGTGATTGCTGACCCCCAGGCTGCCAATGGGGCAGTAAGTGTCGCTTCGAGTGCCTCTTGGACTGTAGATAGTGGGATATTCAGTGTACCTGTGTTAAATTCTGGCTCAGCTGCAATGATGTCTCCATTTGGAAGTGTTCCGTTTGGAGGCCAATATGAAAGCAACGAGGGTCAGTCTACCGATGATGATCAGAGACTTGCGATGACACAGGCACAAAGTGGTAGTAAAGACCATGACGTAGATTATTGGTTATGTGAGGAATGTTCTGTGGAGAACATAATAGAAAATGAAACTTGTATTGGATGCAATGCAGCAAAAGGGATTTTAGAGACTACAGGCCAATCCAAATCGCATCAAAGCCGGAAAGACAAGCCTTTTGGGATATTTAAAGTTAAAGAAGGCTCTTGGGAGTGCCCAGCGTGTATGTTGCAAAATGATAAAGACAAGAAAAAGTGCATTTCTTGCGGCTCAGATTGTCCAGGTGCAAAGGCGGCAGTGCCAAAACCAGCAAGTCCTCCTCAAGAAAGCTCGACATGTAAGACTTTTGGAATGTTTAAAGTTAAAGAGGGTTCTTGGGAGTGTCCAACATGTATGTTACAAAATGATGAAGACAAAGAGAAATGCATTTCATGTGGTTCGGGCAGTCCACGTGTACAAGCAACTGCAAAGAAGCCAGTAAGTTCTGTACAAGAAATTCCAACAAACAAATCTTTTGGAATGTTTAAAGTTAAAGAGGGTTCTTGGGAGTGTCCAACATGTATGTTACAGAATGATAGAAGCAAAGAGAAATGCATTTCATGTGGCTCTGACAGTCCACACGCACAGACCACAGCTCAAAAGCCAGCAAGTTCTGTACTAGAAAGTTCAACAAGCAAAGCTTTTGGAACCTCAGCAAGTAATTTAGGAACAAACCCAGATTCTCCTACTGCCTCATCTATTGGACCAAATACCAGCTCTATTGTATTTGGGAATCAAACTTCAATTTCATTTCAAACAACTCCCCAGTCTGCACCTTTCCCTATGCCTTCATTATCTATGCCTTTGTTTAAATTTGGCAGTACAGTAAACCAGGAGAGTACTGCTACAACTCAACAGTCAAGTGATTCTTTGACATGGAAAGCAGCTACTGACAAATCTGGAGGAGTGGCAGACAAACCATCCTTGTTTGGGACTCAGTTTGTGACCTCAAATCAGCAGAAGGATAGCACCCCTAATAACTATTGGTCATCAGCTGAGACACCCATTAAACCTGGTGATTCCATATTTGGCAAACCTAAACAAGAAAATCAGAATGAAGGGAAGAGTCTACTCTCTCAGCCTGCAGCTAATGCCTTTGAGATGCCAAAGACAGGAAATGGCCCTCTTCGAGATAGTGCATCTACTCCCTCGACATATGTTGTTACTCCAGGAAGCCCAGAGAGCCCATGCAAAGAAGACGGGGGTGGTATTCAATGCAGTCCACTTGTCAACTTGGAAAGGCTTGATAATCCAAAGACAGGCGAGGAAGATGAGATTGTAGTATTTTGCGAGAAGGCAAAGCTGTACAGATACGATGCTGTTGGAAAAGAGTGGAAGGAGAGAGGAGTTGGAGAGCTGAAAATTTTGCAAAGACGTGATGCATTGAACAAGTATCGACTAATAATGCGAAGAGATCAGATACGGAAGGTATGTGCTAATCATTTCTTAGTTCCTGGAATGGATCTAGTGGGGATGCCAAATTCTGAGAAAATGAAGATTTGGACAGCAAGTGCTGACTTTGCGGATGAAGAAGCCAAGAAAGAGACTTTTGCAGCTCGATTTAGGAGCTTGGAAATCGTTGAGAAGTTTGAATCAGCCTTTGTAAGAGCTACAAGTGGTGAGAAAACTAAAGAGGAATACAGATCAGAGCAAAAATCGTCAGGAAATAAGTTAGATGATACATTGGAAGGTGAGTTCATCGGGGATGCTGATAAGAATGAAGATGGAGCCACAGTGGGGAGCTCTGGTGTTAAAGATGTTGACTTGCGAGTTACTGAAGTTTTGTTACCTTCAACAGAAGATCAAAACAAAGCAGAGAAGTTGCTATTGCCAAAAGAGTTCTTTAATACACCCAGCAGTGGCAGTATTGATGTCACAAGTGATAAGGCAGATGTGACATTCAGGTATGTACCTTTAAAAATCAAGGAATGAAATTCTGATCATTTGTCTACGAGGATAGTTAGAAAACTGTAGGCCATTTGTTGTGGGACTTCTGACCATAGATGGGTTTCTACCTGAGGGTTTATAAACAATCTCCCTAAAGGATTTATACTGTGGCTAGTATTGATATTTTTTGTGTTTACATTGAATCACTGCGACTTTATTAGCAGAATTTTTTCGAGAAATGTGCGCTGCTAGTTGTCTTTTAGAAACGTCAAATGCTTAATATCTACGTTCGTTTGTGATCTGATAATTGCTGAAGTATGTTTACCCTTGAAGATATTTTGAGCAGAGATAACTGATTTGAAGTTTTGAAGTAGTGTGTGCTTTAGCATCATTCAACCAAAAGAGAAGAGAACAAAATGCTTTAACACCCTGTAATAATGTGAAATGGTATCGATCTCTTCTTTTCAAAAGAATATGTTTATTTTGCCCCGAAATGAAATTTCCATCTAGCACAAATTGCATAAGGATGCAATAACTTTGTGCTGCGTGTTCACTGGGAACGAAATAGCGAAGTGAAGTAAAGCAAACGAGCAGGAGCGAACTAAAGCGAGTGGAACATCATACAGAGAGCGAAAAAGCCGTGAATCTGGCAGTCTGTAATTTAAACATTGATACTACAATGGTATACGTAGAATGAAAAGGAATGCATTATCTTGTATTGTTTTTGCATGAATCTACCTCTTGACTCTAGTCATTGAACGTTCTTTGCCACTTCCAGCTATGTTTAATGAAGTAGGCATGCGTCCTTTGTTGTGTGTGCTATTTGATGCTTTTATTAAATTAACTGTACAGGAAGATTGCTTCTCTAGAATGCTTGTTATTGATCTGCAGAACGCCTGGTCAAGCAAAAGATCGACCGACTGAAGTCTTTGTCACTCCCAAATCATCACTGTTCACTACTGGAGATCTTGCAGCACCAGTGCAGGAACCGAAGTCTCCCGAAAAGTTTAGCGAGGATTGCTCTGCATCGTTTTCTCCAATTGTACAATTGGAAAAAGTTAAAGTTGAGACTGGAGAGGAAAGCGAGGTCACGCTGTTTTGTGATAAAGCCAAGCTCTATAGGTATGATGATGAAGGACGGCAGTGGAAAGAGCGTGGCTTTGGTGATTTGAAGATCTTGAAAAATGTGAAAACTCAATCAGCTAGGATGATAATGCGTCGCGATCAAGTCAAGAAAATTTGTTTGAATCATTCCATTGTATCAGGAATGAATCTGGAGTTTATGGCTAAAAGGACAAACACATTGATATGGTTCACACATGCAGATTTTGCAGATGAAGAAGCGAGAGCAGAAAAGTTTGCGGCAAGGTTTAAAAGTGAAGAAATCATGAAGAAGTTTAAGGATTGTTTTGATGATATTCTGAGAGATGGAAGCAGTTTGGATAGTCCAAAGAAAAATGAAGGTTTGGTGAAAGATCGTAGTGGTGTGGAAGATTTGGAATTGAAGCCGGCTGTTACTCAGAAGCAAGAGACTGAGAAGCAGGAGGAAATTGAAGAGCGAATGGAGGGCGATCCATTGAATGGAAATAGCAAAACCAAAGAAAGTTCCTCAACTATTCAGAGCTTTGGGCCATCCCTAGTTCAGGCCATTGCGTCCACGGCAATCTCTTCACAGGAAGTGACAAGTACACCTGTTTTTTCATTTGCCACAAGTGCTGCAAGTGAAAGCGATAAAGTTGAATCTAAAAGTAAGTTTTCTTGGTCAGCTCCAGGAACTCAGAAATTGTTTTCAATTGGCACGTTGTCAGTCGGTTCTAACACTACTACGGAAGCCCAGTCCCATGTTCGGGCAAATTCACCCACAGATAAGCAAAACTTTGGGTTTTTTAACTTTGACTGGTCAAAAACTACTTCAAGCAAAGGTCCGTTTTCATTTACATCTTTTGCAAGCAAAACTGTGGAAGACGTGCCTTTTGATGTCAATGATACTGGTGATAGAGAGCAAGTACCTAGATTTAATTGGAGTGGACTAGGGCAAAAGAAGGAAGTGACTGTGTCTGATGCTGACTTGCTGAAAGAGGACACTAGTAAGTATGATGAAGGTAAAAGTCCCGATTGTACACACTCTCCAGGAAAGTTGGAGGAAATTGTTCCAGGAAAGTTGGAGGAAGCTAAAAGTCCCGATTGTACACACTCTCCAGGAAAGTTGGAGGAAACGTATGATCCGTCTGAGGCGATTGTTTCCTTGGAAAGAGTTGAAAGTTCAACCGGGGAAGAATGCGAGGATGTGACTTTTGTTGCTTGGGCAAAAGCGTACCGGTTTGACAGTGAATCAAAGCAATGGAAGGAGCGTGGAGTAGGAGATGTTAAAATTTTGCGACATAAAAGTACAGGGCAATATAGATTGTTGATGAGGAGAGCTCAAGTTAAAAAGATTGCCATAAATCATGTTTTGACCAAAGATATGAAGCTTGAAGCAAACAGAACTGCAAAGAACAGCTGGATTTGGTTTACAAATGCGGATTTTTCGGATGAAGTATCAAAACCGGAGAAGTTTACAATCAGATTTAAGAATGAGGATGCATCAACACGATTTAAAGGTGTTTTTGATGATGCTGTGAAGAAGTTGAATGATGGGCCTAAACCGGAGATGATGTCCGAAGGTGTATGCCACAGGGAGAGCCTTACAAAATCGAAGGAAAGTACGACGGAAGAAAATATTGAGACTGACTTGATGTCAGCAGCTGCTGACGAATTGCACATCACTTATGTGAAACAACCGACCAATGAGGAGAGAGAACATGCGGATCGTTTGCTTTTGCCTAGTGGATTTTTTGCGCCTTTTAGTGAAATTCCCAAACGAAAAAATATTCAAACTAAGAGCGAGGTTTCACTTGTCGTTAAGCAACCTGATGACAGTCATGGTAAGATGGCTTTCAGTATGATTGGAGATGGATTGTCATTTGCTGACTTGGTCTCTCAACCAACTGGTACATTTTCTGGTTTTGGATCTAGTCCTGATAAGCAGAATGGATTTAAAGGCCAGGGATCTGTCCTGTTCGGTAAAAGGGAAGAAGGTAGTAGTCAGTGTGCTGATGGAGAAGACTTCTTGTCTTTCAAACCCATTGTCTCCCTGACTGTAACAGAAACAAAAACAGGAGAAGAAGAGGAAGAAGTTATGTTTGCAGAGCGCTGCAAGCTTTATAGATTGGACAAAAACAGCAATCAATGGAAAGAGAGAGGCATCGGGGATATGAAGATTTTATTTCATGGACAACAACATACTTCCAGAGTTATTATGCGAAGAGATATCGTTTTTAAATTGGGAGCAAATCACTTAATACTGCCTGGCATGCAGCTGAAACCAAAGGAAGGTAGAGAAACGACTTGGGTATGGAAAACAAACGCGGACATATCAGACGAAGAACCCAGGGAAGAAACGTTCACTGTGAAATTCAAAACTGCTGAAATCGGAAGGAGGTTTGCTGAGGTATTCGAAAATTGTATGACAAGAGCTGAAGAGGAAGGTGTAAGAGAAGAAAAAGTCGAAGAAAATAGAAAAAGTCCAAGTTACTCATCATTTGAGCGGTTGTCTACTACTAGCACAGAAAATCCCGTGTTGGAATTAGACCCAGCGTCAAAAGCGTTTGTTGTAAATGAGGCGGAATATTCAAAGCAACTCACGCCAACTCAAGGTGATTCCCTACAACCGGCTGCAGATGATCAGAGAGATCCCTCAGCCAAGCTAGGCGGTGACAAAAACTTACCAGCAGAAATTGAAGAGAATGGAAAAGCTGCTGTTAGTACTTTTGGGTCGCGATTTTCAGGGTTAGACTTCTCTGCGCTTGCAAAAAGTGACAGTGGTGCATTCCAAACTTCATCAAAAGGCGAGTTTGTCAACGCTGGTGCAATGCTTTTCGCACAAGGAGCCAAGGATGCGGAAGGGCAGAATCCGCGCCTGGAAGCAATAGTGCAACTGGAACAAGTGCAAGCAAAATCTGGAGAGGAGGATGAAGATGTTATCTTTGAAAGCAAAGTCAAACTGTTTCGATTTTCTTCAGAGACAAAAGAGTGGAAGGAGAGGGGTGTAGGGGCCATGAGACTGTTGCATAACAAAGAGAAGAATACGCGACGGTTGGTCATGAGACGAGATGTTGTGTTCAAAATTGCCGCCAATCATGCGCTTACGAAAGGAATGAAGCTGGATGTTATGAAGTCGTCACCTCGTACCCTAACATGGAAAGCTCTTTCAGATGTCTCCGATGACGAGCCAGTTGATGCAATGTTTGCTGCCAAGTTTAAGTCTGAGGATGTTATGCGTGAATTTTCACTTGCTTTCGAGGCCATGTGTTCTGGAGAAGAATTGGAGCTGCGCGGGGATAATGCAAAGAAGGATGGAAATGAGAAAGAGGCTACTATGGCGCAATGTTGTAGTCCAGGAATCAGAGAGGAGCTGCAGGATTATTTAGACGATAAAGCAGGTGCATCTTCCAATTAGTTGTTGTTGTAGTAGCTAGGAGCATTTTCAGATGCTAACTTAATGTAGTAAATGATAGCTCAACCTTTGATTTACTACAGAGTACAAGGCATTCTTGTATAAAGTAACTGTTTTTCTGAGCTTGGGTTTAGGACAGATGCAGGTAAGAGGGGACACTAGAAAGTTCACTTAGGCCTCACCTCATTGCCATTCGTTTGTGACATTCGTTTTGATTTCTGGACGTACTTTCTGAGAAACTGGTCGTTTTCTTTTCCTTTGTGGTATAGCAACTCTATTTTCCATGTCAACAAATGCTCATGATATATACTGCTATTGGGTGACTCATGCAAGGCGTGTTGTTTTTGTTTTTTGGTAGATCTATTAGTACGTGGCCAATATTTTACATAGCACTCTTAGATATGCCAATTGACACTGTGGAAAGAGATAGTAATGAGCAGAATTGGTCGAAAGTCTGCTTTTGTTATAGATTTTTGTCACGAATGCAGGAAAATCGCGTCATATAATCGAGCAGTTTTCGAAAATGTGCCTTGCCATTAGTAGATAGAGAGTGATTTGACAGTTGTTTTGTAAACCAACCGTGCATGTTAGGACAGCGCACCTGCTGTTATAGGTTTTAAGTTGTTGTACATTGCATGCATTATTTCTTGTCACGTCGAAAATGATGTATTTGAAAAATGGAATTCAAGGACTTTAGAGCAACCAACTGAATACCATTTTGTTCTTTCAACGATAACACCTGTAGATCTTTATTGATAAGCGAACATTGTCAAATCAAGACGGTAATTGGGATTGTGGAAGGCACAGACCAGGTCAAGCTTTCTGTTCTCTGATTTCCAATTGTAAGCAATCTCGTTTATCAAATGGTAGTGTAATTTGTAGAAACAAAACACTAGCAATTTAATTCTGAATGCCGTGCTTTTTAGAAGTATCGTTAATGACGTGAGACCTCTTACTTCGGAGTTATACAGTCAACCTCGCATAATTCGGATCACACGGGACTGGCTGATTCTGTCCGGATTACAGAAAATCCGGTTTACGTAGAAACTTTTTCAGTGTTGCACTTTAATAGGAAACTAATTGGACTTAGCAATTCGGTCCGGAATATGCAAAAATCCGGATAAAACCGATCCGAATTATGCAAGTTTGACTGTACAAACATGTCAGAGCCAGTCCCGTCAGCGGAATTTTCTTAGCGGAATGTAAGAAGCCAGATTATTATTAATGAGAATAAATACAAGTCCCATCTCATTAGTATACGTCCCATCTCCTCCAATCTCAAAAGAACTCTGTAGTAAATCATAGGAGTACAAGTCCATTGGTTCTTCCTGGACTACAAGTACCCTTTTACTTTTTCCTACCAAATTTGAGCAAATTCGGTGGATCATTTATGCTCACGTTGAAAGAGCCATTGCGCCTTTATGACCCCCTCCTTTATGACCCCCTCCGGTCCACACTGGTGAGATACGTATACACTAGAATATAGTGCTGTGGGAGTTTTGAATAGGCCCTGCTCTGTTCGATATCCTGCACAGGGGCATGCCTTCGTGCTGTTAGTACCCATCAGTTCCCCAAAGACAGTCGGTAGAACCGTTGATTGATAATGTTGAGCCATGGGTCTTAGTAAGGGACCGGGCCAGTTTATGATATTTGTTATTGGAGGTAGAGCCTGACATTCACGTCGATTGGCTCTGCATGCATTTTGTCAGTAAGTCATACCCAGAAGTGATATGCCTTGTTTTTACCATGATGATGTCACAAATGAAGAGAGTTATAGATGAGCCGAGAAGACAAGTAACTTCAGCAAAATTGCAGTTGTGTTACGGTTGGAATTCTGGCAACAATTCTGCTGTAATTCGTTAGCTATGATCCATTCAAAATCTTCCTTTGGTTGTCCAGGTTATTGATTGCGTTAACTCCATTATCTGTAGTTATTTCTACACTTCAATGTCAATTTAAAACACGCAGTTTTCTTTTCTCATTCTCGAACACACACCTGTATGCAACGTCTGTTTTCGCGCATGCGTCTGTTCACTTATTGTTTTGTTCTCAAACTATGGTATTGCTATTTAGTTTTAGATAAAGAATTATATGATCTTGAAAGAATGACCATTTTTCGTAAGTTTAATTACGATGTAAAGTCTTTAATCATAATAACTGTGGTGAACTTTTCAGGACAAATTGCCGCTCCCAACAAAGGGACAGCTCTATCCTTTCAAGGCCCTTTTTAATTAGCAGAGTGTGGCCTGTTGTTCATCGAACAATGATGTTGTTGAAAGTAGTAGCACAGAGCGCAAGCCACAAAATTATGATGACGCTGTTTTGTTCGGAAATCAACACAAAATATGATTAAATTGAAGTTGACAGATTTTGTTATATATTTGAAGTTATTTCTACATTATTTGTTGATGAAATTCACTTATAGCTTTTAGTCTTCCAACCTTTAGAAAGTTTTGAACTTGACTTGCCATATGGTGTTGTTCTCTAAGAATTTACTACAAAAGTCTTGATCGACTTGGGAAGTACGCGGTACGTCGCTAACTCGTAGTTGCGACTAAAATCAATTAGTTGACTGCGGCATCTACCTGAGGCAATTATGCGACGATCGTTGACTTTTGAAAGTTGTATGTTGCGAGCTGTGACGAAAGGCATCAGCAAGGGAATGGACAGATCATTATCGACAATATCCAGAAGGATTCAATTTCTGTCTTTTTGGCTGAGAGTCCCGTCACATGAGAAATTTCATGCCGGCATGAGTTCATTTCACTGTCGGTCAAACCCATAACGTGTTTACATGAGCAATGCGAAATGAAACTGAAGCCGGCATGAGTTTCATTTCGGTTTTTCAAAGCGGCATGCGACTTCGTGCCGGCACTAATGTTGGTTTATTTACCGCGTGAACGAGATTTTTCCATTTTGAAAGAGTTGAACTTTGAAATAGGGCTTCAGGATTGGCAAAACTTTACGATTTGGCACGCAATATTCACTTCGCTGCAGTGGCGGATTTCATTTCCTAGAATCATTCAAATATATGCCAAATTGCGGCTAATCTACTTCCGTGGGGCGTTGGCTCCCTGAACCTCCCAAAATCCGCTACTGCTTCCTATGACGTAGCGTGCCCTCCGTAACTGGGGGAGGTGTAAGGCAATAACTTACAGGAACCTTAACACAATTGGAGATTTACCGGTATGACCCCCTTTTAAAGTTACTACTTGTTTAGACATTCAGGGATGTGAATCATGAGCTCATTCGCAGGAATTACAGCTTACATTTGGGGCCAGATAATTTCTTATAGTGACAGGATGATACAAAAGAAAAATTTATTAATTTTACCCTCTAGAATAGCTGAAAAGCCATCTCCCAGACTAAAATTTGACAGGCTCCAAAAATAACAAAGACCCATGAAATCAAGAGGAAGTACGGCAAATTTTGATTTCCAATACTAATACTTGTTCCTTTTTTGGTTGATTTTTCGTTTAGCCAGCACTAATCAACGCAACCTACAATTAGATATCTCTGATAAATAAAACTAGATGAATATGTCCTTGTAAATTAGCTCGAATCTTTCGCTGTATTTTTTTGTCTTAATTTCCTGTGTAAATCAGATTGGATTTTATTATCAACATACTCACTTTGTGTGAAAGTGCAAGAAAATAAGTTACCCGAACGGGACTTGAACTCGTGACACTCAACTTTGTACGTCGTGAGTTCGAGTCTCTCTCAGGTCACTCATTCTTTCCCACTTTCATTTCACAACTTGTCCTATATCCCATTGCCATTTCTATTTAATTTTTGATCGATGTTAATTTACATTAACTAGATGAAAGAACTAGTTTGGAAGAGAAAACTTAAGTAAAGTTTTCTATTTTATGTGATATTTTTGCATATCTGTATATTTTTAACGATAGTATGTATTAGTTATATTTTTAATTGTTCTATTGTATAGTAAATGGGGGCCCCTTGTAAACGAGCATTCGCTGAAGGGCCACCCTCCTTATATCATATGAAAATGAAATGAAAATGAAAAGTGGTTGCAACACAGCAATATTAATTTGATAAGAAACCAAGTACTACACAGCCTAAAATTTAAGAAATTTTTTGAACTACAAGGAAAGAGTTAAGAAACTTTAGAACTTTCTGTATCACCTTTCACAGTTCCGGAAGCCCCCTTTTGCTCCGTGGACTTAACAAGTTTCCATTGCAATATGTTTCATGTGCTCAGCCTTTTGAGCGCTACAATAGACGATGTTTTCCGTTTTGCTTTCGTTATCACTTCAATTTTTTTCATTGCCGTAAGAAACTTTTGGAACTAAAATGTGGGAAGAAATTGAAAACTTTTACTACTAGGCCTTGAGCCAGGCTTTTTATAGAAAAAACGTGTATAACAGTTTTATTATGTATGTTCGAACTTTGAAATGTTTGGTTGAAGATGTAATGAAGAATTATGATCAAAAGATCGGTGGTACAATAAGAGAGTTTCTGATGCTTCAATTTGTACAGAAGATGAAGTTGGCAGAGACATGCTCAACCATATAATTGATCTTTTGTCAGAAGACGCAACAAGCAAGGATTTTTGCAAGCAGTTCAAAATCAAGACCTGAAACACCATAGGGAATCAGATGAGTTGCAAGCCATGAATTTTCTTCCAGACCAAAGAGACCTTGGTATCAATCTGACGTTGTGTATGACTCATAGATTTGGTGAATACTTTGTGTCCGCACGGTTCTAATGCAAGAGAACTTTGATCAGGTCATTGACAGGTCTCAGTGTGGCCTGGAGAACATATTGAATGCCTAAACAAGGAAAATTATCTGGTAAGTTTAGCTGCCAGCTTTTGAAATTTGAACTTTACTTTGCTCAGAATAAGTTCCACTTTTCAAAGGTAACCATATCAGCGATGTCTTATGCAGGATACCGACGATACAATGCTTGATTTATTGATGTTGACCTGGTCTTTAATCTCTGATCTAAACGACCGCATTCTTTGCCATTTAATAATTCGGATAATTTTGCATATCAGATGAGTTGTTGAATTATTAATTTCTTTATTCCTTAATGCAAACATAAACAAAGCTTCGGATTTGAGGACACTTAGATGGAACTTTTAGGCTATTGAAATCATGAATCCTTGTGTTTCTTACTTTACTATAGTGTATAAATATTTAAAATGTGGGGTCTGTTCTAAGTAACAACTGATTTATCTAATGCAAGAAAGATCTATACTGTATCTAATCGAGGTAAACCACTCAATTAAATTTTAATTAGCATATCCTTTGTCTAGCTGCAGTTTATGAGAAGGCGTTGGCTGAATGTCTGAGAGTCCATTTGCACGATGGTTATTTGATGTCCTGGTTGGAACTTGTTACTGAAAGTTGACCGAAAATAATATTTACCTGAATGTTCGCTTGCATTTTTATTAGCAGGCGAGCACTGTTATTTGGTTTGAAATTAATGTAGGCCCAAGGCATTAAGCTTATGTGCTTTAAATCTCAAAAGGGACCGAGGACCCTCCAGGGCGGACAGCAGAGTTTGCAGAGATTATTGTGGAGATGAAGTACCAACTGCTATCAGATAAATTTCAGTATATGTTATTATACAGTGACGTAGAGCTAGATTTGTACGGGGGGGGGGGAGGTGGGGAGGTTTCTAATAAGATTGATCCAAAAAGCCAAACCGTTGACGAAACAGTGCTTTAATGTATCATCCTGTTAATGCGTTATCCAAATCAGCTAAGTTTGAGGACAAATATTCGAGTCTTAATATGCTAGAACTTAGACCATTTCGTGAAAGTAAGAATATGTGAAGTGGTTCTCGAAAGATTTAATGAAACCATCACTTTTGTTGCCTTTGTAAGTAACATCCTTAGGTTCCTAGAGAACAACTGCCAAAGGCGAAGATATCTCAGTATACATGAAATCACATTCTTTTTTTTATACGAACCAGTAAAATTGAGGTTCATGCTGGGGGTATAATCACTTTAGACAAAGACAAAATACAAGAAAATATTCTTCCAGATATATACTCTTTGCTAAAAGTCTTGGTATACTTACGACTTTCTTTGCGCACTGATGATTTGGGTGTTTCGAGAACTTTTAGCAAACATTGTAGAGCTTAAAAAGCTTTATGTCAGTTTTAAATCATTATACGACAGTGCTTCAGTCTCAGCTTGTTCTCCATTTGTTCTTAATTTTCCACAAATTTTTGAGGCTTGTATTCTTATAAAATTGTTCTTATAAAAGAGAATGAATGTAGTTGGTCACGATACGAGCATTATTTCTTCAGCTGTTTCATTTCTGTTGTTTTGAAACACCAGCTAATTGTTTCTGCTAGACACGACCTGGAAACACGCAAGTCGGTATACCACCTTCTCTCGGTTCTTTCAAGTTATATAGTTGCTTACGTAATACTCGCTTGTTTTGTATCTCAGAAATATATATTACCTATGAACATTCTAACATAATGCCATAGCTAGAAATTAATTGGCTGGTAAGACGAGGAATCTAATTTCTAATAGAATGAATTTAACTATGATTTCTTTGCTGGTGATTTTGCTCTCTGAGGGCAGGAAAGAGATCGCAAGTGCATTACAACAGTGCTAACTTCATGTCTTTTAAAGATCGTACATTTACTCCTCATGTCATAAACTTTTTTGTTTCTGGAAGCTGAGAGTGAGTTAAATGGCAGAAAATTAGAAAAATTTTCCTATTTGTAGTCCACTTCACATGTACTATGCTTGCTAAATTTTTCGTTTTTTACTTCTGCTAATACACGTTTTTTATATGAAAGATTTTTTGTCCAGTACTGCTTTCTTAGCTTTTTCATGATTCCTATACGAAAATTTTCTTGCGATTTTCTTAGCAAGATATTCGAGTTTGTGTATCACATCCGTGGTGCAAACTCAAACAGGCACTTGACAGACTCAACACTGAAATACATAAATCATCATAGGCCATCTATACACATTAGACATGATGATGGGTTTGCGTAGAAATTGGGTTTTCATGTGTATCAACTTATCAACTTTCTTAGATCTCAAAATCCAGTAAAATGAACTTTCTTAACTCTTTAAGCAATCGAGTACTGCTGCCTTATTCACAACTTTCTTATAAAAAGAACGTGTATAGATAGAATAGTCAAATAATGACGATGCAGAGTTTAAAAGTTCACATCACCGAGGGTGAGATCATAGAGAGACACCACTTTCATTTCAGAATTGGCTAGCCAAATGCATACCTACTGGTATTTGTGATAAACTTTCCTCGCCAGAATGATAACCGTATGCTCCATACGCTCCTAATAGTCTGGTTGTGGGGGCGGTGTTTGTAGTTCGAAATCAGTTGGATAATCTTTGTAGCTATTGTTTTCAGATCTGCGGCTAAAGAGGAACAGATGAACTAGGTCTATTATTTAATTTTTAATTCAGAACTTGATTGTTAAGTAAATTTAGAATATTGTGTCTGAGTCAGATAGTAAAATCTGTTTATGACTGAAGAATGTGTTTTCATTTCATCTGAGGTGCTTAAGTTGTGCGTTTTGTTTTAAACTCAATTGCTCCAATTTGGAAAAACTTTGATACCGGGTTTTTCTAGTATGTATCTCAGATTGTATAAAGGTACAATTACCCTGATAGAATAAAACGAATGAAATGAAGAAATGCAATTTATAGAATTGAATCAAGACGAAAGTAAGAATAAGGTTTAGGTTGATCCCAGATGCCATTTTGTGGGTTGGGCAGTGCCTGGTACAGGGGCACTTGTTCTTGGTCATAGACATAGTGAGGTAGGGTGCTCATTTGCTTTCTTTGCAGTCTTTATCCCCCCGGTATTGCTACCAGGCACTCGTATGTCGAAGGGTGGATAGTGAGCGAGCATTCATACAAAGGTCCTAAGTTAGTCTCGAGCCATCGGTCTCCTGCACCGCAGACGAGTACCCCAACTACGCAACGACTCTTACATTTCAAGGTGAAAGTAGTTGAGTGAACCGAAGTGAAAGTATCGAGATAATTTACATTAGACAGAATTGATAAATTGGCTGACAGAATAGCTGGTATGAAGCACAAAATTGCTTGTATCTAACGTAAACATTGGCGGGCCTAGTCAAACGGTGGAATTAGCTGAAATAACAGACGCTATATTAGTAAAATGTTCACATGAAATTGCGATCTTACAGCCTATCATTCCGAATTAAAAAAAGCAAGGACTTTACACTGATTTGATGGCATACTAAGGGAGACAGTAAGTGAAAACTGCTCATTCTTAACAGCAGGCGACAGACGGAGAAATGGCAGAAATCAACTTCATTATTTGAGTAAAGATCTACTTTTTCATGCAAACCTCCAGCTAAATGATCTTGAAATCACTGAGTCACTGTTTCAGATTAGCAAGAATAGACGGTTAAGCTCCTGCACCTGCCAGAAACCGACGTGTAACTGCGTTTCTTGCACAGAACAACATTGTTAAACCGATATAGTGAGTTAAGCTAGGTCTGATGTTCCATGCCGCAATTGGAGGCTTTTACTGAGAATGAACGTGAAGATTACATTTTCAGCTCGTGAAAATCCCTCTGTTTTGATCATATTCTAGTGAACTGCTTGCACTGAAAGAACAGAGATTACAAGAGATTTGTTAGCTTGTCAGGACAGATTTGGCACAAGTAGGCATGTCTTCCTTCATTAAGGTGATTACGTAGCTTCAACTCTATTGAATAACTTTGTAGCTGCACCTATCATAGAAAACTTAAAACAGATGTTTGCCTGTAAACGATATATGTATATGCCATGACAAGATAAAGCAGTGCTTTTCCACAGAGCTTTGTAAAACTGGATGATTCAAGGAATGAGTTCTTCAAAATTGGCTTGTCATGGTCCCTAGTTGATGTGTGATAGTCAAAATGCTTCGTCTTTGTTTTTTTTCAAAATGGATCGAAAAGCAATGAAAATATATCAAAATGAAAGACTTCAATTTGATAATCCTTCAACTTAAATTAAGATCTCTCTTGTATCAGAAATTGAGCATCACTTATAATTCAGCAATGCGGAGTGGCTAGATTCAGCACTGAACCAGAGAAATGACACAAGCAGAGTTTACGATGCAATATAATAAGTATTTTTATTACTGTTAATTTATCACGTCGTTTTTTAATCATTATGATATTAGTATATTTACTAGAACTTTGGTATATCATCAAATTTTCTAAGGTCTGGGATAAAAATTTGAGGACTTTGAGCATGTTTCTTGATATGTTGAATCCGTCTCAACTTCATACAGTATTGCGAACTAAATGCATCCCATCAAATCATCTGCAGATGATCTGGCTAATGTTGCGGCTAAATCCCCTTAGTTTTAACTGCCTTGATTCAATTAGTTGCCACAGTTCAGTTCAATTTTCCCACTTTCACGTGCTATGAATTTACTCGAGATACCAATTGCAGATGGCGATAACAGTCACGTGATAGTTGACGTAGGCCAATCGTAGATCAAGGGAGGTAATGAATAGAGACACCTGTTAGAAATAATCTTAATGTTCACAGTGCAGGTTCCCAATAGCCACTATCCAGCGTTAGGATAGGTTCTACTGTCTTGAATTCTCGCACGTAAACAAATATGTTGTTGAGAACGCACCAATTTGCTACTGATCCATGATTGTATCTGCTACCTGAAGGAAGAAATGTTTATTTTTTTAGAGCAAAATGTCTCCAGAGCTCTGCTGTCTTGTTTGGTGCTGAATTTTATAACTGAATATAGTAGATGCTCACGGAAGTATACAAACGCATAAACTCATGCTAAAATGTTGATGGTGTTGATTGTTACTGTTTTCTTGGCCAGTGTGGATGGAGGACTTCTTGGTAAGTCTGTCGTATTTTGGGTTTTATTTTCACAACGATACGTTCTGAAAAAACACAGATTTAATGCATTCGCCTGATTACTGCTTTCATTGTTTTGCATATCAAAATGATTTTAGAAAGGAAAACAATGCATTTAGCTTAATGTCTTCATCTGTAAAGATCTTAAAATGCATTCTTCTGTGAACTGTTGTTACAGGCTGGGAATCGCTTTCACAGTCTGTCAACTGCCTGTCTCTTGGCTATCGTATACAAGGGAAAGGCAGAATGTAGAATAAGTAATACTTTGATTGGTAGTCATAAGATAATCACTAGTTTGCGTGGAAGAATTGATAATAACACTGGGATCAAGATCTATTCCAAGAAATGCATGCTATTTTCATTAAAACACAATTTCTCTACTTTTAGTTTGGATGTCTCTTAATATGTTGTCAAATCCAGCCTGAAATGTTTCTTAAACGTTTCTTAAAATTCTCCAAGACGAGTTCAGTTGGTTTTATGAACTTAACTCTACATGTTGTAATATGTTCAAAGTAAATTATCTTAAATGATGAGTTTGTTTCTTGGTAAAAAAGTTTCGTGTAAAAACAGTTTTTCAAGTTTACATTTTGAAGTTTACCCTGCCTTGTTTTTCTTAAATTTTTCGTAGTTTTTGCCTCATTTCAGCCTCGTGTTTCATATTAAGTTGTTTCCTATATAAAAAGCCGTGAGTTTGCTACCAGCTACGTTATGCCATAGGTAATCAATGTCACAATGGTCTCGCATGCTTGCAACCGGTTAATGAGGCATAATACTTTTTTGTTTATGCAAAGGTCAAAGTTACAGAAAATTACAGGTTTTACTGAAATTGTTTACCAACACGGTCACGAGTTTGATATACACGATGCATTAGACCATTATACCGTGTACGATATGTATATCTCGGCATGCAGTTATAAAAAATAAAGACATTTCTCTGCTCAATTTCTTGTGTACTGTCAATCAAAGGTTACTCCGAAGCAAGAACTGCCCTCATTGTTCCTTGGGGATAGATTACCTACTCAATGTTTACGTAGGCTTTACTGCAAAATGTTTCTTTCAGACCAGATTCCCTTCTAACCACCAAGCAAAGTCCTTTCCTTTTTCCTGAACAATTCTTAACCCGGAGCATGTATTTCAGATACCATAAAATTGTATTACATTGTGATTTCATGCTTAATGCTCTCGTATGTTGGATTGCCGTGTGCTCGTACTTACACAGAGTCCCGTTCTCAAAACAGAGTGTATTCAGAACGACGATATTAAACATCTAGGCTGGAGCAAGTGATAACGTGATTCTGTATCAAGGCTGTTTTCTTATCTAAACCAGCGGGGAATTAAGTCAATCCTTGTAGAAAATAGAAGAAATTCGTGGCAGAGAATATATTGCTTTTTCGCAAGACATGTAACAAAATATTGAGTACAATTGCAGAGATTTTTCAAGAACAGGATCGGTAATTCAATGATAGCGATCGTAGAAATTTGGACAGTTGATTCAATGATAATGTTATTTATGTGCGAAATGTGATCATGTCTTGTAGCTGCAAGTCTGTTTAGATTCTCACAGAGCTAAACATTTGTTTTTCTTTTGTGATGAACTATGTTGAGGAAGGAGTGTACTTCGACGACTGAAAACCAAGCATTTTGGGTCGTGTTTCTTTTGTGATGAACTATGTTGAGGAAGGAGTATACTTCGACGACTAAAAACCAGGCATTTTGGGTCTTGTTTCTTTTATGATGAACTATGTTGAGGAAGGAGTATACTTCGACGACTAAAAACCAAGCATTTTGGGTCGTGTTTCTTTTGTGATGAACTATGTTGATGAAGGAGTATACTTCGACGGCTGAAAACCAGGCATTTTAGGTCGTGTTTCTTTTGTGATGAACTATGTTGATGAAGGAGTATACTTCGACGACTGAAAACTAGGCATTTTAGGTCGTGTTTCTTTTGTGATGAACTATGTTGAGGAAGGAGTATACTTCGACGACTGAAAACCAGGCATTTTAGGTCGTGTTTCTTTTGTGATGAACTATGTTGATGAAGGAGTATACTTCGACGACTGAAAACCAGGCATTTTAGGTCGTATTTCTTTTGTGATGAACTATGTTGATGAAGGAGTATACTTCGACGACTGAAAACTAGGCATGTTAGGTCGTGTTTCTTTTGTGATGAACTATGTTGAGGAAGGAGTATACTTCGACGACTGAAAACCAGGCATTTTAGGTCGTATTTCTTTTGTGATGAACTATGTTGATGAAGGAGTATACTTCGACGACTGAAAACCAGGCATTTTAGGTCGTATTTCTTTTGTGATGAACTATGTTGATGAAGGAGTATACTTCGACGACTGAAAACTAGGCATTTTAGGTCGTGTTTCTTTTGTGATGAACTATGTTGAGGAAGGAGTATACTTCGACGACTGAAAACCAGGCATTTTAGGTCGTGTTTCTTTTGTGATGAACTATGTTGATGAAGGAGTATACTTCGACGAATGAAAACTAGGCATTTTAGGTCGTGTTTCTTTTGTGATGAACTATGTTGAGGAAGGAGTATACTTCGACGACTGAAAACCAGGCATTTTAGGTCGTGTTTCTTTTGTGATGAACTATGTTGATGAAGGAGCATACTTCGACGGCTGAAAACCAGGCATTTTAGGTCGTATTTCTTTTGTGATGAACTATGTTGAGGAAGGAGCATACTTCGACGACTAAAAACCAGGCATTTTAGGTCGTATTTCTTTTGTGATGAACTATGTTGAGGAAGGAGCATACTTCGACGACTAAAAACCAGGCATTTTAGGTCTTCTTTCTTTTGTGATGAACTATGTTGAGGAAGGAGCATACTTCGACGACTGAAAACCAAACATTTTAGGTCTTCTTTCTTTTGTGATGATATGACTTCAGACTAATGATATGTAGCTAACCGTTTTGCTATTTTATTGGAATTTCCATTAACGACTAGCTTCTTTCATTCACATTTCGTATAGCAGAGACAATCTTGCTTAATGTCAAATGAGAAGGCGTTCATCGGGTAGTCCCTGTAGCAGCGAGCTCGTAGTTTGAATGTCTCTTGAATATCCTCTTGAGATGGCGTGGCAACTTTCTTTCTGACGTTCTCTTGGTACTGCCACTCTGGTTGCGGCGAGGTAGAGAGTGAGTGAACATCCAATTATGACTCGAGATTTTCATTCAAGCATCAATCTACTCCGAAACAGGCGAGGGCATTCATCATTCCAATAAGCGCTCTGTTATTTCACGTTATGTGAGATCATCTTTCCATCTTGTCAGATCAGCAGGATTTAGCAGCAATTTTGTTACGATATATACATAAACCACATGGCAACAGAAATCATTCCACTATTGTTACTTTTATCTGTAAATCATTTGACCCTTGTTTATTGGAGATATGGTCTCATCTACTATATAGATTTGTTGTATTCATATTCCGCGTAGTCAATCGTTAACTAGGCATGCAGAAGTTTATGGCATTTTTTAAAACATCTGCCATTTTTTCTGTGTGATCATAGTCAACATATTTATCACTTTTTTTCTCTTCTAAGCAATTATGGTTTCATATCTCTGATCAAAATTTGATTATTCCTCCTTAGCAGTCATTGAAATCTATCGCTTTTTTTAACGTTACATGCAATATTTATGACGAGAGCTGTAAAGCAATAAAAGAAATGACGGGATATTCTATGCATAAGTGAATGAGTCTTGTTTTCAACTTTATTCAATAAAATAAACAAATATCATCTCAGAAATCTCCAACTTATATACCACAAGCAGTACAAAACCTGCAATGCTACGTTATCTTTGCCCTCCCCATCGATATTTTCTTCTTTTATCCTCTGAGACCCATCTCCAATAAGAGCCATTTTCCACACCCTCTAGTTAAACATATTATCGCTTGTCAGCCTTGGATCGCATCAAACCACCAAAATTTTCATCAATATTGCATCAAAACTATCAATAAATTAATAAAATTATCCCTAAATTTAATCTTAAATTATTATTAAATTACTTGCAAGTGCTAATTATTTGACATGGTACCTGTTTCGATAACAAGCTGCAGAATATGCTTTCTGAACACCGGTCAGCATCCCTGCAATATGAATAACATGTCTCTTTTGGTGAGAACAGGTGTCAAAGATTTGGTATCCGAAAAAAATTAGACCGGGGCATAGATTGTGGTGGTTGCAAAACACTTGCATGGGCTGTTGCGCCTCATACACTCACTTATTATAAGAAGCGTGTTGACGAGAAAGAGCTAAAACTTTCTTGTATTTTTTTGCTATCTAAGAGCTTGAAGTTTTATCAGTTTCTTAAATCAATGTGCACATTTTGGCACTACCAAACGTAGAAAAACTGGCAACATAATTGTCATGTATTCAAGCGAGTTTCTTAAGTTTGAGCACTGTGACCAGTTTCTTTGATATGGATAATGCAGTTTCTTACACTGTAGGTTCTTACACTTCTGGCCTATGCAGCTCTTGTTTCTTATAAACTAGTTTCTTAAAAACAATGAGTGTATTAATGATACTGCCAAGTAGAATCCTCTTTAACTGTTTTTCAGTTGGGAGCAGTTTGTACTTCGCTGGATTATTACTGTGTTAATAAAACTGAATCTTAAGGCAGGGATGAAATGAATCAAATATGTAGTAAAGCACTTTTTAATACTTGACGCATTCTCAAGACAAGTCTTACTTCTGTTTTTGGGTTATTGCTTACAGTTAGGCCTATTTTGTCGAAAATTTTCTTTCAATATTCGACGAATGGTCTCCAATTCTTTCATTTTAACGAGAAACCTGACCTTTTTAAGCATCAAGCAACACATGCGAATTATTCTATTTCAGAACTTATTCTCGCTTGTTTCCAGAGAAACACCTATTCATAGCATATTCTTATCTTTGCATCGGCAAAAGCTAGGAACAATGCTAGCACCTTTATTTATTCACCTGTAGTAAATAGAAGTCTTGGAAAATGAGTCATTTACATCCAAGCGCACTTGATATCATAACAAGGAAACCAGTCATAAGATGACGTCACCCAATATGAAAACACGATGAGTCAACTCGCGCGATATTCGATAAAAAATGTGCGAATCGCTGGGTTCCTTGCTGGTACCTCATTGTTGTTGCATCAATAGATTGATAACCGAACCACAGTGGAAAAAAGAACTGCACGTCATGAAATGCTTTAGCCCTAAAACACATTTTATAATTTGGTGCATTGGCTAAATAAGCTGAATAATATTGTTGCAAACAGAAAAAAGTTTAGCGAAACAGCGGAAACTCTACCGCATTTAACTACATCAGTTGTCACTTGATTCATCTTTGCCCTGTTAACCCCTTTCACTTTGACTGAGTGCATTATGTATTAGAACGCTGCTCCTTCTGACAAGGCAGAGCTCCGAGATGAGTATACGCCATTGAATGACAATTGAATATTACATATAGATTAAAGTCTATTTTATAAAGTAACCCAGATAGTTCATAAGTTCATTCAGGAAATATGAATATTGATCTATTATCAATAATGCTAGACAGCCTTAGATTTAGTTTAGAATATAGTTCCTCCATCTTTGCCGCCTTGTTTATCCATTGATTGTAAGATAGTTTTATATTTAGGCCACTTAGCTTACAGAAACATCAATGGAATTAAGCATAATTGATTTTAGATATTGTTGAATATGGAATTCATGGTTATTTCGTTTTCGAAAAATCGCCAAGCTTATTACAAATCATTTCAGTTTCCCATAACAGTAAATAATGCCATGGCTAATCAGAAATCAAATAAGCTCTTTTAAGTGCTCATTGATCAACAAACATCTTTCCTTTTTGTAACCAGCAATGGACGCTGGTTTGAAGCCATCAGCCTTGCATTTTACAATGCTTTTCTAGCTAATATGGTCATGACTAGAAAGGAACCTGCTGATTGTTATTCTTTTCAAATCTTGATGGTATTTACTTGGTGAAGGCAGCTTTGTGTCATGGCTATAAAACATTTCTAACTCAGTTCAATTAATATACAGCCGAAACTATGGATAATGCAATCTGGGTGAATTGTTGCTTGCCACAACATGGCTCTTGTGGTCAATGTCTTCTTCTACATAGAAGAATTCCTCATTGTTGGTTTGCGAAGCAGCATCTCATTCCTTGTTCTCTTCTTGCAATACATACAACCACAAGGCTATCAGGCAAAGAGGCATTTGACACTTCAAAAACAGTTTTTTAAACTAGGAGCCCTAGGAACTCTCGGCAGAGAAAGTTACAATAACAAAGTTTTGTCTTCATATCTTATTGATCTTGAGCTTACCTTACATGAGGGAGCAATCTTTCTCAGGGAATTTTCTGTAAAATTTTTTGTGAAAGTGTTTGAAAATATTTGTACTGTTTGCTCCCCAATTCCCTTTGACAATAGTTTTTGAACCTCTTTAGCATAACTGCTAACTTACTTGAAACTCTTTGCAAGCACCGTACTAGCTTGTCATCTTTCCTCATGCAATATTCGTGAGTTGCATAGATTTGCATGCTGCTGGTTTGTCTACATCAGTTGTTTATATATGTTCTTAGTTGGCAAAGAAACCCTGATGACTGGATGTTTATTTTTTAGGCAATCGGAAGTAGTAACTGGGTTTAGCGAAGCACTTTTTTAATTGAAAAGCCTGTTGGTACTACAGAACTTCACTACAGCTCGAAAGAACGGGAGCACTCTTTTAGCATGCTGAACGCCTTTTTTCATCCGACACTCGTCAGAGAATGAAACGTCGGATAGCGAATGAAAGGTTTACCGAACTATATACCCAGCTTGGAATTGATTCCATTTACATCTGGGTATATATTTCGGTACACCTTTCGGCCGTTAACCAACATTTCATTATCTGCCGAGTGTCGGACGAAAAAGAGTTTTTCAGTATGCTAAAGGAATGTTCCCGCTTTTTCGAGTAATTCTTTTTCATTCAAAAGGTGTCAGTGAAACCTTTCAGTTAGAACGTGACTTCAGGAGCGTGGTGCAGAGTGGTTCATGTACTGTTTGGGGCATCTATGGTTCTAGGTACCTCTTGAGCTATTAGTGCATGCTCGTAAAATATCCACTCAGCAATAAGTGGGGGTCTGCTGGTAACACTCAGGAAGTAGAAGACACCGAAAGGTATCACTCAGGAAGTAGAAGACACCTATCTGTTGCTATGAACTCATGGCTGGGGATAGCTCCTTTCACAATAGAAACTTCCAACATACAGATCATACGTGGGATTTCGATCTAATTTATGCCCTTTTTGTCTAATTTCTTTCCAGATTTGCCTCTTTTTCAGCTGTATTGCATTTTTATGTGATAAATGTTGTGCTAAACTCGTGGTTGATATCTAGTGACATTTTCGAACAAAATCATGAAGTTAAGTGAACAGAGAATTGTTTTCCCCAAATCAGATCTAACAGGCTCGTGCTACGTCTGTCGTTTTTATTTAGTATCCAACTCAGAAGAAGAATATTCTTTCCAGATCCCAGTGAGCATTCCTATCTTGCAAAGTTCATAACCCATTTTCTGATCACCTATTGTAATTTTTGATATTCGCTGACAGCTGCATATACTTCCAACAATTCAGAAACATTCCTGAGCTATCGGAGACAGACTGAAATTTCCCCATAAAGTGAAAATAAATTGATATTGTGGTACATTGGTCGTCCGCAAACTCGCTCCTTTAAAGGATAATGTGCTCAGGGCGATTAAATATTTAAGCCATGGACATGATGCCATCATGAATTTGCTCAGCTATTCCCTTTCAATGTGCGCTTAAATCAACAGCAGTACAATACGATCTTTTCCAGGGGGTCATGTGCTCAACAGATTGCACATCTACGCCTATATAAGAGTTATTTTAGAGGTTAGAAGGAGCACCTTTGAGAAGCATGAAAAGGACACTTGGAAATTACGGTTTATACAGTTGATGCAGCTCTGCAATTCTCGAGAGATGTTAGATCCAACATACTCTTGGATCCGCAGTTAGTCTGTCATTCAGGGAATCAGAAGTGATTTCTTTAAATGTATAAGCATTAAAGTACTCAGTCCTGTTAGCTAATTCGGAGATCCGAGTATTTATCTCATATATGTAGGTAGTAAATATACCCATCTGCTTCTAGAACTATAAAGAAAGTCAATTCTTCAAGCTTTACTCACAGTTTGAAAACCTGGTGTGTTTTTGTCAAGAGTATTAAGTAGCTTTCAAACGCCTCTGTGCTTTAGAATTTTCAGATTGATCAGTACTTGAAAAGTCTATTTCATCACCAAATCAATTTTCTAGAAAGTATACTGAGATTTGAATACCCCCGGCTTGACATACAATTTCACCGTGGTATTATGAAATTTAGTGAAGATGCAATCTTTCACGGATGAATGAATTCATTTTTCTTTTGTAGTGCTTGGTGTTGATTGATAAAAAGATCCTGTTAAACCCTTTGGGAAATAATTAGTTCTTCAAAAGATCATGAAAGAATAGTCCATGATTTTAAGAGATCTCACGAGGATCCTTCTTTTCAATCAGATTAATGTTATGATAAGAGGGCCTTGTTTTCTCATTGCAGATATTTTCAGACCTAAGTCGCTTTACTCCTTAGTTTGTTTCGACGCAAGTTTTACGTAATATTGCATGATAAGATATCAAGCTTGGTTTTGTGTTTAAAAATTACCACAGCACGCATTATTTGGAGTAAGACAAGAGGGTTAATACCTAACGAATGTTCTGCTCTTCATTTTCTATCGAGTTATAACGCTAAAACTCAGAAGATCAGCTTTTTAGTCTGAACCAAATGTGTCACGTATTGCAGCTTTTTACTTACTGTCGTGTCCAGTGATATTGTCCTAAACTGTTGGCAAGGAGGGCTGTGCTGCAGGCTATTCTATTGATCAAACCCATGACCGCACCCATTATTTCTTTCTTAACTGTTAAAACTTAAATATACGCAAAACCATAATAAGGCTTGCTTCATACTACCATTTCGTAGCTTCAAACATAATCAGAACTTTTCTTCCTAATAAATGCCCTGCTTTTAAAAGTGATTAGGTGTGAAATCTGATTTTCTCATTGGATCACTGTGTCTCTCTAGGTAAAAAGCTAGCTTTGCCATGTGAATAAATTTGCAACTATGGTAATTTTATTTCAAAAGCGTGAATTAAAACCACAGAGCATGTTTAAGTTTGCAGTTTCCAAGGTTGCAGATTAAGATGCAATGCTATTACTTTGAGAGTACTTCAGCTGACCTTAAGTGTAAACCTGTTTTGTTCTATAGGATCTAATCTAAGTTCACACAGAGTCTTAGATAAGAATTTGGTCGTGCTATGGGCAAATTTTCGTTCTTGTATATGAGGTTAAGAGTTCTCCTACTTGACTGAAAACCTCGTTTGCATCATAGTACTTCTAGGCCTACACGCCTTGTTTCATTAGAATACTTAATTTTTCGTTGAGCCTTAATACCCTGAATTTGTTTCGAATTTGAGCCAAAGATTTTGTGTCCCACCATAGCCTAATAACTCACATTTGTTTTGTTTTCTAAAGAAAACTCAAATAAGCAAGAAATATAGTCTATAGGAATATCAAGACTCAAATTGTTTGAATTTAAAAATAACTTAAGAATAATGCAAGGCTCAAGCTTTGCATTTTTCTTGAATTATTCTTAAGTTTCAGGGATTTTGAGCTTTGATATTCTTATAGACTATATTCTTATTGAAAAGAAATGTGTAGCTGAGCCACAGGAAAACTTACGTTGAGAACACAAACAATGCACGGATCATACGGGGCTTAAGCCAGAGACTGTAGCAGTCAAGCTAGATTTAGGTGCGGCAAGATGTGCGCTAACTGAAAAGGTATACCTCAGTTTGGAGAACATATTTGCATTCATATGCCGTTTGGGTTTAATGTATATGAGGGAATTTTAGATACAGGTTTCGTTTGGGCAGAGTTTTGAGGATGTAGCGAAGTTAAATACAGGCAGAATTGCTTTATTGTAAAGTCACCATTTAAAACATCTTGAAGCAGCAGCTGAAGGTAATGTCTTGCATTATGGTGAAATAGTATTCTTCGGTTGCTATTGATCTAAGCTCTAGGCCCTACAAGATATGCACTGAGTCGGGCAAGGACCATAGAATAATTGACTACTCGATGGGCTTTGTGGCCGACAGGTATGTTGTACCTTTTCTCTGTTCTGTAGCCCTAGACAGAGAAATATCGAAATGAATCTAATAGAAATGTTTGTTGGCATTATTTATCCTCATCAAGTTCAAAACTGAAAAGACAATTGATCTCAAAATGGCATCATCTTTAGTGCGTGTCTTGCATTTGTTTATTTACTTAATGAATATCAATGAATGTAAACTCCTAAATCCGTTTTAGAGATCATGTTTTCTATGACATGATAAGATGATCTTGCTGAAATAATCCAACTCACAATTAAAGAACATGCTCTGCAGGTGGAATGAAATTTGTAATCAAAACACTAGCGATATCCACAGATTATCTTTGCCTTACCATCGACAGTTTGTGCAAGCTGGTCGCAAAAAATTATTAAAACGATGTTTGATTTCATCAGCGATCCCACCATATGTTGCTGAGCGGATTTTCTCCTGCTATCAGTCTACCGCAAAACTCGTTCCTAATTTATTTCACACCAGGGGACCCATCTGTCTGTCTGCTTTTGTTGCATTTGTTCTCCATTAACATTTGCTGATGAATATCCCGACTGAGCTCAGACGAGAATGCAAGAATCTGCAATCATTGAAAACTACAGGGATTGTGTTTACTCTCTCTCCCAGCAAGCAGGGGGGGGGCGGGGGTACGGGGAGTTTGCTCACCGAACTGAAAGATATTGTCCTTCTTTGCCCACCCAGCAGTTTGAGATGAAGGCGTGCTTTTGGCTACAAATTTAGAGGAAATAGAGAATTTGGTGCAAGACAATCATTAGCAGCGTATATGTGTTGTTATCCTTTCATGCGTTCGTAATATCGACTGCTTAGAAGATCAAGGGACGCTTGATCATTTTTCTACAATGGCATCTTAGGCTGACTTTCTCCCCCCCCCATCCCCCGGCTTTCTTCTCAAAGCTGGATTCGTGCCTTTCTCCTGACCAGCGGCAAGGATATCCATAGATAATAGACGCAGGGTGTCGTAATCCCTAAGAATTTTCGATCAGCCTTTTTGGGAGAAAAGTCATAAATGAGCTTGAAAATGTATCCCA
Source organism: Mastigias papua (assembly GCA_964019165.1). Taxonomy (NCBI): domain Eukaryota; kingdom Metazoa; phylum Cnidaria; class Scyphozoa; order Rhizostomeae; family Mastigiidae; genus Mastigias; species Mastigias papua. Next base: position 16,064,135 of record OZ025270.1, on the reverse strand, counting down.
GTCAGTTGCAATAGTACTATAAATAGTAATACTATGATGTTTGTACCTCCGTTTCAAAACGAGGTTGTACACGGTTCCGAATGCCACTCTGACACTCTAAAAGCAGCGTATTACCTCCTTCGGAGCTATCAAAAACCTCGTTTTAATACATACTTAATTATTGTTATTTGCTTACCTCCTTATTCATTTACCCACTTTCTTTGTTATATGCCATAGATATAAATTAATGAAAATAAGACACAAACACAAAAGTCTGCTTGATCGATCATGTTTCCTGTTATTGAGAGTAAAACTGTTTTTGGGCTTTCCGAAGAGAGTAATTTCGTTTTTCAATGCACGAGAAGGGTGTTGAATCTGATTTCTAAACGTTTCGATTTTTCATCCTTTGGTTAATTGAAAGCTTTTGTTTGAAACCAGCAAGCAGTTCACGGAAATTAAGTTGCTAGAATCAGTCGTGACATGTTAGCCTACTTCAATGAAAGTAGGAAATTTCAATACGGGGAAGCACATTTCAGTTCAACGTGGTATCTCAGAGAATGGGACTTTCTTTCAAGCTTCTATTTGCACTTTCTTTGATAGACTATAGTGTAGCAGGTTTATCAAAATTGTGTAAGAAAGCAAACTTTTCGTTTACTTTTGTAGATGTACAATCTTTGCACTTTTCAACAGTACCGCGTGATGTCACATTTTTGAATACAAGGACGACAAAAATCGAATGCCAAGCTAGCGGATTACCAAAGCCATCGGTTTCATGGGAGACCATTGATGGAAGGCCTGTACGAAATATATCTGATATTCGGCATGTGAATTACGATGGAAGCTTGGAGTTTCTTGCTTTTGATGCAGCAAAGTTTAATTCAGCTGTCCACAGAACCCAGTACAGATGTGTTGCCAAAAGTGCCCTTGGAAGGCTCCGGAGTACAGCAGTTAGAGTCAAAGCAAGTAAGTGAAGCAATCGTTTCTATGTAAAAGGAGATAAAATGTTGATAAGTGCTATAGAGAGAGTCATTTTGAACAGTGGAAGTAATTAGGACGATAGTGCATATCATGACAAAGACCATAAGCCCTCTTTTATCAAGAAGTCGAGAGATAGAGAAGCAGAACTTTTGGGACTATGCGTTTTACTTTGGCGAAGAGTGCACATTCCCAATGTCATGCTTGCCACTAGCGATAAGGAACTTTCATAATTTGAGACAGTTGTTCTTTCAAATAGAGTACTTGGATGAAAACACTTTGGAGAGAAATCATTCCGTTTGATTTTAAATGAATTCCGAGGATCATCTTTCACCAAACATCGGGAAGCAATTTCCCCCATACCTTCCCCATAACCATACCATTGCATGCTTATAACCAATGGTAGAACAGATTGCAGCTTCTGAAATCTACCAATAAGTCCGTCGAGAGGGGGCTGGTGGGCCAGATTGCCTCAGGCCCAGAACCTGAGAGGAGCCCCCCAAAGCTATGAAGTGATTCTTTGGTGACTTGTAAATTTCATAGTGACATCCTCATCACCTACGTTTTTTCTATTTGCTCTGGACTTCATACAAGCTCTCGGGGGGGGGGGGGGCTGTCTACTTATTCAGAAAATTGAATTGAGAAATGGTTTGAGTTGTTATTGCGAGTACAGATGTGAATACAGGCATTGACCAATCGAGGCTGGTGCTTTTATAGATAGTCGTCTACTTTGGTGCGCCAATTGTGTTAGAGCACATAGACATTGGAGGGATTACCCTCATGTATTTTCCTGTTTCCTTGTTCTCCTATACACTCACTAAATGCAATGGAAGTAACTGTAAAGGATGTTCTATATCGCCTGCCTTTAGTACCGTTATGTTCATGATTAAGTTTCTTAAAGAAAACTTCTGAGTAACGCCGATGGCTTAAACACTTTTTTCTAAGAAACCCTTTTGTTAGGAACCTAGATGTGGAATTTCAAGACAGTTATGGAGCTTGTACTGCTAAAGACATAATTCATAAAGAAATCTTCAACCCCCGTGTTATTACTGCAAACCGTCACAAATCAGGAGACTGAATTCGCCTTAAGTATGCTTATTCTTTGTAGGAGGCTTTTCTTAGATGGGTTTCAGTTGAAACATGCAATATCTGTAGTACCCTGATTTTAACACTTAACATTTATCATATCTTTAGGCCTATAGTCCTGAATATGCAGTTAAAATCAAGGCAATATTAAGGCAGTATTAAGGAACTTTTGGTAATAAAATGTGGTCAAAATAGCCTCAATACTAAAGAACTTTAAGAACTAGGCCTTCAATTAGGTTCCTTAAAAAATTTGCATTACGAGTTGGAGTATAAATTTTATGGCTTCCTTAATTTTGATTGGTAACGATTTCCTTGTTGTATACTAGTTTTAAATATTTAATTTCTTTGTTTTCCTAGTTATTGGTAAACTGTATTCTCCAAAAGTATTCCATCAAAAATCTTGTCCTGGTGGCTCTGCGGTATTTCAGTGCAATTTGGATACTGATGCACTTCAACATGCTTCTTTGGTCTCCTGGTCTTTGATATGGCCAAAAACCAGCATAAAAATCGAGGTATTAAATGGAGACACTAAAGAGAGGTTCCATGTGTTCAAAGGCCTACGTTATTTGGTTATATCAAATGTTACAGAAGATGATAATTTTTTGAAGGTTAGCTGCAAAATTAAAGACAATCTTAGCAGTGTTATTCTTAGAAGTTCAGAAGCATATCTTTTTGTCAATGGTGAGTATTGTCTTAAGTTTTATTCCTTTCCTTTCTTAATCCTATCTAATTCGTTTTAAGGCCTAGTCAGTCGCATCCAATATTTCATCCAACATCTTCAAAACAAATGATGAGTGAATTGTTGCATGCCTCTGGCCACCTATGTTGTATCATCCAATATTTGCAAGGTAATGTTGGATGAAGTTTGATCGAAGTCAAAAACAAACGCTGCTTTTTAAATGTCGGATGCCTTTGGCCTCTTCATCCAATATTTCATCCAGCATTTCATTTCTGGGCATGCGTGTCGCTGCGCAGGAACTATTGGGAGATGGAAATATTAGGTGAAATATTGGATGAAATGTTGCATGTAACAATAAGGGGGTCGATGTAGACAGCAATGCAAGTATATTCGTTTTCTTTCCAGTTGCTCCCCCTTCCAAGATTCACTTCTCATTGCCTCCCGTTTCTCAAGTTTGGAAGAAGGGATCAACTATATTTCTTCCTTGCATTGCAAACACTAAATCATCGAAAGTTCAATATTCGTGGTTGAAAGATGGTGCAAGGCTTCACACGTCAGGAAGAATTGTTAGAAAATTTGATGGAATAATGATGTTGAAGAGCGTAGAAGAACGTGATAAAGGAGTGTACACATGTATCGCAGCAACAACCAATGAGACGATATCTGCAGCGATGACTCTTCGTATAACAGGTGCGTAGGCTGATGACGTGTGTCTTTATGTTTCGCTTTCATATCACAGCTTGTCTCCAGGGCTAATACTTCATGTACGAATGTAGATGGCAGTGACATTGTAGTGTATGGAGCAATGCAGACAATGGTACAGGATGGCGCTGTGTCCAATGTGGATGTAGGTTAATGGTCCATTCATAACGCACGTTCCTATGCTCATTGGCCTTTTGAATCAACCTTGCAGACCAAATAGTATGGAAAGTTCATGCAGATAAAATGGAATCCCAGATTTGAGGATACATTTTTCTATGATGGATGTCAAAAATGTTTTACCGGACTCCATGCTCCATGTTCTTAATTTTTTGATAATTTTAGACTCAAATATTCTTAAAACCGTTCTTATTTCAAGCCAGATCTTTTGAGAATATTTGAGAACCCTTCTTGTACACAGTTTCAAGGACATTCTTCAGGGGATACTTTTGACATCAAGCAACGGATACTGATCTGTACTAACAACATCATCAGAATTGGTTTGCCAAAGAATGCTGGTAATCGAGTGCTTGTAAGAAATCTCATCTGAAACTGTGGAGGAGTGCTCTTTTTTGGCAAATCGAGCTTCTGTATATTGTAATATGTGTTCTTTTGAATTAAGTAGTGTGCCCTCCTTTGACACATTCCCTGTTTAGTGGATGAGGGTAACACTGTTGCACTTAACACTTTAAAGTGGTATCTCAGAGAATGGGATCGGTAAATACCGTACTTAGAAATAGCGCAAATATTAGCCCTTGAGATCTGGGAAATGAGTTTTTAACTGTGTTCTCTCTTCGGTTCATAGAACTATTTCACTGTGTGGCTGGGCTTTATATACTTATCATTCTATTTACAACAAGTTACTTGATATATACAGTATTTTTCAGATTCATTTTGTGACGTTGACAAAGCTTTCACCTATTTGAACATGTATTAAATATATGCTACTGTAAATACGAAATTAAATGTATTTCTTCATTTTGCCCATTTCTAATCATTTTTCTCCTCTCTACGTCTAGATACAGTTAAATTCATCAAGAGAATTCAAGATAAGTTCATACCGCTTGGACAATCGGTTCTCTTCTCCTGTAAAGCAACCGGCCTACCTATTCCTTCAATAACATGGCTAAAAGATGGAACACTACTTTCTAGAAGTAGCCGTAGCCGAATTACTGGCAACATTCTGTCGAGTGATCTGCGACTGACTTTGACATCAAACAGAGATGAAGGTATTTATCAATGCGTTGCAAGGAACTCAATAGAAGAAATAGTATCAGGAGCACGCCTTGTTATTGGAGGTGAGAAGCAGCTTTCAGAAGGGTCTTGTTTAGCATTGATAATAGTTATATGGTCATAGCTATTTTAGGTTCTATTTCTAAGTGAGCCACATCAATCTTAAAGGTTCCTACTGGTTGTTATACAATTTTGTTGATATCAACGAGAATCATTATAATCATGAATCGTGATTAGAAATTGCATGCCAATGCATAAGTAATAAATTGTTAATCATTGATTTTAATCATCCTATCAAGTCAATCATTATTTCTGGATGTGTATGCAAGAGGGACTATCATTGTCCTGATTATCAATATCAACACTGATATGAAAAGCGAGAATTTTTCCAACCATTTCTCATGAGTTTACACATATGTCAAGACAATAATGGACCTTCAATGTCTCAATTGTGTGCAAATGCAATATCGTAAATTCTTGACTTAGCCTCTGGGGTTCACCTATTTTTGGCATTTTTGGATGAGGACTTATTCGAGGGGACTGCTTGTTTTAGGGGGGAGCATATAAAGTTATCTGACATATGCTAAATAACAGACTCATTTCAAAATTTCTTTTCTGCATAGCTAAAAGAACGATCAATATATAAGGATCAATATATAGTGAAGTTTTCATCATCTTCTGTTGGGGGGGGGGTTTATTCGAGGGAGAGCTTATCAACAATCTGAGGCTCCAGCATGAGAGGTTATTCAAGGGCGCTTTTTAGAGAAGGTTCTTTGAGGGAGGGACATAGTAATAGATTCTGTCCAACAATCCCAATATTATTGACGGAATACTGATAAAATTGATGTGCTTATACCCTAGCTCGCAAGCCGTCGATAACTAAAGGCCTAGAAGAAAGCAGAATTTTGGAACAAGATCGTTCTGTCAGTTTCACTTGCGTTGCAAATGGCCAGCCCTTACCTAAGCTAACATGGTGGTCTGACGGTGTGCTGATCAATAGCAGACAATCTCGTTTTACAACAACAGCGACAAATACAGCTAAAGGTGTACAAAGCATATTGACAATACAAGGACTGAGAATGAGTGACAGCGCAATGTATGCATGCAAAGCGGAAAATAAAGCTGGCTTTGCTGTTTCGCAATCAAATGTTGCTGTTAGTGGTATGTTTTGATCAGAATTATCCTGTTTTCGGCGCAACACATTAACAATTTCGGAACCTGTAGGTGAAATTGCTTGCTCTGTCTGTCAGTGATGTGATGACCATTTCATGTCTCTTTGATAAGTAGGGTGCTATGAGTTTTTGACTTTGACTTACAGGCGTATTTCAAAAATGATCCAATTTATAAAAAACCTACATCTATAAGGGTAAACAGTCTTAAGGAACTTTTACTACTAGCGGTATACAGAGTCCATAAGAATGCCCAACCTTCCTCCGGCTGTCAAATCTTCAGTATAAACCTTTTTAAGACTATCAAAACTAGCCAAAGTTTGTGAACTCTGCGTTGTGTATTTCTCGGAAGCTTTTACTGTAAACAGGCTATGCCTTTCACAGTCGATGTCACTTTATATAAAAACTTTGCTGAAACTGGATTGTTGAGAAAAATTTCAAAATCTTCCTCAAATACGACATAAAGAGCAAAATTTCCTTCGGCTCAGAGCCGTGGAGACGTGACTTTTTCTGGGCTCTGGAGGTAAAATCGCTAAGGCACTGTTCAATTTCGAATACTTTTATCACGGTAAACAATGGACAATTAAAGCGCACAATTCTTGTATTCTTAATCCTTGCAGCAAGTGGTTTATTGGCGAGGTTCCGTGGAAATTTGCAATTTCCATATTGCTCGGTCTTAACACTGAACACTTTCAATGTCTATAGCACTAGATGGGTAGCTAATATGAAGGGACTTCCCAGAAGTGATCTATAAAACATGCAAATTCTTCTAAGATATCATCATTCCACAAAACACTAAATACTTTCCAAGATGTAACTTTCCATGGGTCATTGAAAATCTTCAAAGATGTGATCTTTCATGAAGCATTGAAACACTCTTCCAAAGCGCGATCTTCTGCGAAGTTTTAACACTTAAATATGTTTTTGACTATGTTATTTCTTGTTCAAAAACTCGCTTATAACTGAATTTTTACCTGGCTAGCATTCAAGGTACTTTCAAGAAAAAAATCAATTTTCTCTCGAAAGGCTCTCCGATGATCATCAACTTTCCAGAACAGATATATACCATAATGAATCAGCCTGTTTATATGCACTGTATTGCCAAGGGACATCCACTCGCAACCCATAAATGGACTAAGGATAACTGGCAAAATCTCAACTCTGCAGATCAACACAGAATCTTTGAAAATGGAACATTGCTGATTAATTCTGTGCAATTAAGGAGCAGAGGAGAATATCGTTGCAAGGCATCAAACGATTTTGGGGAAGATGTGAAAACTCTTGTTCTTTTTGTCCAAGGTGCAAATGTTTTCACTAACTTTCTTTTTTATTCTATGAGCATGCTAGACAGTACAGTAAAATCATTTTGAAATCTAATATTGGTGACCACTATTGAACTTATATTCTACGTGGAATGCTAAGTGATTCTTATGATCTTGCAGTTTTTGAATGATTTTGTAATTAAAATGCACTTAAAGCCTCTCGTTTGAATTTTTCCTACTCTCACAGGTTTCAAACGAAAGAGATTTACATTGTCTTCTTTGCAAGCATTAGTAAGTCAGTCTTTCGAGAATGATATGTCATCCACTGATTCTATTTCTTTCAGTTCCACCGACCATAGCTCCATTCCAATGGACACCGATTGAAGCCGGACATCGTACATCCAAGACATGTCAAGTACCGACTGGAGATTTACCTATAAGAATCACGTGGTATTGGAATGGAAAGATAATCAACAACAATAATGGAGTGTCTATTGATAATAAAGACTTTTTAAGTCATCTACTGTTCTCAGAAGTAAAAGCAGAGCATAGAGGAAGGTACACGTGCAAAGCTGAGAACAAGGCTGGATCAACCTCGTATTCGGAAGAATTAGTTGTCCAAGGTAAGAATCTAGATTCTCAAATAGGGACGTATCGAAAAATGGAGCCACTGTTGACACAAATTTCTTTGCACGTTTGATGTCACTCTTAAGTGTTTCTTCGTGTAGGCGAACTCGCCAATTGCACGTGGTTTTGTCAAAATTGGTCGCCGTCAACCGAGAACGAAAGTGTCGAAAACAAATTGAGCCGCCGATATAAGATGTGACCTTCATTGTACAATATGTGCTGTATTCCTTGTTTCCTATACTTAGATTTATATTCAAATAATTGTTTTCGAGTAAACGTTACTTTTATAGTGTCCGTTTCTTCTATGTGTTTGTGCATTTGTGACAAAAAATAGTGTCCGCTGTCCGTCTTAACGAGATGTCTGTCTTATAGAATACGAAATACAGCACTTCCTATTGGCTTTGACACGGACTTCCAATAAGTGTCTGCCTTAACAAGGTGTCCGCTTTATAGAAATGTCTACTTTGAGAGAGTTGACTGTATATACTTTTGCAATTCTTGTAGAATCTCCCCGCCTGACAGAATCACCGACAGATGTCTCGGTATTAAAACCGAACACCTTACACTTGAAATGTAAGGCGTCTGGATACCCTGCCCCACAAATCGTTTGGTACAAGATACCAGAATTTGGTGACAGAAGAGAACTGTTGCGTTTGACAAACAGAATTGAGCAGCATCCGAATGGCTCACTGTTTATCTCATCTACGTCAGAGAGGGACAATGGCAGATATACTTGCAGTGCAGAAAATGGTGTCAGCAAAAATGCAGAGAAAACGGTTGTGATTGACATTAAAGGTTGCCATTCTACTCAGTTTGTGTAAATATACTGTAAATGTAGATATACACATTGTTTTATAAGAAACAAGTATATAAGAAGCATGAGGCTGAAATCAAGCAAAATTTAAGAAACAACTAAGAAACACGGGCAGGCTGAGTTTCAAAAGTAAACTTGGAAAATTTATTTTTTGAGAAAATTCTTAATTAAACTGGAAATAAACTACAAATTACATCCGTCCCTTTCATATTTTTTTAACTAAAAACTTCAGTTTTTCGTTTCATAGTTGCTTTGTTGCTATAGGAAATTTCAAGAATTTTAAGAAACTTAAGAAGCATTTAAGGCTGGATTTGAGAAAATATTAAGAAATATCAAGGCTGAAGGGAGAAAGTTTGTTTCTTATATAGAAACAAACGCGTATATTGACTACTTACACAGAGGTGGATTCCACGCATTGGCGCTGTGGCTGAGGAACAGGAGACAAGGGCGAAAAAGTGCAAGGGCTACTTTGTGGGACTGTTTTGAACCACAGTTGCCATTTTTGAGAGGTCATTATTTAGAAGAATTGTGGGAGCATTTTGCCTTAGAGCCGAAAATGTCACCTTCCACTGCTTTCCTGATTCTACACGAGTTTAGGGGTATAGCATACCGAATCTTTCTACGGGGGATTTGAACCATTTGAGATGGGTAGATTTTTAGGGCTAGTTACTCCCGGCGGTGATTTCCGTTGAGATTGTCTAATGTCATATGCCAGATAGTTCCATTAGCTTTTCACCAAATTATCAACGTTTCTCTCTGTTTAGCTAGAAAGCATCTGCAACAATTTTCGAGAATAGATCATGGGTCCTCCAAAACAGCTTCTGCCAGAACATTTCATATGATGCCATCCACAATTGTAGTCTTGTTCTTTGCTACATGGGCGAAGAGCATATCAATATCACATATCTCACAAATTTCTAAGTGGAGATCTCGTGGGCGGATGTTGCAATCAAATCTTGCACTTAATGAAAATCATTAATGAGCAAACCTGAATCTAAGACTGTTTTGTATTTTTATTCACTTATGTTTATTTCAGTGTAGATATATATTTTTATCGCTTTGCACATGAACGGCCCCTTGAAAACCAGTGTGCTGAATGGGTTGCCGTCTTTAAGATTTAAAATTATAATTTCAGTTTTTGAGGACCGTAACCCATTCAGCGAATTGATTTTCAGTTAGTTTATAATAGTCATAATTATTTGCATTAGACTATTGTACTAAATATTTTGCATATGAGATGCAGATTGGGCCTCGAGTAGCTAAGTTGCTTGAGATCATGGAATATTGAAGTAATCTTTCCAGTACTAAGTTTAGGTTTCTTAACACTGTGTGTACAACTCAGCCATGCCTCAATATGTAAAGAGTGGTTGTAATTGAATAGGCATAAATGTATTAATATTGTTTTTCACTGTCTTTTAAAGAGTGTTTTCATTTTCGAAACATGTATTAGAATGATTTGTTTTTCAGACAAAGTTTCCATTAAAAGGCATTTCTTCCAGTTTTGTAATAAATTGATAATCTTCTAGATTCATAAGCCCTATCAGATCTTCTATTTATAATATATTTGAAACTTCAAGTTCCATACATTCATACGTTTGTATTACAGAATTCATATTACTTCTTTTAGTCCCTGCCAAAGTCAAGAGAGCTGGTTCTCGAATTGTAAGACAGCGCAAAGGCTCCTCCGCGAATGTCAACTGCAAGGCGTCCGGAACACCAACTGTGCAATTACATTGGTACAAGTCATCGAAGCAAGTAACAATCTCCCAGAAATATGACATTGCAAACATGTCTACAACGATTGGAAACCAGGCACATTTGAATTCAACTTTAAAAATCCGACATCTTGCGCGAAATGATAATGGTACATATATCTGTCAAGTGATCAATTCTTTTGGTGGAGATACAGAACAGTTCCATCTTGTCGTTTTAGGTTTGGCTTCCTATTTTTTTTACTCCTAGCGATGTTTGTAATGATTTTATGCTCAGCCACGACTTACCATCTCCTTTAGAGCTGTTAACATCGGAATTTCTGTCTTACATTAACAGAAGTAGCATTAGCAACACTAAGTCTGAAGTTTGGTCAGGCAGATACGAAGAATGTGATTCGAATGTTCTTTCTTACCTTTCTCACCAATTCGCCTGTTGGATTTTCTTGTCAGCTGGTGAATCCTTTATGAAGTTTCTCGACTCTAAATGTTCTAACAAACAATAAGCACTATTTCGCATAATGTGAATAGGCAAAGAAAAAAGCACGTGCTACACAAAGTATCTGATATTCTCCTGTAATAACAGCAAATTATTGCTCTTATGTTACATGTCACGAGACAGGCTCAAACAAGCTAGTAATATTTAATTCATCTTTGTAGTATTGACCACAAGTTATATTACCTGCAAGTTATATTATTTGGTATACTATTACTCTTATTTGGTAAAATATACCCTTATTTGGTATAGTAGTACCTTTATTTGGTATGGTATTGCTTTTGTTTGGTATAATATTACCTTATTTGGTATGATATTGCCTTTATTTGGTATAGTATTACCTTATTTGGTATAATATTGCCTTTATTTGTATAATGTTGCCTTTCTGGTATAGTATTGCCAATATTTGGTGGAATACCTCACCAGCTATCAGTGCTACCCTCTAAAGAACTGGAAGTCTTATTACAAGAGGAGAGGTGTGCTTCACATTAGGGAGAAATTATTTTTGCCACATAATAGCCATCATTTTCAATGTTGTTAAGTACTTCGTTGTTAAGTCATTCAATGTCTTACACAGCTAATCTGACTTAACTATTTGCAGAACGACCAGACCCCCCAAAGCAGCCAACTATTGGCAAGAAATCATCAAGATGGATTGAAATAGAGTGGAAGCCTTTATTCAGTGGGCATTCACCCATTACAAGCTACACAATCGAATACAAAAGACATTCTGAGTTGTGGAGAAAAAAGATATCATTAAGAGTTCTTGGAAATACAACTAAAGCAGTGATAAATAGCTTATCTCCAGGAGTGCATTATAATTTTCGAATAGTTGCATCGAATCGAATTGGTTCTAGTGAACCAAGTGATCACAGTATTTTCAGAACCAATGAAGAGGGTATGACCTTATTTTCATTGCTGTGCCTGAATATAGTTCTTTTTACACATACTTTTATGAGGATATAGTCTATAACGCCGATAAAACTGAAATTCGCTGACATGTAAGAGTAATTCTAAAATAACACTGGTCTCAAGCTTCGTCAAGATGGATTTTTCGTTCAGTTAAGCTGTATTAGAAGACAAAACAATAATGAGATGAGTACATATACAAGAATGAGCAGTCTATAGGAAAAATTAAGTAATTTAATAGAGTTCTTGCCAAGTACAGAGTTACATATTCAGCTGATATTGAAGACTCTATTGGAATTGGTTGGAAAGGACAGGCTATGAATTATGCTTTATACTACAGTTGCCATATGTGTTATGTTGCGTTGTTCTGTTCTTATTTTGTTTTTGCGGTGATGTACCAAAGAAGACTTCATTTTTCCCCATTTTCAGCTGAAATTATCCATTTTCGTTCGAGAATAATGTGTGAATAATCTTAGGCTCAAAATCAAAATGTCTTAAGAATATTAAAGCTTAGCGAAAAGTTTTTTATCTTTATAAAGAGTGGGTACATTGGTTTATCTATCTTTTTGGCCGCTTTTCACTTTGTATCAGGTGTCTACTTGCCTATCTGGGAGTGACCCTTTGATCAATTTATGCACAGCAATCCCGGATGAAAGAATGTAAAAGGTCAGTTTGTTTTGTACGAAAGTTGATTCTGGACACATGGAACTGACAGAAATAGTAACTAAACTTGTATCTCCACTGTTATAGCTCCTTCTGCACCACCAGAAAATGTTGTTGTAACTGCCATTGCTAAGGACAAACTTAAAGTTGAATGGAGGGTAAGAACTGACCTTTCATTGTATTTTCTTTTATTTGTTGACTAATTAGGCAGTTGCGAAGGACGAACTTCGTAGTTCGCTGTTTATGTCAAATCTTCTCAAAAGAAGAATTCTTGTATAGTAACCAAAGGGAGTCTCCCTCTTCTGTTTCTACACGGAATCCACATCAGCAATCGAAAGCCAACTCCAAAATATTAAACCTCAAATAAAAGATGTTAGATTACCGATTATAACCGTTATTACCGATTAATCAGTAAGAGTTTGGACTTGAAGATGTGAAGTAAAAAATGCAAAATGTTCAGGACCCCAGATTTAGACACTCGATATTTGCAGTTCCGTATGATTAAATGCCTCAGCTTTAAGATTTAAGGTCCCTCTCTGATGACTATTTTTGGTGGTAACGTAACTAATACACGAGTGTATTTCCTGGTTTGCATGATATTAAGCGTCATCAGTAATAAAGGTTATATTAGTAATAAATTTGGGGTTTTTCCGTATTGGTTGGAGTCCATTCATACAGAAGTCTTTCTGCTCTACAACGACGAATTGCATGATGCTTTTTAACGCTTTCTATCCAAATGAGCATGGAAATAAAGATGACTTTTGATTTCTCACTCAGGCCCCAATCAGTGCCAAACGGAATGGCCTAATCGTCGGTTATTACGTAACTTACACAGATCGAAGATCAAAGAGGCAAAAGAAGGTGTTAGGTCCTCTTAATTTTGAAGTTTTTTTGGAAAATCTTACTCCATACACAACATATCAAGTCGAAGTAAGTGCATTCACCAGTGCAGGGATAGGACCTTGGTCGCTATCAGTAAGAAAAAGAACTTTGCCAGGAGGTAATTTTTTTAGTATTTCTTTGCACATATGTTTGTTGCAAGAATCTAGTTTGCTTGTATGGGTATTGAAGTAGTGGAATGGTGGCATAGTGACTAGGATGTCCGCCCCATAACCAGGAGCTCGTTAGCTCATGCCTAAGACGAGTCATATCAAAGGCTTTAAAAATGGTACCCACTGCCTTCCTGTCATGTGCTTGACATAAAGCAGTATGATCACTACTCTTGGAAACTCCTTGGAACCCCTTGAAACTCCTGGAAACTTCTGGAATGCAATTTAATGCATTGGCAATACTCCAGAGAGGCGTGAAAACTCCTGGAAAACTCCTGGGAGTTAAAGATGGGTAATGCAGTTGACATGCAGTAGATAAAGTGCCCAATCACCAGAACATTTGTTCTTGACATAAATATCAAATTTCCCTCCTTTTTCCTATAGGACTCCTATAGATTTCTCTCTTTTACCTGACAGCTCTGCTACTCAGTAACTTCACATTTGCCCATTGGAGCAATTTTCTATGTCAGTGAATGTACGTCCTGTTATTGAGTGCCCTGCTTGAGAAAACTGATCTCTTGAACCATGATTAAAGCCTGGAAAAATAACTAGATTCTCTTAGAAAAACCCTGAAATCTCTTTTTGAAATATGATTGGCCCCTCTGTATAAGAATGGGGAAGAACGTTCAAGTGGCTACCATTGGGCTAGCTCCCGTCTGTGGTTTTCAATGCATCAACAGAAGGGTGGCATGTGGGTACAGAAACGGAGATAGGCAACGGCTCTATGCACCACTGCGTTTCATTTTCATTTCATTTTTAAATGCTTATTCATTGTGGCCCCTGAGATAACGTCTGTTTTACAGGGGGTCTTGTTAAAACTTACATAAGTCCTACTTACAAAACACCTCTCCTATAGGTATGCAGAATTCTGACACTGGAATAAAGCACTAGTTTCTCTGCATGTAAGTTTTTAATTCACCCATCATTTAATTCTCTTCATAGCACCGACAGCTGCTCCATTAAACATAAAAGCAAGTCCGATCAGTTCTCAGATTATAAGAGTCTCCTGGACATTGCCCCCGGACAACCACCATCATGGCCTAATCAAAGGATACAAAGTAAGATACTCTGAGAAATTCTCGAAAGCCAAGAGAGAGAAAGTCGTCAGGAATGTTCACTATGCAGAGCTCACGAACTTGAAAAGATACACAGAGTACAGCATAGCAATTCTGGCTTTTACTGATGGCGGGGACGGCAAACTCAGTGATAACATTGTCGCCAGGACTCTTGAAGATGGTATATTATTAGTTATCTCATTTATTCCTTGAGTTCAAGGTTTATTGCAACTAATTATCTGTCGACTAGAATTAATTTTTTGCATATTCTCAAACTTGCACTTTTCTTATTTCCAATTAACTTTGTAAGAAACAGACTTTAATTACTTGTATGTTTGCTACACTGTATAGTCAATACGCCTTGTAACCTTGTGCTAACGAGTCATGGTTGACCCTTTGACAACATTTATGGTATATTATTCCCGGGTCTAGTGGGGCCTGTTCGAACCACCAGAAGCTCCTTCCAATCACACCCTTTCCTAGTCATGCTCCCCAATCCACGAACTCTACCCTACAAATCTTCATTCAGCCCAAGAACCTGTTAAATACATAAAGTCTTGCCTTCCTTTTCCTTCCCTGAGCTTTACAACATATCTTTTTTCAAGTTTAACATTACAAACTTTCTCATATCTCTCTCTTTACCCAACCCTTTTTTCTTACTTTGTTAGCGGCTTTGCTGTAGGTTTCATGGGCCTTTCCCAACATTACTCGCTTAAAAGGGCTTCCGTTATAAGTGGTCATTTGCTGCTCGTGTAAACTCCAAGAACGGTTCTTGTCGGGTACGCTTAGAAATGAGGCAACAGGAAGCCATACGAGGGCTATAACTTTGGAGCCATCCATGAGTGAATGCATGGTAAGAAACGGTTCTGCACAGAACGGTTCCATGACAAATAGAGCCATTCTAAAGTCCCGTACAGTTGTAGCGTTTAGTAACGGTTAGTATTAAAAGTGACATGGTTGATTCATTTTACAGTGCCTGGGCCACCAGAGCAGCTCCGTGCCGCAGCAGCATCACCTGATCAGATTTTGGTCACATGGAAAAAGCCATCAAAACCGAACGGGATTATTACAGGCTACATTCTTCATTACAGAAAATCGATGGATTTATCCACTTCACAGCACGAATTCCCTCTGAGCAGCAATACTTCATCACATATGCTACGAGGCTTGGAGGTAGGAAAGGAATATGAGGTTTGGATGGTGGCTCAAACTAAAATTGGCAAAGGAATGCGCACTGGGTTGGTTCGAACAAGGACAATGACGAAAAGTAGGTTCGATTCTTGTAAAACATCTTTCAATCCCATTCTTATTGTTATGTTACTTTTTCAAATGTATGGTTGCTTTGAGTATAAGAGCTCAAAGTATTCTCAGCTAAATCTACTGTTTATTCATGCTACTACCTGAACATCTTGTTATATATCGACGACATCGTTTGCCAAGAAATGAATAAAATAACCGGCATAAATTAGCAGAGCTTTTGCTTGTTTGGTTAAGCATGTCTATATCAGATTGTCAAAATATGATCGTTGCTTTTCTCCCCTTAGTACCTGCCCGAATTCTAACACTAACACAAATTGTGAAAGTTGCTGTGAACGCAGACGTCGGGTTACCTTGCGTTGCCGTTGGACATCCGAAGCCAATAATTTCATGGTATTTCAAAAATAGCCGCATCATCAAGCGACGCCGCAGAAGAGCCCCGTATTACAACGAAGGGAAGCTGATCTTGAGTAATGTGAAGCGCGGTGATGCAGGTGCTTACAATTGTTCGGCCGTCAATCAGTATGGGTCAGATTGGAATCTTATTACGTTAGTCGTTCAAGGTATGTTTCATATTGTCGTATGTAGAGATTAAACAAGGTAGGGAAGCTATTACCTTTCTTGATGATCGTTTGCTCATCACTAAGTGAGTAACTCGTGAAGGACACCGACTAATAAAAGGCTATGTCAGTGTCTCTTCACAGCAAACGCGAAAGCTCTTTGTTATCTCACATGTACAGATACACGCTTTTATGAGAAAGCTTTGGTTCGAGGCTTGAGTTCTATACATTTCCACCGAAATGAACTTGAAGGTTCCGTCTCCTGTTCCCTGTCACTAAAATTTTGCCTAGTGAATTTAAAGTGCTGTGCCAAGGTGGCAACTTTGTCACCAGATCTTAGAGGGCATTGGCATTATAGAACTAGCTTGCTACAATAAGGTTGTCAAAACATCTTTTCATTTTGTGCTGCATTAAACTGTGTATCCTAAGGAAGTCTCTTTGTTTCTTCATCTGGGCCTAGACAGTTCCTTCAAGTCCGTATTTTCTGGATTTGTTCAAAAGCTATCTGTTAGGTACATATTCAACGATAAGAAGAATACATCAATTTTGTGCCAGAAATGCAACTAGGAGCAGAAAAAGGCTTTGTCTCTGGGACTTGTGGTACATTTTTAACTTTGGTCGCATCCCTCATCATGAAACATGACTCGAAATGAAGGCCTGTTTCTCCAGCAGAATGCTTGTTAAGACTGTAAGCGAGCCTACGGATTTTTTGCGCCATTATTACATTCTAATAAAAAGCAACATAGTTTACATTTTATGTTTCTCTTCGCTTTGCGAGTTTCGAAGTTGAAAGGTTTGTTTAAAACTTAAAGCAGTTCTATATCACCTTCTCTAGGTGTTCCACTGCCTCCAAGAGTTATTCATGCAGAACAAGTAAACAATTCATCTGTGAACATCAGCTGGGTACCTGGCTTTAGTTCTCACAGCAGAATTATACGTCATCAGATACGATACAGGTACGAGAACACATCTGAATGGAACTACGTCACAGCCGTATCAGAGTGGAAGCTGTTCGATTTCAACTATGGTACAAAGGCCCAGTTTGCAGTGGCCTCTGAAAATTCTGTGGGTGTTGGAACGTACAGTAAAACTTTGGAAGTGGTTTTCACTTCGAAAGGTATTTGACAGTTCTTGAATTCAACAGTTAGCAACATAGGCCAATCTAAGCAAGATGTATATAATATGCAATAATGGAAACCAGGAGAAAAAAGTTCTTATATTTGCGATTTTGGCGCTTTGCAATAGTGATCGTTTGATTGGCAGACTATTGCATGCAAGACAATACATTATTGCACAATATAATGCAATGCTATGTAATCAATGTACAACAATGTGTAATTTAACACAGTTATATTGTAAATCTGATGCTTTAATACAGTTACCGCAGAGGAAAACGCAAGCATCACCATCACTTACAAGCATTCATGGTGTAATGCTATTCATGGGAATTTTCCATATTATGAGTATCTCCATTTATGTGCGTGTCCATTTAGGGGTATTCCCAATCATCGGCAAATTTATATTGAGATATTTCCAGTGAAGTTTCAGCAGGTGAAATCGAAGTAAATGAAAATTTCACGTGAATTCATCTTCCAAATTTAACTAATATATGGGACTCTTGTTCTCAGTGTTCCAAAAGGCAACCAGCTACAGGACACTTGTGAATACTTTTTATAGGACTCGTCATTTCTCTCGTTTTATATAGGTTTGGTCACAAGGGTAATTTCCCGTGACGAGAAAACTGTGCTAAGAAGTGCCTTTGTAAAAGAGGAAAAGGAAAATGTTCTTGGTCCAATCATAGCCGGATGTATAGTTGCTGTGGTCATTGTGACAATTATCATGCTATTGGCATCATGGGATAGGGCGGAAAGGAGGATGAGAAGTAAGTGATGTTTTAATCTACCAAGATTGTCTCTTGATATCATATCTTTGTGAACTAAAAAGCATCTATGGATGCAGCTGTATAAGTAGAGCATTCGTTGCTTCTTGGTAAGACTAGCTCAACATGTCATCCAAATAACACCCAACCCGCTAAATTACTGAAAGGCATGCAATTTGCCATCTTATGTTTAATCGGTGCACTGTATAATTTCTTATTCAGCGCCGAAATGCCATCGACTTTTCATATGCGAATGCGAAGACAGCTTTACAAAAGATCGCTTTCGCGGACCGTATGATGGCCCATATAGCGAACCACATGTACCGTGGCCTTGGAATTCCACTGGGTAAGTACTGATACGATTTTCAAATATATTTGTTATATTTTTTAAATTTCTGATGTTGATTGAAGTATAATATGTTATACTGTTAATATGAGTTATTGGGATATAATATACCTGATGTAGAGCATAAGCATGTGCAAATTCTGTAATATGATAATTCTCTATAAAGTTATTTCAGACCATCAGGTCATTGAAATTCAATGCTATAGCATATTCAAATTACTCTACCAGGTTTTTTTCAATAAGTTGAATGATATGTTGAGTTTATGTTCAGCTTGTCAATGATATACTTCAATAATGTTATAGCATACTTGAGCAGCTGACAATGGATCGCCAAGAGTTCATTATAGGCACCATCTACTTTTGAGACCTCTGCAATCTCTTTTTTTAACAACTGCTTTAATTTTTCAACTAGAAGTTTAGATGTATATTTAAAGCCTTTTTGCTTGTTGTACATTATAGACCACTGAAGATTTTTTAGTAACTAATTTATGTATGATTTTATTTGTTATTTTGTATTTTGCTGATAAGCTTTTGTATTGTATATAGCTGGAGAGCCCCTTGAAAAGCAGCTACTGCTGAATGGCTACCCTCCATAAACATTTATAATAATAACAATAATAGTAATAACTATGGTTAGTTTGAAACATATATTGCAAACTGAAGGAAATTTTCGTTTTTATTCGCCTATTGTTTGGATTACATTCAAATTACTGTTCACAATGCTTGGGAATTCTCGAAAGATCTAGTGTTGCTGCATATCTAAGAAGAATTCCCGTACCTTATAGTCCATTGTTGGATTTCAGAAATAGTTTGCCAGCTAGCAGTGATGATGCACCGAATTCGGAACATACCGGGGATGAAGAGAGATTCCCGGAACATCTGTTTACTAAACTACTGAATTTCGATGAGACCGAAGAACATGATGAGAAGGATTCGGAACCTCAAGCGATTAGTAGCCCAGATAAAGATGATTTCAATGTTGGATTCGGAACATCGAGCACAAACACATACAAAACATCGGAATCTTCTCAGTTCTCGAAGGGGATGCCTACAAGTAATGCAAGCAATAGCCTGTTGTCGAGCAGAACTATACCGAGTTCGGTTGCGAGTGAAAATGGAAAGACGGATCATGCAGTGAAGTTGAAGACAAGGAGTGTTGAAGATTCTCTTGAGACAAAACAAGTGCCAAAGAAGTCGTATAGAAATGAGCAAATACAACACTATTTTAAAAGTTTAGACAGCGGACTGCAATGCAAGCCAAATATAAAAGTATATGTAAACCAAGGAACTTCACAGAAAGGAAAGCCAGGCGATGTCTCAAGAGAGCCATCTGCCCCAAAAGGGATAAAGTCTTTGACTCTTCTTGTACGTGATAGCAAAGTGAAGCGATCAAGGAGTGTTCGGTCGTATGACTCTGTCTCCTCCACATGTAGCTCGACTCGTGGTGAACTGGTAAGAGCGTACGAATTCGGACGCAAGTACAAGCTGCAAGAATACTTCGTTCCACATGTTGGAGACAGCACAACCGAGGATAGCTGCAGCGAGATCAGTGAACTTTGTGAGTTTACGTCGCTTCCTCGTAACACGAATGATTGCCTTTTACGAATGCCGTTACCAATCCGACCCACTGTTAATAACCCAACATTCAGGGGGTTGCAAGTCAAAAACATTCATGATCCTTACGGAGGAGAATCTCTCGTGTGAATTTGTCTCATGCTACAGTTAATGGACATGCTCAGACAAATCAAAATCAACTCATCAAATCTGTGCATTTTCTGAGCTAGAGTTGAATAATACCGGTGAGGTATTTCTTAAAGTTAGGTCGACAGAAAGTATTTTTTATCTTGAACTTAACAATTGATAACCTTGAACTGATATCATATCTCATGCAAAGTTTTTAGTACAATCTTTAAGTAGAAATCGATCCAGATTTAACGAAAATGATAGTTGATTGAAAAAACAAAGTATATAGAGGAGTCACAGAAAATGGAAAAATGATTCATCGGTAAAACCTGCCTTTTATCTGCAGATTCTATGCTTTTTTGCTAAGTACCCTTCTTCTTCAGCAAAAATTGCAATTTTCACAGTTATCCAGATGAGTTTGTTTGCGTTCTCTTGGCAAGATTAGTGACATATTGAGAGTTTTAAACTATACATGTTCATTTTATTGAATGCGCTTTGATACTTTATCAGAGATTACATCCAGCCCTTGGATGCCACGCACGTGCCATTGGTAAGTTTTATTTTACAATATACCCCCTGAAGCATCATCTTCGCGCGATAGTCCTGCTTGTTGGTTGGATATTGTCAGAACATTTGATGTAGTGATGATTATCAAGTACTAAAGCTACAACTAAACACTGCCAGTATTATTGGTTGATATGTTGACCAAGAGTGGCTAAATATGCCCATCAATTTATTCCAACGAAGGCATGTCTCAGAGAGGGATGCTTGTCCAGCGGGATTTTGTTGAAAATGCTTCAGCCTGGTTTTGTTGTATGACTTCACTAAAAGCTTCCAGCATCACCCAACCCAATATCATCTTAAGCCATAGCTGCACTAATCCCATCCTCCCAGCATTTTTGATCGAAGTCAAAAATTTTATCCAACACGGTAGCTAAACGCTGCCAACAAACTCCAGTTGACGTTGCTTGACGTTGTTGAATGAAATATTGGCAATGTTTGGATGGTAAAAACTTATGCATAGGTTCATAGCGGCAAGGAGCCCCCCTCTCCCCAACCCCACCTCTGCTTAAGAGTCAGAAATCCCAACTCTCTTCTCAAGGACTCCTCGCTACATTCCACAGAAGTGAATAGCAACGTTGCATAACTTTCTTTCCTTTATTTTTACGATACTGAGATTTGTTAGGGCATCATAATCCGCCATTAATTTTACAAGTGGTTGATAATGCCATCCAGAGCAGCATTATGTTAACAAGATGAACGTAGAAATCTTGCTTTGAACCACGTATATGAGATAAGAATTAATTGAAAAATTGATCTTATCGATAATCCGCCATTCGAGGATTGTTCATCTGCAAGGGACTGGTACCTAGTCACGAAGCTGTAGATAGGAGAATGGTCATATCTGTATCTATGTGTGATATGCCCTTTGATGCTTGTAGAACTGCAAACTGTAAAACTTCCATATTCATTGTTAGGACCAGTGGAGGACGCTATGAGTCCAGAGGGGAGTCATTCCTCAATTATTTGTAGAAAAACAATACATTTATTAGAACGTTGTTGCTAAAATCTTTCTTCGGAGCTTTACCCAGACTCCTTTGGCCTATTCGAAAACTAAGTGTTCTCCATTACACAGCTGCGCCCCCTCCCCCCCCCCCCCATATACAACCGAATATCTGCCACTGGTCAGGACTGTAGTCTTGAGTTTATAATTTTTGTCCATAACATAATTTAAGAATAATTTTTGAGATGTAGATGCAGAAATTAAATTCACTAGTGGGTAATGGGGTAGAGGTTGAGTATACAAGCCTATGGTAGCAAAGTTATGTTTGAGTGTTGTGAATTGGATGAGTTGTAATTTTTGTAATGCCTATTGTAATTTGTATGTAGGAAGCAAGTTATGAGTTAGTAACTCGATTGATTAGAAATTGGCTGAATTTATTGAACAAATGCAAACTAATGCTTGTTTCCCTTCTCAATTTGGAATGAACTATATCGCCAAACAATTCATATCGCAAAATCCAGGGTTTGTTCGGTCAGGGAAAGTTAAGGGAAAGGGATCATTTTCACTTAGATCAAGGGAGGTCTGGGAAAATCGGTCATACACATTCAGTTCCTTTGCTTTTGGGAGTGCGGGGGATGCAGCACCCCTTGGTGTCAGAGGTTGTTGGCAAACTTGTAGCATATCAGTTTGCTAACAGCCTCTGATGCCAAGGGGCGCTGCATCTTACACAATAGTTTCGAGCAGAATTAAGTACCTTAGAGTTCCGCTAGACAACAGCCTTGGTTGGAAGGATCAGGTGCGAACTGTGTCTTCAAAGGTTTCCAGAGGGCTTGGCCTTCTAAAATATGCTAAAAAATTTACCTTTCTCAGTCTTAACAAGCCTCTACACTAGCATTGTAGAGCTCCATTTCCGATATTCCTGTTCTGTGTGGGACTGTGGGGGTACAACTGAGATTAATAGTTTGCAGAAGCTACAAAACAGGATTTCTAAATGGTAACTAACAATAGCTTCGACACTCCCGGCAGTAATCAATTGATAGATACACTTGGATGGGAAATTATTAACGAACTAATCTATACTGAATCCAAAACAATGATTTTTAAGGTAGTGATACACGGTTAAGTTGTAAAATTTTAAAAAAATATGTTGGGCGTAGATTATATAAAAATTATGGTAGAATGCAATTATGCTATATAAAGTATGGTATCATAATGAGAATTTTTGAAAATTTGACATTTAGGAGGAAAGGTGCTATGAAATTTCCTTAACAATGCCTTAGTAACCATTTTTTCACTTTTAACTCCCGATAACAGGAATGTTGGATTTTTCTCTCATGATTTGCTGGAAGATTAGTCTTATTACCTTAAGTAAGCTCCACTTTCAAGCTTAATAAGTCTATTTCAAAAACTTGTAAGTATATTTGAAGGACATGGGAAACAGAAAGAATAAAAATCATAGAACACGACGGTCATTTCATGGAAATCGCACCCAAAAACTGCCTGAAGCTCTAAAAAGACAACTGCCCATCTAGTCATCAAAGTGAAACTGAGATGGAAGAACTGTACACAGCAAGTAACAAAGAGCTGAAATTAGGCCATCAGCTTGACAGAGAAGTCCACGAGGATTTCTTTTCTTTCGTGAATACCAGTGTTTTTTATCATTTGTTGGCAGTGTTTGGCATTTGGCCAGATTGGCATTCAAATAAACTAATTTTGACCCACGATGAAACGAAGAAAATGGGGCTTGCTTTGAGTTTCATTATGAATTGCAATATTTGTAAATGGGGGCATAATTTTAAAGCATCTCATTCATTAGAACACTGTTATACTCCAGGCCCTAAGGGGTATAGTGTGAACACCCAAGCAGTTCTTGCTTTTAGAGAAATAGGGAAAGGATTTGATGCAATAGAATTGTTTTGCACCTGCTTGGGGATGCCCCAACCATTCATGCCAAAAGTATTCACAAAGACCGCGTATGACAGTATTGCATCAAAGTCCATGAAATGTGGAGCAACAGAAACAAGAGGAATGCCTATTGGTCAAGGCATAATAGAGTGCTAAATTGCGATTGATGGGACCTGGTAAAAAAGAGATCATTCTTCTTTACATGGTGTGGTTGTAGCTATGTCAAAGAAAGGTAAAGTTATTGATTGTGAAGTCATGTCAAAACATTGCAAAAATGTCACATGTCATCCAAAAAAGAGGGAATGGCTGAATATCTAAAGTTGAAGGCAGAGGGGGGCTAAATTCACCTAATGAAAAAAAGTCAATTTTTTCGGGCAAGTTTTTGGCAGCCCGCATCTTAGTCGAGCAGTTCTGGGAAACTTCATCTTTTGAGCAAGAATATTAGTACATATTTGGAAAATGAGATGAATTAAATTGATTTGCTCAGTTTCATTTTTTGGGCACAATATACTCTGTTATCAAGCAAGCCAAGCTCTTTCTTGTGGTAAAAGGACTTTTGATAAAGTTGCTGTGAGCAGCACCATTTAAATAATGACGTCAGATCACTTCGATTGATGTCCTCATAGAGAAACAAAATTGAACTGAATTATTTAGAACTTTCATGTGACTTACGTGCAATATGCTCCTACGCATGCGTGATTAGGAATTTCCGTGAAGGGTCAAAATGGAGGATAGGGACAAGGGTAAGGAAAGTGGCAAGCCAGAAGACGAGGATGATTATGATGATGATGATGATGATGATGAAGAAGATGAAGAAGATGAAGAACCGAAACTGAAGTATGAGCGTGTAGGAAATGCTGTACAAGAGATGCTGAAGCAAGATGCAGCGAGCTGTATGACTGTGCATCTAAAGTTCCTTGCCCTTGGAACGCATTGGGGTGTTGTCCATGTTTTGGACCATCAGGGTAATAACATTCGGAATAAGGAATTCCCTTCCCATACAACGACAGTAAATCAAATAAGCGTTGATATGTACGGAGAGTACGTTGCTAGCTGTTCGGAGGATGGCCGAGTCGTTATCAATGGATTATACACTTCAGAAAACAATGTTCAACAGTTGTTTGACTGTCCTATCAGGGCAATTGCATTGCATCCGGAATACTCCAAGCGAGGTAATAGGCAATATGTCGTAGGTGTGGGGGAGAAAATGCTCCTGTATGAGAAAGGGTGGCTACGAAGTAAGAGCACAGTGCTTCATAGTGGAGCTGGTTATATAAGGACCATGAAATGGAAAGGGGATTTTCTGGCCTGGGCAGATTCTCAAGGTGTGGAAGTTTATGATGTAAGTCGTAGAGGGAGAATTGCACACATTAGGAAGATGTCAAGCAACCTAAGAGATGATATGTATAAGTGTAATTTGTGTTGGAAGGACAATACGACTTTGTTAATTGCATGGGCTGATTACATCCAGATAGGTGTTGTAAAGGAAAGGGTCCAGGACCGAAAACTACAAGGGTTTGGTGCTGGTGAACTTTTGCCATTGTGTGTTGAGCTGACAAATGTCTTCAAAAATGACTTTTTTGCATGTGGGATTGCACCATTTGGAAGTGAGCTTGTTGTATTGTCCTATTTTGGACACCATGCTAACACAGGACAGCAGGAAAGAGGTCTTGCAGAGAGACCACAGTTATTAGTATTGAGTCCATTAGGGTATGACAATTACATTGAAACTTCCACAGATGCTCTTTCTATACGTGGCTTTGAAGAATACCAGTCCAATAATTACTCTCTTGAAAATGTTCAAGAGGAAAGCTTGTTTTATATAATTAGCCCAAAAGATATTGTCCTTGCAAAGCCAAGGGACTTTGATGATCACATATCCTGGTTAATGGAAAGAGATAAGTTTGAAGAGGCATTAGCAAGTGCATTGAAGCATGAAGCCTTGCTGAAAACACATAATGTTCTGATGATATGGAGGAAATATATGAATAACCTAATAGGCGCAAAGAAGTTCAAGGAAGCAGCTTCATTATGCAGTAAGATTTTGGGTGATGATCAAGCACTGTGGGAGGAAGAAGTTTACCGGTTTGCAAAGCATAGGCAGCTAAAAGCAATCACTCCAGAAATTCCGTATAAGAGAACAAGACTTGGTCATGCAATTTATGAGATGATCTTGAATGAGTACTTGCAGACAGACATTGCTGGTTTTCAGAAACTGATCAAAGAGTGGCCCGCTGACTTGTATAATAATGAGGCAATTATTGTTGTCATCAAGGCAAAATTAACAGATGAACCGGATAATAGGATTTTATTACAGACATTAGGTACACTATATGTTAATGGTAAAAAGTTTGATAAAGGTCTTGCAATTTACTTGAAGTTACGAGATCCTGATGTTTATGAAATGATATATGAACATAATCTGATTGAATTTGTCAAGGACAAAATAGCAAGTTTGATGGAAACTGATGAGAAGAAGGCTGTGAAGTTGCTGGTTGATAGTGTGAATATAATCAGTGTTGAGCATGTTGTAAGACAGTTACTCAACCTCAAGAAGCAGCTTCATTTGTACCTATATGCTTTGTTTCAAAAAGATGCACATGCTGGCCAAGACTTCCATGAAATGCAGGTTGAATTGATGGCTGAGTTTGACAGGCAAAAGCTATTGTCATTCCTTAGAAGTAGCAATTACTATGCTTTGGAGAAAGCTTTCAAAGTATGTAAAGAGAAAGATTATATTCCAGAGATGGTGTTTTTGTTGAGCAGAATGGGAAATAATAAAGAAGCATTGTCTATGATTATTGAAAGGGAAGAGGACATTATGAAAGCAATTGATTTTACTAAAGAGCAGAAAGATGATGTTCTGTGGGAGGATTTAATTAACCATGCAATCAACAATCCAACTTTTGTCAAAGCTCTCCTCATGAACATTGGTACTGCAGTCGATCCTATTATTCTTATTGGCAGAATCAAGCCGGACATGGAGATTCTTGGGTTAAGAGACTCACTTGTCAAAATTCTCCAGGATTACAACCTGCAAGTTGCCCTGCATGAAGGCTGTAAAAGGATTCTTGACAAGGATAGTGTTGCAATCATGCAAAGGCAGATACGGGCCCAGGCTCGTGGTTACAGAGTCGCAGATTATGCAATATGTGAGGGGTGTCAGGGATGCATAATTGTTGAGAACAGTCAGCAAACAACTGATCTTATTGTCTTCTGCTGTGAGCATTTCTACCACCAGCACTGCCTTCAGCAGACTTCTGAAGAACCATTTTGTCCAATGTGTGTTGCTGGTAGAAAGAAGAAGAGAGGGACAAGAAGCATAAGGTGATCAAGTATGTAGTGAGATGTAATGTCTGTGTGTTACATACTAATTTTTAATAAGGAATTTAAGTGGGTTATGTGGTAAAATGGGCAATCTGGTGTTACATATCCATTAAAGTTGTCCTTCCTATTTGCTGGATGGTTTTGTTGCTGGAAGTGTTGATGCAGTAGTTAAATTTGCCCCCAGGAATGTTTCTATTTTGTTGTATTTCTAGATGAACTTTCACTTTCCTGAAGATCGAGATCTTCACACATGTTTTCCTGGGTGTATTTAACCATGCAATTCTTTGAATTTGCATATATTTAGTCAGCTATGATTTTCATTCTGAAATAGTTACAATAAAATAGACTTTTTGATGCAATTAACTTTCTATTAAGATGTGTTGTTTTGTTATGTCATTATCAGGTTCAATTCTTAAATGTCCATGTGGTTTACTATATATATATTAAAAATTGTAAAGCCAAACTCAAGCTTTGTATTTGAAGCTAAAAACATCAAACAGCATCTGTAAGATGCCAAGATTTTGAAGTCATAGTAGATATCTCATATTTGAACTGAGTAGTAAGTTTAGATGCTATTTGCACTGTTGATTTTTTATGGGATTACCATAAGCTCTAGGTTCATGTCATTAGAGATTGAATACATTTAAGGAGCTTTGCTTTATTCATCATGGGGTGCTAGTTT
Organism: Mastigias papua; assembly: GCA_964019165.1. NCBI lineage: Eukaryota > Metazoa > Cnidaria > Scyphozoa > Rhizostomeae > Mastigiidae > Mastigias > Mastigias papua. The sequence goes on along the minus strand of OZ025270.1, from coordinate 16,036,588 downwards.
TAATTACCTGACATACCAAGCTTGGAAAAATAATGTGTTAACTTAGAAATGTTTGATAGATGTGTTAAGGATGGCATGACCACTGGAGGTATGGATACCATTGCCCCCGTCTCACTTTTGACAAAGATGGTAATTGGGAATCCTTTAGGATCAAAACTGAAAGATTTCTCTTCAAATTTAGCTACCACAAAATTATTGCTGGTGGCAAGCATGATGTTTGGGAGATGCACCTTTGTTTGAAACATATCCAAAGTGGATGTTTGCATCCAACAGTGCTGAATTCCCATGGTAATGTGCTTTTTACAGTTGTGGCAGGGGTGCAGAGGGGGGGCTTTGTTGCCCTATGGCCTTGACACTGAGTTGGTGATTGCAGCACAATGGCATCACCAGGCGCCGTCTTTTCCATCTGCCTCGGACCCATGCAAAGCCTCTTGGCGACAGGGTTAGCTCACGAAATTGTTGACGGGTTTTTAGACAGAGTTGATCAAGATTTGTAGACAAGCTTAGCTCACAAAATTTTCGACTTTCAATTTTCACACTGCTGGTTGAATTTATATTCCTCTATTTTTATCAAATTTCCTCCGACGTGATCATGCGTTAGTTGATGATTCACTCTCATTTTCATTTGTGATGTTTTTCAGTTTTTTCCTGCATAGATTAGTAAGATGGCTTCATAAGCGGACACAGATGATCGTACCGTATTTCCTTGAAAGAGCGCCCCCTCGAAAGAGTCCCTCCCTTGAGACATGTTTTTTTTAAATAAACACCCCCTCGAATGAGCGCCCCCTTCCGTTTGCAATGAGTTTGCCCCACCTCCTTTGCTACACACTTTTTAATCCTGTTGCTTCTTCATGACGTGTTGTTCTATACTTTGTGCATTTCTTTAGTGTTTTATGTTTTCTTGTCGTTACCCTATAGTTCCATTGCATCTTGTTATCATTCTATTGGTGTTGCTGAATGTCTGCTCCTTATATTACCTTTAGTCATTAAATGGTCGCTGTTGAAAGTCGTTATGGTCATTGTCATTCAGTGTAAAACAGTTTACTTTACAGTCTTGCTGAATGAAGTCATTCAGTGCTGTCGTTAAACAGTTCCTTTGTTTGCTGATTTTTAAATGCGCACCCCCTCGAGTGAGCACCTCCCTCGATTGATCGCCCCCTCTCAAAGGCAGACTCTTAAATTTGTGCCCGTGGCGCTCTTTCGAGGAAGCACGGTATTCAAATTGATAACTCTTGGGTGTCTAATAGACGTTCCTGCGCTAATTGATTTTTGAAACATTTCCTACCCATGACATTTTTATTTCAACTCCCACAGCCTATTGAATTTTGAGTAAGCTCCCGCAAGACATTTTTGTGTAAGGTCATTTGATGTGCAAGCATAAACGATCATTAAGAATATAGGACTGATCACACGTGTTATGTCGTTTAGTATTATTCCCAACTGTGACTCCAGTTTTTTAAAATTTTTGTCCAGACCTCTTTTCTATTACATTTTTGGTCATTTTCCTGCCCCACCCCCCCCCCCGTCTTTTTGTATTGGAGAATGTTTATCATTCCAGGTTTTGCGACATACTCATTTTTTTCTTCCTGGGAACATGCACCCGCATGGTTCCAGAGGAGTGCCAATTCATCCGAATCTTGTACACATTGTTGAATTACTGTTAAGTTGCACCTTTGTACATTGTACCACGAGCTTACGAGAGCTGATCAAACCGATAGTGGATACTAGTGGTACAATTGGAAGTAGTTTTGGTTGGCCATACTCAAGCCTTTTCCAAAAATTTTCCAAACTTACGACTTGTGAAAATGGTTATTGTGGTACAAAATTTCCGATAAAATAGTAAGCCTCAAATTTTTGACAGATTTTGTACTTGGGGGAGCTACAGCTGCCATGTTCCCCTGCTATTCCCAAGGATGTAGTTGACTCTTAAATCCGTTTGAAAGTTTTTCGATCCATCCCCTGCTCTTATTGAGGCCTCCGCTAATTAATGGTAAGAATTTTGAAAGACTTTGTGCTGAACCAAGAATATTCCCTGTTGGCAAGAATCGTTTGTTTTATAAATTTGCTTGCATGACTGTTGCACATTTTATCTGAACTGACTTACATTAGGTTCTGTTTTCATAGCTACACAATTGCTCTGTTGATATTGTTGAAACTGATTTTTCATAATTCGTTACGTGTTGCAGCGATATACCGAGCTTAGAATAATTTTGAATTCATTTATTAACGTACTCTACGTTAATCTAGTTTTCCAGAAAATTCCAACCCCCTCGTTATTTCCATCCCCCCTCCACTGGCACCTGTGTAGTTTACTTTTGCGATGGCCATGAGGCAAAGATGTGCAATAGGGCTCAGGTTCCTATCGATTACTAGCATTAGAAGTTCTCAAGAAGATTCTAGAAATGAAAATATAATTTGATGGTCACAGTTCTGTTTCTAAGAACCTTGTTTCAATATTTAGTCTTAGAAAACACACTATGCTATGTGCTCATCCATTGTAATTGGATGAAATCATTTAACTACTCTGTTCGAATCATGTTCTACCAAAGATAAGATAGTTTCAATGAGCTATACCTTTGGCAAAAACAGCTGCCCTTTGGAAAGCTTATGGCTACAAACACAGTTATAGACAAAGGAATAGCCGAAGGATGATGGACTTTGTGCCCCGTTGTTAACGTTAACCTGCATTAAAAATGCGTGAATTTCAATTTGGGCCAATTTTGGGCAAAATACCAAAGGTAGGAGCGTACACACTTCTTGTAAGAATACATAATTTTTGCTGAGCCTCAATAGTCTTAAAATTTGTTGACTTCGATCTTAAAATTACTCCTAATTTGCTCTTTAAGTCTCAGCTATTTTGAGCATAATGACTCCCAGACCGGATGGCTCAAAAGGGCCTGTCTAACCATTTTTGCACCATATTGTTTGGGAGCCGTGGCCCTCCCAGACCTCCTCTGGATCCGCTACTGACTACGGCCGTGGGGTAGTCACTGTCATTTGCTCCCCATGGTATCGTCCCTGTTTCGTCGTATTGTAATCATAAAGTATAGTAAGAATGTCATTGTATTGTAAATGCACTACCGTAAATCCTCGAATTAGCCCCCCCCTCGAATAAGCCCCCCTCGAATAATCACCCTTGCTAGAACTTCAAATTGTTAATAAGCCCCCCCTCGAATAAGCCCCACCCTAGTTGATGATGAAGATTGTAATAAAGACTAATGCTTAAATACAGACTGTTCTTGTAATAGTATGGAGAAAAGGAGCTTTGGCAATGAGCTTTTTATACGAGATTTGTCAAATAATTTTATAAGCCCCCCCTCGAATAAGCCCCCCTCGACTAAGCCCCACCCAAAAAGCAGCAAAAATAAATAAGCCACCAGGGGGCTAATTCGAGGATTTACGGTATATGAATAGAAAAAAAGAAAAGACCTTTAGACATAAGTTGAAGCTCCTACTTGTTCTATTTTCTAAGAAACTCAAATAGCTAAAAAATCTAATTCTTCATGAAGTTTGAGCCTTGCACCATTCTTATAGAAACAGTTCTTATGGAAACAGTATGTACTCTCTAGGAAAAGTGGTCGTTTCAAAATCTCTTCTTTGGTTTTGTTTACCTGTTAGAGACCTAGTAACTTGGTAATTCTGGTAGAAACATATCTTTCCCTTCTCTACGAAGCCTAGGCCACTGATTCAATTGCAATTAATTTGTCTTTTAGACAGGTGTATCGACCTAAAGGGTAATTTGAATACATTATACAGTCGAATGAAGTGGTAAGCAAATGCACTTGTCTTCTTGTAGGAAGTCGTGTATAAGAAAGCAGTATTGAAATGCTAAGAAAGTTAAGAAAGTTCAGTATTGAACGTTTTTGAAACCGAAGAAAGTTGATAAATCATATACATTCGAATATTCACGCAAGATAGTAATCGCTTGTTCTTAATTTGCATAGAATTTCTGGATTTAATTTGTGCATTTGAGTCGAGGATGAATTCTGAATTTTTATCCAGGGAACTCTTTAGATGCAATGTCATTAAAGGGTATGACTTTGCTGTAACCTCACCCATGCTTAAAAGATACAAATGTGATAGCTTGGCGTAATCAAACTAAACAAGGTAATCATATGCAATTTCTTTGGTATTAATGGAGACAATTACGGTTATCTACACTCCTGCTAGTGATGCTCTCGTAGACAAGGTATTCAATCATAAGGGGTGTCAGAAAACAAGGATTATTTGGAAACAATGGCCTACAGTTTGAGGAGGCCCTAGGGTTATGATAAGTAACAGGTGAAGTGCACTGTGCATCATGATCTTCGAAATCAACACATTTTAAACATGTAATGGAACATGAGGATCGCTGAAAGGCGAGATCAATGCAACGGATCTTTGCCAACAGGGGGGGGGGGGGGTGCTGAGCAACTAGCTTCATTTCTTACATCATTATATAACTCGTGCATTGCACAAGGAAGGTGGCCCATCGACTGGAAAAAAGGCGGATGGGCACCAGTTCACCAGAAGGCAGGAAAGGGTGTTATCGAAAATTACAGCCCAATAGCAGTTCTCAATGCAGTTGACAAAGTATTTGAAAAAGAACTTTGCAAACAAGCTGCAATTCATTTGAAAGCAAACTTAGCCCTTGCTTGATTGCACATAAGAAGCAAAAAAGCACAGAAACTACACTCCGAAGGCTCATTGAAGATTGGAAATCTGCCCTTAATAAAAGAGAGATGTTAGCCATCCTGTCAACAGACATGAGCAAAGCGTTCAATCCCAATCCGAACTTTGTATTTCGAACAAAGAAAGAACAGAGTCAAACTGGCGAACATAAGAAATGAATGGAAAGAAACAAAGAGAGGATGTCTGCAAGGATCAGCTTTCGGCCCCATGCTATGGAATAGCTTTCAAAATGACTTTGTCTTTCACATAAAGCACTGTCAGATGAGCATGTGTGCTGACGACCATCAAATTTATTATTCAGGAGAGAGGAGAAACGAAGTTGAGTTACGATTAGATCAGGACATCAAGACCACCTCACAATGGTACAAGCTGAAAGCAAACAAGAACAAATATCAAGCAATGGTGCCTCAAAATACGAGGAAATGCAATTCATCAATAAAAGATATGGCTGATGAGAGCAATTAAGCCGATAAAACAAGATGTCTCGAGCTACTCGGAGTTGAAGTTGACGATGAGCTAACAGGCACGGATATCAGCAACTTGAGCAGGAGAGTTCGCCAGAGAATAGGGGTATTATCTAGATTTTGGAACGTGATACCCACTAGTGCAAAACCAACAATCTGCAAGACAGCTCTTCTCTCTTATTTGGCATTCTGCAGTACAGTCTGGCATTTCTGCAAAGAAGCAGACAAGAGATAGATAGAGAGATTTCAAGAGAAAGTCCTAAGAGCTTATTGTGACAAATCTACATCATATGCGCAACTCCAGAATCGACGACTACATGACGTTGCCATATTAATGTACAAGGTTAAACATGGTTTTGTCCCGCAGCATATAACAGAATTGTTTAAACTGAAGGAAACTCCTTACAAACTAGGAAACTGCAACTATATCATCCCAAAATTTGAAATGGTAAAATAAGTGAAAATGTCAGTAAGATACTTAGGAAAAAGTCAGTAAGATACCATATTTATGAAGCAAACTAAAGAGAGCAATCAAGGAAGTGTCAACACTGAACCAGTTTAAAAGAAAGATAAGAAGAACTGACATTGAAAACCTTCTAGACATTAGACTATAATATGATTTTACCTACTTTGTAGATTTTAATTAATTGATTGTACTTGTTTGCTTTTTTTTGATTTTGGTTTATGTTAATTTTCATCATCTTTCCATTGTGTCCTCAGTTAGCTTCTACGCTAAAGAATTTTTGACACATTAATAAAGATTTTGATTGATTGATTGATTGATTGATTGATTGATTGATTGATTGATTGATTGATTGATTGATTAAAGCTAGGAGAGCTTTAGGGTAGATCTCAAGACGGATGACGACAAAAATTTCGCCAGTATCATCGATCCGTCGTCGTTTTTTCATATTTAGGAAACTGAAATTTTAGATACTCTCCTAACTTTTTCATTCCTGGCACTTACTGTTGTTTCTTTAGTTGAAAAAGAAACACGAGAGAGGAATGAGAGTCCTTTACTTGCTTCTTCCCCTGTTCTTTAATTATGCTAAAATGCTTTGCATCGGTAGGGGGTGTTTGTTCAAGGCATGATATAGTGCAAGGGGGCCTCCTGAAAAGCATGTGACAGGGCGTGATGAGGGGGGGTGGGTGGTTCAAAAAAGACAATTTTAGCTTGAAGTACTTACTGGACACTTCCTTATGTCCTATTCAAGAAGCTTTCGGTGCAGAGCAAACTGTGCACTTCATGCTTGTGACGCAGAAAATATTGCGGACCATAAATCTTCGGCGAACGTTGAACGCCATATTCACTCTGGTATTGTAGCAGCTCTCGCAGTTACCCGCATATTACACGCGGGGAGGAGCAGCTGTAGCGGTGAATTGTTCATGTTGGGAATCAGGCCAGGACGGCTGTGGATATTAATCATTTATGAAAACTAAACTGCCGTAAGACGATCAAACAAATGCACGAAAATCAACTGTAATTTTGTAGACTTACAATATTTTCATCATTTTTGAAATATTTTGTTGGGTTGGTTTGGTTCCTGAGGCAAGGACGGTGCGGCTCATGATTGGAAAGTTGTATTTGGGCCTAAAAGGAAGAATAGGGATAGCATCTGGAATAAAGGTAAGGATGGCAGGTGAAATGTAATTGCCCCACCTTTAACTTAATCGCAATGGAAGAGAAGATGTAAGTTTATAGATGTTCAATGTTGTGCAATATGCCGGAAAAGGCAGAATATCGATTGAAGGTGTGTTAAGTGAGCTGTAACCACTACCTGGTGGCAGCTTTCAATTTCACCGATCACACTCGGTATTGAGAATGGTAGTTTAGCCATCGATAGCTTTTGAATTATGTTGTGAGTAGTACCCTATATGTTCGATTTTAGTTTTTATTTTCTCGAAAGTTAGCTTTGATTATGAATACGGTAATGTTCTGATTATTGTTTTGATCGTGGTAATCCCCGTTAAGTCACAATGTCATCTCAGGTAGTCAAATTTTGACCTTTTTACATATATTTGTTATGCATTTCCTGGTTCGATTGATATGAATCTGTTTTTTGCTGAAGATCAACATACGACGAAGGTTACACAATTGTTTGACTTAGATACTAATCTTGTGTGACAAGGCAATATACGAGATATTGCAGCTAACATATGTGATTTCCCTAAAGTGCTACCGCCTTTCCTAATATTATATTGACCCTTAATTCTTACGATTTATTCAAGTTGTTCTAATGCAGCCCTGGATTTGATGTGCCACCCAGTTTCTGGCTTACTCATTTCCTTGTTTCATTTTACTCAGTTTAGCCAGAACTAGAGCAGTAATCAAATATCCTTCTGACTATTCACTTCGTTGATTACTCATGGAATCCAAAGGAGATAACATTTGCCCAAGTCAGTACAGATTTCTTCTTTACCATTTAGAAACAAAAGAATTAAACTCAAATGCTTGGAGCTCTACATGCTGTTGATAGGGAAAAGGCAGGAAAGTGAAGCTAAGAATAATGGCAAAGGTAAGGTTTTGTTCTAGAGAAAATTTTTTATTTTGACTTGAAGTTTGCTCTCAATGATAATTCAAAACATCTTAAGGGTTTATTCTATTTAATCTTATGGTTTTGTCTTAGAAGGGGTTATTTATCTTAAGGATTTAAATGTTTAAATTCAACAGTTTGGTATAGGGAGAAAACAAGATTTTATCTATAGAATCAGAACAAGGAAACTACTTCTACAGGTTTTATAAGTGTTTATGGATAAAGCACAGCAATGGAAAAGTAAATCTAGACTCATAAAATGATCATTGTAAAATATATGTACTCATTTATATGTAACTCATAAAGTTTTGTTTAGTTTTGGTAATGATGGTATCTTATTTTGATATATTTGCACCTTGGCTTCTGTATACCAGTAGCCCTGACAGAATTTTGAAATTGTGTTCCAGGGGCTTGCAGAAGTTCTTGAAAATGTCCACTTTGTTCAAGCAAAGTTTTCATATACTGGGGACAATGAAGATGAGGTATCAATAATTTACTAGTGAAATTTAGCATCTAAAATGGTTTTTTATTTTGAATTGTTCATACACAATTTTCTAGCTGAATATGACTGTCATTATATATCATGCAAGCTTTGACCTGCTTGTGGCTATTTTCTGCTGTTGTGTGAAGTATGACATTGGTGGTAGGTCAACTGGTTACTGGTTAAAGTTATATATTGACACCTGCTGAGTTTCTGGCAATGTATTTGGTTATTGATATTCTGTGAGTCCACAGGTTTTGGCATTGGGCTTTATGATGGTGTGATGGGCCTGGTGCTCATCCAAAAAACTTAGTAAATGTATTACATCCATACAAGCAGTATTCTTTGTTGATTTGTTACTTAGAGGGTTAGCATGCATCCCCTTGAGAGAAAATCAGAATACTCAAAGCATAATGAACCTTGGACATTATGGCTAAAGTCCATTTGTTGTGTTTTGAGCACAATATATGTATTAGGAAATGAAAACAGCTACTGGCCTAATATTTTTATCCATATAAACCTCTGTTTTTCAATGTCAATCAAGAGGCTTCTTAAGACCTGAGGACATCTTCTATGCAAATGCTGTGTCAATTGAAAATCATTAACTTTCTTTGCTTGAAAATGTATTATACACAAATGACAAAGCAGTTCACCTACAAATGAATAGAGCAATGGATAAACACATATAAGCAGAAATTATGCTGTTCCACTCCCTTAAACACTGCAGACATTTTGAGCTGGGTACTTAGGTTCCCAGAATGGACAAAATTTTTACACCTCTGGCTTTGATTTAAGTAGAGTTGAATGGATTCAATTGATTCCATAGAACCCAGTCAGTCAAGTTGGTGTCTATGGAGTCTGATTCTGTCGTTTGATATAACATTGATATATCATCAATGGTTTCTTCTGCGATGTGTAAAGCCCATTGTACCATTCTTGATGCGATGGAAAAAGCAGTTATGTCATGTTCAGTTACCATTTTAATAATTGACGTCTTTCTGACAGCTGTTTCAGAAATCAGTGCTTTTGGTATCAGGGTATTATAGATTTTGTTTCCTGGTTAACCATTTTTGCCCTTCAGGTTTGGCAATCAAGGTGATTTTGGCTTAATATCAGGAGTTTACTTTATATGGAATATCCTTTTTGAGTTGAAACCATTCAAGGTTTTAGTTTATTAACTAAAAATGATTAGGGAACTTGTTTTCAATGGATGATTTTCTAAGCTTGCTGAGACCAAAGTCTGATTAAAGACCAACTGATAAAACTTCCATACTTAGTTCAGAGTTGTCAGTCCACAGGATTGCATATTCAAAACATTAATTTTTCAAATGCAAGCTTTAATTAATCCTAAGATAAGAAGACAACTTAGCTAGTAGGGCATGAAATGGGATGGGATTACTTTGAACAGAGAAAAACTCACAGCTTTTTCTAAGAGTTATACATGTGCTTTTTTCAAGTAGATAGAATCTCCTTAACCTGAGATGTTGGCCAGAATTTTTATCAGGCATCAGGATGCACACAGTGAAAGGCCTCCATTAGAGTAGAATGTAGTTTGAATGCACATCTTGTTTTTGAAAAGTGGTGGTAACATAGTCTTCCAGTGGATAATCTGAAGCATCAAGATGGGGAGTCTGCTGTAGACATAGAATTCATATGATTAGGATTATTTTCCTTCACCTGTTTTTCAATTCTTTCTCCAATTGTACTCCTTTTTTCTGTTTGGTTTTCTTGTTATTTTTTGTGGACATGCTCATAAAAAATGCCATGTCTGTGCCCAGCATACGCACATGTTTTTCAAATATCCAGTGACTCTAGTCTACTATAAATATATCTGTGTATGTCTATTATTTTTATGTCAAAATGGCCAAATGGAAGAATAAAAGCTATTGATGCTGACTAACCTTATGAGATTCACTAGTGACTAGAATCTATAGTTACATGGTCAAAGGCCCATGTTAAGATATGGTCTGTTGTTTGCAGACAAGTAGGACCATGAGATAGTGAGATTTCTTGCTCTCAATTTTCTATACTGTAGAGCTTTGTTTTTGAGAAAAGGAGCAGGGGGTTTTTGTTTGTGTGCATATGCAGTAGCAGCATTTGGAAGACCATCTCCCCTTCCCCTGTATAGTACTTTTCAAGCAGAGTGTAATCTTTAGGGTGTAGTTAGTGAAGGTTCTTCTTGGAGCCTCATTTCAAGCTTGTGTCATCTGGTTGTCCTCTCCTCCCCAATAAACAGTCAAGTTTCCATCACTGCATATATGTATATTATTTCATGAGGCCTATGGCTGCAGTTTGCCCACCCCTACTCTTGGTATAAAACCTCATGTGATACAAAATTTTGGTTGTTTTTTAATCATCTTTTGAAATATAGAATTTTATACTGGAATGATATGCTGTATACAGGAATTTCACAGGAACCCTTTGGCTGGTGGGGAGTTTTGCCTTAATTCTTATCCCCCAGTCACTATGTCCCTGACTGCGTGGTTATTATTCATTGAGAAATCACATATTTCAGAAATGTAAAGCTGTTTGGTTTTATTAACATCAAAAGCTCTTAAAGACCAAATTGATAGCAGAACCTAGATTGCTTATTTATCCCTTTGTCTGATTCACTGCCTTGGCAAATGCTTGCTGCCTTTTGCCCAGCACTCTCATATTTCCACTGTATTCCCCAAGACATTCAATCCCTATGTATGGCTGTATTATGTTTGTTGCAAAATGATGATGACATCACTGTTGTTGTTGCAGTTGTTGTTAGTGTTGTTGTTGTTTTGGAATTTTCATTATTTTTGTTTGTTAACTCAGGCCCCAGACCATGTTACTGTTGTATGTTTGGACATGAGGATGAGAAAGAATGAAGGGTGGGGCATTGTGAGCACATGGTCATGAAAAAGAACATTTAATTGAAATCAAGCATAAAGATATAGACTAATTATGTATTATTTTGTGTTTGTTGGTAGCTGAACTTTTTTCATTTAGCATGGAACTAATAGTACTTAGCTTGATGCTTTGGTGCGGTTTAAATGCTTTCTAAGGGTGCCTGAATGGCGTTTAACAGGAGTTTGGAAAACACTATTGTTTGGAAAGCACAGACTCTTGATAAGTAGAGAGTAGCGATGATGAAAAGAAAAACTCAGAACTCATTTGAACTATTATTGATCATACGGACAGCTCGATCCCAGTGAGTTCCAGTCCAGTTGAGTTCCTCTTCCTACCTTCGTCTGTATTCTCAAAGTTAATAAGAGGGTTGTGACTTTGTCTTTGTGAATATCAAACAGGTCACAGTCTGTTACGAGATCTTTTGGCTTTTTCACTTTTTATTGAAGTAGTTTTGCCACTTATTTTTTGCACATGTAAGGTAAATACTTTCAGATTCTAAAAGTCCAACATTCTTATGATATAATTCAGTTCTTGGTTCTTCTCCTTTACAGCTTTCATTCAACAAAGGAGACATAGTTATCATTACTAAAGTGAGTAAGAAGTGAATTCCATATTTTTTACAAGTCCTACCGAGAAAACCAATTTTCTTTTGCCTCCATCGTATATGATATTAAAGTACTTTTGCTACTTCAGACTGATTATTGGGATGCAGCCCATTTTCATTCTTTCTCAGTGATAAATTAGAATACTTTTTAGAGCCTTTGCAAAATTGTGGAAGTTGTGAAATGGTGCAAAACTGTAGGAAGTGGTCATCATTAACTGCTTATTACGACTTACAGATGGTAGTAATTATATAGAGCCCTTGAGCAATTTTTTGTGATTTCTGCTCTGTATGCATCCATTTCTCTTCTTTATTAGTGTATTCTATCGTCTTGAGTTTTTGCTGCTGCAAATGATAGGAGTTGGCTTAGCTTAATTGTATGCTGAACCTTTCCCTCGTAGGTTGTTGATGGTGGTTGGTGGGAAGGTACAAGGGATGGAAAGATCGGATGGTTTCCCAATTCATATGTAAAAGATGTTTCGCCTAGTGAGTTTTTTTAACTTTTCCTTAGTCCGGTCTCTTTTGAAACCCATGGAAAGCAAAGGGTTCTTTCAATAGTAGTAGAAGTGTTCTTAGTCTCCATAAACTTGAAAAAACCGGCCTTTGGAGAGCGTTAGAGATTAGCACTGAGATGTATGGATTGTATTTGTACTGAACACTGAAATTATATTTTGTGATTCTGAAATATGTTGGAGGTTTCGAATTGACAGCAGTGTCAGTTGTCCTCGAATATAAATTCGTGGCTGTAGGGGTAGTTTTTTAGAATTAGTTTTATTTACACTCATACAGAAAAGAAGCTCTTTAACCTAAGTTATTCCCTACAGAAACTTCTCAGTATTTGTTGATAAGTACGTTTTGTTGCCTTTTGAAATGCCTTCCATGGAAACTGAAAACCTCTTCGCTTGTGATTGTATGATTACTTTATCCAAATTGACTCCGTGGCCTCACTAGTACTTCTGAATTGATCTGGAGCCAATTTTGAATATATTGGCTTGGTGTTTTGAATATTTTATTCATGAAATCTGCTTTGCTTATATTGTTTATATATGAAAAATTAATCATGACGATGGAATATGGCGTTTTATTTCAATCATAGCAGCCGATGTTTTTGCCGATTTCGCTTGTTCAAAGCATACCTAAGAGATTCTTCCAACACATTGTCTGTGAGGTTATCCTCAGCTGCTCCACTTTGTTTAGCGATAGTCTTCTGCAGTAATCATCGACTCTTTTCAGCCCAATTTTCTTCACGGTTTATCTTGTTTTATAACTTTCTTCCCAAAAATAGGTAGGTTATTTGTCAACTTTATGCAGTGGGTAAATCTGCTCTCGGTCAGTTTAACTGACTACTTATCCTTCTATTTCGGATGGAGCGTTTTGACGGCCTTGAAATCTTTTTGTACATACATAGTACCCACAGAGTTGAGTGAATTTGAAATTTAAAATTTTATTTTAAAACACTTCATTTTAAAACACTTCTGCAGCGCATTGAGCGATCGTAATCTTACTTATTCCTAGGAATTGTTATCAAAATTGTCAGGTAATTGATGTATACTGAACCTCTGGCTTGGAAATCTCTAACTTGTTTCCACGAATAGAACTTAAGGACACTAAAGAAGATGTTGTTTTCTTAATGATTAATACGACCTTCAACTCCCCCCCCCCCCAGGAATTGTTGTCAAATTCTCATATACTTGATACTGAATCAGCTTGATTTCTGAATGTACGGAGATAACTTAGAGACACCAAAGAAAATTTTTTCTGAATCATTAATGCGATCCTCAGCGCCAATCATTGGTGGACATCAAGCCCAGTTTATTTCATTTTATTTGTTGAGAAGTTAAAACTTGTGCTATCCTGACTATATATGATGAGTTTCCTTTTCTATGCAGAGCCTGAAGAGTTTGATAAAGATACATTTGTCCCGCAACCAATTCCTGAACAACACAGTGCCAACCATTCGCTGGTAGGAATGTTTCCTTACAGATTTTGATTTAACTCACCTGCGCCTTTCCGACGGTTGGAAAATCATGTGGGATGTCGGCCCGATACCTACTTTAACTCAGATGCACTCTCAGACTTTTTCGAGAGGTTTTCATGGTTTGAGAGTACTTGTCAGCAGCACTGCTTTGTAGATTGGACTTTTTAGTTGTGTATTTTCTTCCTTTATCCTCAGCGGATAGGTCTAGGTAAATCGTTAGTTTTCATGATTAATCTGCGGTCGAAGGCCGTAAGTGGAAATGACAAACTTTGCCATATTTGATTTCCTTTTCCCCTGTGGTAGGTTGTGAAGAATATGATTGAAGCTGAAAGCGCTCACATGAATGAGCTGAAGGTAGTTTAATTTCATACTAAAGCTTATGTGTTCACGTTCTACATATTTTAGTCCTGCATTGAAATGCCTTTGGTGTGCTTCATTTGCGATCATATTTGATTCTTTAGTTATTCGATTATGATTCAGTATTGATTCACTAGTGATTCATCAGTGATTTAGGTTATGTGCAGTAGTAGTTTAGGTTTGATTCAATGATCTTCTTTTGTGACATTGATGTGTGAATGAATAAATATATCATGGGAATGCAGTATGTTGATTGTAATCATATTGGTGAATCATAAATACTCAGCTTTCAGATTGGTACTTGATAGATTGATTGATTAATTGATTGATTGATTGATTGATTGATTGATTGATAGATTGGTTGGTTGATTGATTGATTGAGTGATTTGCGAAATGAATTATTACGCAGTTGATTAGTTTATTGATTGTGTGAACGATTCCTTGTTCTTAATTTACTCATCCACCAGATCTATGGGTTTGTTTTTTCATATAGCCAGTCATTCATATATATATATATATATATATATATATATATATATATATATATATATATATATATATATATATATATATATATATATATATATATATATATATATATATATTTATATATATATATATATGAATGACAGGTTATATTTATATATTATATATATATATATTTGCCGTATTTCAGTTTCCATTGTATTGTTATTTCTCTTCTAAATCATATATTAGTTGTTCCATTTTCGATTTCACAAAGCTCCTTATTATCTGTACAGCTATGTTTTTAACTTGTTTGCTCTTTCAGAATTTCTATGAAAAGTACATCTTGTCTCTGAAGAGTTCAGACATGTAAGTTAGCAAAAGTTTCCTTAGTCCTCATTCATTTGGCCATACCCTTTAAAAATTAATGACACAGATAAATTTATTGAGGATTGGCCGATTGTTTAGAATTGTTTTGCCACTTAAGAAGCTAAGATTGAGTTTTAATTCTTGGTTGTATGGTCTACGTCAAGTGACCTTCAAGCGGTAGTCCACGTGACCTTGAAGCAGTATACCACGTGAGTGACCTTGAAACAGTAGACCACGGGACCTTGAAACGGCAGACTATGTGACCTTGCAACAGTAACCATGTGACCTCGAGGTAGTAGGCCGCAAACTATGAAATGTATCGAAGTTTTATTCTGGATAGTTACTGTTATGTTGTTTACAATTAAGTGCTATTTGATGAATGAAGGAATATTTAGGTGACTAGAGCGCTTGCCTGCCGTGGGAAGTGTCGTAAAGTATGGATGGGAGAAGATTGAAGGTTAACATGATAGTAGTGACTGAAGATTTACATTTTCCCTGAAATGTTTGAACTGTTCTAGATTAAATTGTTTTGGTCCATCTTTATAGTATGAAATATTTTGTTGGCCTGATATTTTCCCCTCAAAGGTTTTGATGACCCTGTTGAATCCCTTGAACCCTGGTCTGGACCATGCTTTACGACAGCTCCTTAGCGTCGATGCTTTGAAATAGAAATCTAGCGAGACTTTTTAGCTTCTGCCTATTGACGAATACGCAAATGGGCCCTGTGGCAACACCTAACATCTGCGCCCCCAATTTGCGGATTATATCTAGACTAACATACGTTTTTTCTGCCATGTTTGCTGTCAATAATTTCAGCCCGAACTGTTTGTTGGCTTGGTGGAGTACTTATCTTGTTTCTTTCAATAATATCATTAATTTGCTATGCCATCTCTGTACCTTCATTTTGATGACGTTTGTCTCGCTTATCCTTCATGTTTGTTCAGAATAACACTCTCTCAGAAGAGACCGTATCTTATCTTCATGTCGTTGGATCTATGACTCAACTATTATTGCTTTTTGCAGAGAGTAAGATCTTGAATCGTGGGGAAATTCTTATCATAATTTCAAACTGTGTCTCGTATAGTCGCTTTGTGTTGGTTCTACTCATAATTTCATTTTAAGATTGCATGTTTTTTACTACGTTCTGGTTGTAGTTTATGGTATATAGTTAATTATTCCTCTTTGGAGATTAATTAGCATTTGTATCTGCATATCCTTTTTCTCCCCATTGTTTTAATGTTCAGTCCCTATTCGCCTAATCAATCGTCGCTTTTTATATTTTCCAATTAGGGGACCCTTCTGTCTCAATTTTTGTTATGTCTTCTCTTGGCTCTATTGCCATAAATGACTAGTGTACCTATTTGACTTGCAATTCCCCTGCCTAACTGTTAAGTAATATCCTACTTTTCCTTGCGTGAATCATCTCTTGCTTTTGCAGCTCTCCTTTTCTGCTACTCCTGCTTGGTACAAGTATTTTAAGTCTGGACTAAAAATTTACAACCAGCGAATGATGCTCTCATGTTTTCCAGGGTTGTTTGTTTTTTCCAGGGCCATAATGGGGTTATAATTTTATCAAAGACGATTCGGCAGCTTGATTTAATCAGATTTCATTAAAGTGATCCCTTCATATCTTTTTTGCTGGCGGTTTTCTATGACATCAGAGAAGCTAGAGCTGACTAGGAAGGCAATCAGTCAGAAGCCTGTTTTAACCTGGGATTTAGCGTCTTTGAACAATACGAACCAGTAAAGAACAGCAGGCTATCCTTGATCATATAAAGGGTGGAATGTCTTTATTAATTGGTTTCTTGTCAATTAATTTGGAAGTTCATGAGCTAGCTAGGGACTCTTGGTACTCTGTTTATTTGTATCGCTTTCAGTGTGTATTCTTGTATCTGTCACAGGTGACCCGTTGCTTCCTACAATTGTAAGCTAATAATACCCAAAGTTCTGTTGATGCCATGGCACTTTTCCACAGAAATGAGTTTGATTCAGTACATTTTTGCTGTACATGTTTTGTTTCGTGCAAATTTCATCCACATTTGAACTGGAGATTTGGATATTGTAAGGTTCTTACTCCCACGCGATTATGAAACTCTTGTGTATAAGCATCAATTACCGAGATGAAAAGATTCGTCAGAGGAGATTAGAAGAAAGTGCATTAATTATTTACGATATTCTGAAATTCTTGGGAAATGACATATGCTCTGCATCAATTATAGAATTTTTCCTTCTATGGCTTATCCCAAAACTAGACATTTTACCGCACAGTCATGACCTGAACTATTTGTGATAAGAGCTGTGGATTTTCCTGTGCCTTCAGTATGCCTAGTTTCTGATCTGTACTCGTTTTGTTTTTAGATTGACCCAATCTGATGCATTGACGCTTTGTAGCAATTACGATGAAATTGTTGAATTCCACGAAGGACTCTTGCAAGGTTTAACAGCACAATCGAAGTAAGGGCGAATGCTTTCTCATCTAAATTAGGACTTCAAAGCAGGTTCTAAGCATTGTTATCAAAAATTAAGTAAAAGCAGTCTTGCAGTTTGTGAGTTTCAACTGTCACGGAAGTCTGATATGCAAAAACTGGACCCACGAGCTCATTTTATGCATAGGTGGTTTTCGTTATGCATATTTTTTTAACATTACTTAATGAAACCAAAGATTTCTCTTTGCTTAGACTCATTTGTAGCAAGCTCTTCACACATTTCCTGTGTTTCTATTCTGCTAGGGATGTTTAAGAACGCTTCGAGATTTGAAGAGTAAAATGTTTAATTTACAGCTATCTTTACAGTATCTGTTAACTAGTTGTTGCGCCTTGTGCAATGTTTGCTTCAGAGATAATCTCAGTAACTTTGGTTGTTGTCTTAATTCGAACTCCTCAGTTTTTCAAACAGTACTTCGTGTGTATTACAAGTCTCCGTTTATTGTCTTTTTAGAGAAGATTTAGAAAGACAAAGAGTAGGTGCAGAATTCTTAGGGATTTTGCAAGAGGTGAGGAACATTATTTTGTCATACAATTGACCGGCAGTTATGTACCGCCATTCTACCCTTCACCTTTGGCTCCGCTATGTAGAGATCACGTAACGGGTATATTAGTAGTTTTCTCATATGATACCCATTACATCAATTACGGAACGTGAAGAGCAGTGTTTTGGAATTATGGAAGGTAGCAATAAAGAGAAAAGTGGGATGATATACAGGAATGGTGTGGACAACGGTAGCTGATATTTGTAGAGGTAAATTGAATAGGATAAAGTGAAGGGAGTGTATGCACAGAGCTGTCAACAGCAGCGAGTAGTGGTCTAGTGGGCCTAAGGAGATACATAGTGATAGAGCAGACAGAAGGAGGCTAGAGTTCGTCTTCATTTGCCAATTTGTATCTAATTTACAACTTTATTGAAAATGAGATGAAGTGTACGATCTTCAAGATTTATAGTAAATGGCTGTGTACTTGTTATTCGTTTGACAGTCTTCTTTTTTCGAAAGGGGCATGCTTCATAGGTCTTATATCTTTTTTGTAATTACCAAACATCTTATAGGATTTTATTGAATATCAACGCAGTTTAAAGGAGTTTATTGAATATCAGCTCTGTTGGCGCCCGTGTTTCGTCTGTTTGATATCTTGGTTTATTTTATTTTCAAATAATTTAAGGAGGGTAGCCCTTCAGCAAATGCTGGTTTATAACAAAGAAAATTACATAGAACTAATATAACCATTATATATATGAACATTTAGCAAATAATTTACAAAATAGCAAGTTGAAAAGTTAGAAAATTAAAGCTAAAAGGCAAGTTTGCTTTAGTGTTGAATTCCTGCTGGGAAGATGATTGCTTCATTTCTACTGGAAGGAGGTACCACTTGTACTGTTTTGGACTCCAGCTTTTGGATGAGTTGTTTTCAATTTGCAGTAAAACCCACACATGAGCAGTCATTTATTAAGAACATACAGGCTAAAATTGTAAATTTTTGTTTCAATTTTCTTGGAGCCTTTTAAGTTTGATATTCAAACTAGGTTCTAAAAAACGGTTTCATTCTTTATCCATTGAGGAGTAGATTCAGCCTGTTTGCGAATCAACCCCTTTCATGAATACTCAGGAGAATTACATACGTAACTGTTATAGTCGGGTCTGCAGAGATAAGATTAGTGTTAAGAGCCTTCACCCTGATTACGTCATAGTTGTTGAGCTCCGTTTTATATAGTATCCAGTTAGATTACACTAGTTCTTCCTCGAGATATTGTTCCTTGATATTACTTATTATTTCATTTCACTTTCGAAGGTGAAAGACCTCTTCATTACTTATTGTGCAAATCACCCATGGGCAGCAGCTATACTGTCAAGAGAAAGGTGCGCATTACTCATGTCCAGTATTGCTTGATTCTCAGTCTCAATACGAGACACTGTCTTCGGTTTGAATTAATAAAATAAAAGTTAATGTGTTCAATGTGCTTGGAGGAATGGAGTCCTTAATGGATTCAAACTTCGAGAAATAATGCCATACGTGAAGAGTCCTTCTCTGCGACCGTCGCAATTAAATTGTCACTGAATTAATGGTTGGTTCTTATGCGAACGTGTTAACATCACTTTTGCGTAATCTGCTTCGCCGCCAATTTATTTTTGTGTGTAGTAGAAGTCGCGAAGACTCCCAAGAATGCTACATGCAAATAGATTAAATGCTCATAACAGTTGGGAACTGGTGCATTAGAGTGGTCAAGTTGCTAGCCATTCAATTTCCTCTAGTTTCAAGTGAAATGTACATTATAGATTATATCCATCTTGTGTCTCAAAAAGTTGTGTCCTATTGTCACAAGTCTGTACCCACATATTAGCCATAGAAATTGGCAAAAAGAATATTTGTGCAGAAATTCCTATTGACAGATTTGATAATACTTCCCTGGACGCTAACTTTAACAACAACTGTAATTGCAAGAACAGTAGAATGACCACTTTTCACTTCAAGACACTTTGGTCAGAAAAATTTGAAACTGCAGTGAGAGAATACTTGTTAGGCTGTGGCCAATTTGTACTTATGTTTACCATGAACTCCTTGTAAGCATGTCGTTACTAGACGAGGTGATTGCTCGGTCTTTCGTTGATTTTTGTATGTAGGATGGCTCCCATGTTTGCAACTGTCCGCTTGTGAGCTATTCGGTATTTAACTGATTGTAATTAAAACAATGTTATATCCAGTATAGGTAGAATTTGACTGAAAATGCAGGAAACTCGTATAGAGGTAGTCTTTCTCCTGCATGCGATCATTCAGAAGTACTTAACTTACTTAGCTGTGATTGTCAGGGTTTGCCCCAATTTTGTGACCAGTTATTTTGAATGTTTGGAGGGTATGGTGTATCATGTTACTCAGGTTATGTAACAAAAAATGCGCTACATTTCTAGTTATTAATCTTCCAAGTAGCAAAAACTTGGTAGACGATGCTTATGCTGAACGGCGACTGTATTTAATTGCCTTCTCAGTTAATTTTTTCGCCCCCTAATGTTGTGCTACCAGTTCCTTCTGTACATTTATTTCAGAACGCGTGGGTAAAGGCTAGCGTGTTTCTCACGCATGGGGTCTCTTGCAAGAGTTTTATATAACAAAAAGGGGGCATTAGCTCGAGTATGGCAAGCTGTTAAATGACAAGAGTGGAAGGAGTTAAAATGATAATTTCCGTCACGTACTTTGAATGGTTCTTTTTTCCCAGATGTTTTGTGTTTCAGAACTAAGATTTCTTGACTGGCAATACCGGGCAATTCGACAATCGATAAATGATTTCAAGTTGCATCAGTGCGCACGCGTTTTTTGTAGTTAACTCTCTTGTAAATAACTGAGCTCGATTCGACAAATATTTAAGCAACTTTAGTTCTGTAAAGATAGGAGCATGAGGAGCTACAAAAATATTTTGTCGCAAAAGTAGCAAACACATCTCTGTTTACGGAGTCACTTTCAATGCAAAGAATGCAGGTTGTATAAAAACCACAGAGAAAAAAGCTGCAATGACTTGTGTTTTGCTTAACTTAGCCAATGGGTACTTTATACGTAATTACTGAAAATGAGATGAAAAAATTAAGCAACCATTAAGCAAATGCAGGTCGAGGCTTTCTCTAGAAGATACGCAAGTAGAGACCTGTTCGAAATCCTAGGTTGCTTAGAAAAAATATTCTGCATATACGTTATTTTCTATTTGCAGTGATAAGCTTGGTGAGTTCATGGAGGGGAAAGGAGCCCCAAGTCCAGGTATCATGACTCTGACCACAGTTTTGTCTAAGGTGAGTAGAAACTATCATTTTTCTTATCTTCATCTTCCCTAATAGTTAATAAAGGGTTATCCATTTTTATTGTCATTTTCACAAGTCTATAAACTGCACGCTGGGAGAGGGGAAGGGGTTAGTGTGCTCTTTGCGCTTTTTGGAAAATAGTAAAAGTGATGACCCAGACTATAGTCAAAGCCTTATCGCATACTTCTGAATTCTCTGTCTAGTCTGTATTAGTGACAACCTTGCACAGACACCGTGGTATTTGTTTGCCTGCTTACGGGGCCAGGATCAGATAGCAACTGCTGCCAGCTACAATTTGTTTGTATCATACCTCAATCCTTTGGGCGTGGAGCAAAAGTCATCATTTTCAAATTTTTGCCTTCTATTGTTTGAGACAAGGGGAGCTGAAAAGCCTACGTTCTGTAAACTTTTGAAAATGATGATAGAAATGGATGACTCTTCGGAGTCTTTAGACAAAGATATGTCCTCAGCATGGTGATCTCAATCATTTTGAGAGCTTTATGAGTCACAGTTTTGCAGAATGATAGCAGTTTCAAGAAGTACCTGGTGAACATTATACAGTCATTTGATAGCATCATGCAGACATCACAGAACTAGATAGCATCATGCAGGCAATCACACCAATCATGAGAATAATCATAGTCATGATCATTCAAATCATACAGGCAATCACATCAATCATGAGAATAATCATAGTCATGACCATTCAAATCATGCAGGCAATCACATCAATCATGAGAATAATCATAGTCATGACCATTCAAATCATACAGGCAATCACATCAATCATGAGAATAATCATAGTCATGACCATTCAAATCATGCAGGCAATCACATCAATCATGAGAATAATCATAGTCATGACCATTCAAATCATACAGGCAATCACATCAATCATGAGAATAATCATAGTCATGACCATTCAAATCATACAGGCAATCACATCAATCATGAGAATAATCATAGTCATGACCATTCAAATCATGCAGGCAATCACATCAATCATGAGAATAATCATAGTCATGACCATTCAAATCATACAGGCAATCACATCAATCATGAGAATAATCATAGTCATGACCATTCAAATCATGCAGGCAATCACATCAGTCATGAGAATAATCATAGTCATGATCATTCAAATCGTCTTCAAATTCAAAAAGTTGTTTATCCTGTATCATTATCGGAGCCATTTGTTTTTATATTCACGGCAATATAAATAATAAAAAATTACAGAAAAACATGTTACTGAGTACTCGATCGAATTATAGACACAAAAATTATAAACGGAGGGTCTGGAATAAGGATATCCTGGGTGGATTTTTTCAACAGTTAACAAGGGGAGGACGTTTATTCGTTAGCCTAGAGTACGTAATACTTGTGAGCATTTAAGAACCCTGACTGAGAGAGCTACAACAGCAACAACCATTTCCGCCACTGCTCACCACGCAGCATCCCCATACCAAAAAATACCACTAACTGATCGCAGCCCGTTAATACATATCAGAACCATCAAAATCACCTTGACTACCATGTCAATCAACTTGCACAATCACGAGTCAGAGTTTCATAAATCAAGTCTTTTTCGTATAAGCGAAGCTCCACACACCCTTTATAGTGTTTATAGATATTCAGCACCAATACCAAACGCATCAAGGAATGGTATTGAAGATGCACGTTGTCTTAGATTCAAGATATAAGATGCAATGCCATCTTTCATAAGAGTTTCAAACATTGAATAGTTTCAAATCAAATATTCAAATCCACGATTTGAATTGCAACCACAGATTACATAATTGATGAATTCAAAGTTTATGGTTTCTCTAGAAGTAGATTGTTTACATCCTTATAAACTAGTTTTTAAATATTATTATTAACATTTATCAATAGTTTAATTTCCTGTGTAAATCAGTTTTAGCTTCATTACTAACACGCATCCAATGTCTGTTATCATTATTTGACACTAGCTGGATGAGAATTTGACCAAAAATTATAAATCATCATTATTATATTTGTCACATTTTTCGTGTTAATAATATATTTAATTTATATTTATCATCAATCATTGTTGTCATAAATTTTTCAATAGACTTTGATAACCATCATCAATCATCTGAAATAAATATCATTCCTTTTTCACTATCAACACAATCACTTCAAGAAACATACTATTGTTTGCTGACGGTTATTCAAAATTCTTATTACAGCCGTTTGTGTACATCGAGAAATATGCAGGCCAATTGAAGGAGCTCGAGAGGCATATCCAGGTAGTCTTTCTCATACTCCATTACCCAATCATCATCACTTTTTACTAAATCATTATCTCTCATATTTTTAATGCATCTTACCTTAATATATAGGATTACATGTAAGTCATATCATTACATTCTTACTCTGTAGTTCTTATGTTATATCCACTTTGCAACAGGAGAGTTCTAGTTTGAGCTAGGTGGGTGTCCGGGGAGATTTTATCTTATTTGAACCTGCGCATATGCTATATATACTCTTCCGCCCATGATCTTCTATCGTAATACTCAGCTTAGAAACATAAAAAATGCTAAGCAACTTGATGCAACCACCAACCATACCTGCTTTAAAGTTATGTTCGTTGGAAATCCTCGCACAGTGAAGTCAATTTTTCTGCGTTTTTTTGAAATGATTTTTCCTCCTTTTTAGCACGATCATTTTGATTTCTTGGATATCAAGAAAGCCGCACAAGCCTACCAAATAATTGCTGTAAGCATACCTTGATGCCATCATTGCAGTTAGGGGCATAGTGATATTGATCCTTCAAGCATTAATGGGGAGGGGGGGTTGTAGCTTACAGTTCTGCCCGAACTTTTTTAAGCTATTTAC
>OZ025270.1:14685158-14745158 GCA_964019165.1 Mastigias papua | reverse complement strand
TCTCTAGCTGTTCCTCCAAATATCCATCTCCCCTATTCAATCCAACCCCGATGTTGTTAATTTTCATACGCCCCCCAACCTCTGCTTATTTAAGCCCACCCCTCAAGTTTTTGGTACTCAAGAGTTTTTGGGGTCTTATAAACGTACCGAGAAGATAGAGCCAGAGAAGGGACAGTTTTGAACTGAACTTGTACTTTCTCTAGCTGAATTCTACTTATATAGAGAAAACCATATTAAACACAGATTGCGTTAGAGAAAGGTTTCGCTGTTGTTATTGACTAACTGAGTAGATTTGTGGGGTGGTGGTTGCGAGAGAGAACAATGCAAAAGGAATGAGTTTTATGTGAATAGCAGGTGTGTTGAACGGCGATGTCCATTATGTGTAACGACGAAATCGAGGAGCAGAAATGTAAAAGAGCGAAAGAAGGAAAACTGAGCACTTCATGAATGTTTTTTGCAATCTCAATGATCCTAGCAAAGTCCGTTGACAATTCAATTAGTGATATTAACACTGAAAATTAGCGTTATAAGAACCAGTAGAGCTGCAAGCAGTTATGAAACTTCTGCGTACAAGAAAAACTTCATGGCTGTATATAGCACTATTGATGTGATTCTTGTAGGAAATTGACGTGGTTTTGCAGGGTAATATCCTTCTGGACTCCTCTTTATAAATCCTTAACATTTGGTCTTTTAAGTTTCCCTTATTTTAGGCCCTGATCCTTGCCGCCAAGAATTGCGCTAAAATTTTTTGAACTAGAGTGCGAATACTGGAATATCACCGCGGATCCATAAAAATTATTTACCATACCCTCTGGAGCAGTGGGTTAATTGAAGGTGTTAATTTAGAGAATGCTAATTGAAGTTCTGCTGTAGCAGTCATTTGCTGGTCATTTTCATAGTTCTCTAGCAATATTGTGAGAGGCCATTTTATATGACAGAATTATTATAAAGAGATAGCTAAATTCTATATGGAATTTTGTATTTGCTGGATTATCTCATAACATATGGCGCTTTTTTAATCATTCCAGGTTATTGCAGTTGTGGGACAGCAAAATGTTGAAGGAAAGCGTATACCATTTGGTTTTCGCCACCGCACACTACCACACTTTATTAAAGATGATTACGGCCCAGAAAGTCGTGGATTTGTTGAAAATTCTTATTTAGCCGGCTTGACACCATCAGAATTCTTTTTCCATGCAATGGGAGGACGTGAAGGACTTATTGATACTGCAGTGAAAACTAGTGAAACAGGCTACATTCAGCGTAGACTGATTAAAGCTATGGAGAGTGTTATGGTTGCTTATGATGGAACTGTGAGAAATTCAAATCAGTATGTTATTCAACTGTGTTATGGGGAAGATGGAATGGCTGCCGAATTTATTGAATTTCAAAACTTGTCAACGATTAAGCCTAATAATTCAGCCTTTAAGAGAAAGTTCTATTTTGATGTTGGCAATGAGAGGTAAATCTTGATAAGTTTTGTTTTTATGCCCTTTTCCTTATAAAATTACAATATGCTTGTCTTGCATGCTAAGCTTTAATTTTTATTATGGTGACTTGAATGTGTTTCATAGTCTGATTCATGTCTTGAAGTTATTCTCTATAATTCACACATTCAAAGAAATTTATGCACACTCCGGTTCATAGACCATTGCCGCCAAATGTTTGAGAGCCTGGAGGCTATCTTGGCTCATAGATATATTTTGCATTATTAAGGTGAGTTTACAGATTGTCTGTTTGGGCATTTTTGTTTGGATTTTTGCACAGTCATTTGGTCACATGATCAAGAACCTTCATTAGAATATCACATAGTACCATGTAATTGCCTCCTTTTCAGGCGTCTAAAGAATTTCCTCCAGGAAGACATTGTTAAAAACCTGGTTGAAAATGCAACTGCAATCAATAACAGTGAAGAAGAATTTGAACAGTTGAAAACAGACCGAGAAATATTACGACAAATATTTCCAACTGGGGAAAATAGGGTAATTCCATTTATTTGCATAATGCTTATATCACTGTTGCTCGAAAAAGCGGGAAGATGCTAATATCTTCGAAGCCCGCTGTAATTCATCACACTAAGTTTGTTGCAGGGACAATTATTATTATTGTCTGGTGGCAACATGCTTGATCAATATTACCGGGAGTTTTTCATTCCTAGTTAATTTCAATGTTTGAAACCCATTTCCTATCGCATGTAATTGCTATATTTTAATGATACTATCTCATGTGTATATAGTTGGAAATATTCACGTAGCAGGAAGAATAGGGAAAGTAAATTTTCCCTTGGTGTTTAGAGTAGCAATGGAATCTAAATTTTGTCTTGTCACTGAGAATATAGAAACCCATTGATGATTTACATTACTACGTACAGT
Organism: Mastigias papua; assembly: GCA_964019165.1. NCBI lineage: Eukaryota > Metazoa > Cnidaria > Scyphozoa > Rhizostomeae > Mastigiidae > Mastigias > Mastigias papua. The sequence goes on along the minus strand of OZ025270.1, from coordinate 14,742,786 downwards.
GTGTGCCCTACATCTATGTCTTTTTTATCAACAGGTGGCACTTCCAGTCAACCTAGCTAGACTGATATGGAATGCACAGAAAACTTTTAAGATAAACACAAGAGTTCCTACAGATCTTCATCCACTTAAAGTTTTTAAAGGTACTTAACTAGCTGTTTCTTGTTTTGTCATTTACCAACTCAGGTGGAAGCAGAGGTGGAAACAGTTTTCACCTTTATGTAACCTAGTTAGTTGGGTCAAAGATTTATGCATAATATTTATATGGGGAAACCTTCGTAGTTTTTGTTTGTACATGTTTATCTTTTATTAATCTATTTTTCTACAGGTTAATTGTTATGTCATTAGAGTATACGATTTCAAGTTTAGAGAGTCAATGATTATTTTCTCCTAAGTTAACTCAACTTATGTCATTAGAGTTTCGTACTGGTTCCTTCATTTCTAGATTTTCCTGAAACCTCTAAATATTTGCAGTCAAAACCTTTTCTGAGAACTATGTTCTTAGGTTCAGCTACCGTTTGCACCTCTGATAAGTAGAATTGAAAGTCTTTGACCGAAAGAGATCGATGATAGGAGTATTTGTCATAGTATCAATGGCCTCTGTGTAATGTTATTATTATATAGTATTTTTGTTTGAATATGAATGATGGGGTTTATTTGGATTTTTGGCAAGGTTACTCAATCTTTGAAACTTGATAACCATCACTTGTAATTATTACACTACAGGTGTAAGAGAATTAGAGAAGAAACTTTTGGTTATAAAAGGTGAAGATGCCATAAGCAAAGTTGCGCAATATAATGCAACATTATTGTTTAATTGTCTGCTGCGGTCTACCCTGTGTGCCAAAAAAGTAATTGAAGAATATCGACTATCCACTGAAGCATTTGATTGGTTACTTGGAGAAATTGAAGCAAGATTCAATGTTTCCCAGGTAAGAAAGGGATTTATTAATAATGTATCTTTATTGTTTGAATCTTTTTGTATATAAAATTTCCGTTTACTACTTTTCATTGTTATTCATATTCACTAATTGTTTCTTATTTCTTTTAACTTTTCGTCGGTGTTTTCGATTAAGATGAGTTCATTCATCATCGATATTGATTGGTTGGCATTTGGCAATAGCAGTAGTGCTGCTCCCATGGGTCATTTGCAAGTGTTTTTCATGAACTGTTGTTTCTTACAGTATAAATATCTGAAATATCTTAATTGCTATTAGCTCATAGCCAGCTCCTTCTTTATATTTCTGTTTTGTTATAATTACATCTTGTAAATTTACAGATTTCCTTCTTGTTTTTGATTCATATTGTTGTTTTGCAAATGCGAAAGTTTAAGAAAGTTGAGAATTTTATTTGAGAAATCTTGAAAACAAAGAGTTAATCGAATTGTACCTAGTGGAAGGAATGTAAAGCTCAAAAGATAGTGAGATGGTTCTATGATACATTTGGCATTCAGATTGTGATAATGTCCCTGAATACCTTTTTGAGTCATAGGGAATTTATGCTATCAGAGTTACTATCAGTGTATACTCATGACCACCCTCATGCACATAACGTTCATTTGAATACGTAGCCAGAAGAGATTATGTTCTGCTATCTAACAAACTGGTTTACTATAGAATTTGTACAATGACTTACATCCGACAGAAGGACTTTGCAATCGTGGCTGGGGATAAGGGCTTGCCAACAATAGCTTGATGTTGTATTTCTTTTGTTATGGCTGTTTGAATCTGTAGCCTTTGAGGAAATTAAACTTGCATGAATAGATAAGTTACTTGTTCTTTTGTGGAAAGCTTTCAAAAGGCTGTTTAGTAAGCCACATTGTGTTTTGGGGATTTAGTGAGTTATTCTTGCATTCTTTTGTTCTATCCTCTCTTTCCTGGATAGAATTAAGTTTGCCTTTCCAGCCACTAGATACTGATGACTGCCCCATTGTGCCCACTATGAATGCTTTCCTTGTGGCATTTTCATTACATTTTCCTACGGTTGTTTTTTCTCTTGAGTAGATCACACTACGTAAATGTGCACTCATCCCTTCTTTTTTCAGTGCCAACCAGGTGAAATGTGCGGAGCACTTGCTGCACAATCATTAGGAGAACCTGCCACGCAGATGACTTTGAACACTTTCCATTATGCTGGTGTATCCGCAAAGAATGTAACTCTTGGAGTGCCCCGTTTGAAAGAGATCATAAATGTATCTAAAAAGCCTAAGACTCCATCTTTGACAGTATTTTTAACTGGGCAGGCTGCTAGGGATGCTGAAAAATGTAAAGTATGTATCTATTTCAATTATGTCTGTTATGCTCCCTGCCATATTCTCTTGTCATCGCTACTTACATTAGACCTTATAGGAGAAATGGGAACAAAAGGAGAAGATAGGTAAGCAGTAGGAACATAGAAAATGAGAATTTACTTTTGTACCTAGAAGTAGTATCCTTGATTCTGTTGGCGTTTTGCGTCGCAATGATTTTGGTGACCAGATATCTTGTTTTTTAATGGTGAATTGTATTGCAGTTGACACTAGCTCATGCACTGAAAATGCTATTCACTTTTGTCTATTTGGTGGAGAGAATCCCGCTGTATTTTGCCATTTTAATGGATCCAGTACTGGCTATAGTATACCAATTTGTGCAGAGAACCATTTGTTGTCATGGCAATCGGAGAAAAATGCTCACTTATTTACGTTTTTTTTGTTTGTTTATAGATAAGTCATCAATCAATTAGTTAGTTAAACCATTTTTTTAAGAATTTAAATGTTTATTTGGTTGCAATCATTAGTCAATTTTCTTATCTAATTTCAAGGATGTGTTGTGTCGTTTGGAGCATACAACTCTGCGTAAAGTTACTGCCAACACAGCAATTTATTATGACCCAGATCCACAGAACACGGTTATAAGAGAGGATCAAGAATTTGTAAATGTGTACTATGAAATGCCTGATTTTGACCCATCAAGAATTTCTCCATGGCTTCTTCGTATTGAGCTTGATCGTAAACGTATGACAGACAAGAAGTTGACTATGGAGCAAATTGCAGACAAAATTAATCAAGGATTTGGTGATGATTTGAATTGTATTTTCAATGATGACAATGCCGAGAAGTTGATCCTACGGATACGAATTATGAATAGTGACGATAAGATGGTCGAGGTTAGCAACTTTTCAATAAATGTTCCTTTTACGTATTGAAGATCTAGAAGAGTGTTTTGTTTGTAGAGGTTGTTGACATTCTGTATAGGGTTGAGGGGAGAAGTTATACCTTTCGGAGAAGAAATGTACTAAGAATACAGAATGCATTGCAGCATGCGAACTAGAAGAGCATGAATAAATAAATATTTGGCAACTAAAAATGAGGATCAATGTAATGACTTTTCACGTAGGTATATATCATTAATTTTTTTGACCATTTTGGACAGCCCCTCCCCCAGCAATCAATTACTATCATTGGTTAGACCCCTGGATTATATAGTCAATTACTTCACCCCTCCCAAAAAGGAACTCCTAATAGTGTATAACAGTGATCTTCAAGGTACGACAAAGTGTCATGTTTATACTACACACACACACACACACACACACACACACACACACACACACACACACACACACACACACACACACACACACACACACACACACACACACACACACACACACACACATATATATGTATGTATATATATATATATATATATATATATATATATATATATATATATATATATATATATATATATATATATATATATATATATATATATATATATATATATATATATATATATATATATATATATATATATGAAATTTTTTTGATAATGCCTTATGCATGTTCATAAAAAGGTAATTTCAATATCTAAATCCCATAGAAGTTACTGTGGACTCCCACTACCATCCCTGATGACGTATTATGTGAAAGGTCGCTTACCACTGTGGGGGAATGCTTTGCTTAACCTGGAACATCTTGTTTACCAATAGCGCACGAAATATCAAATTGTTTTATGCTACCATTTGCAGGAGGAGGAGCAGATCGACAAAATGGATGATGACGTTTTCTTGCGCTGTATTGAAGCAAACATGCTTACTGATATGACATTACAAGGTATTGAATCAATTTCTAAAGTATATATGCATCTACCGCAACAAGACAGCAAGAAAAGAATCATCATTAGTGAGGAAGGAGAGTTCAGAGCATTGCAAGAGTGGATCCTTGAGACAGATGGAAATGGTCTTATGAAGGTAATTATTTCAATATTACTATCTCAGATGGCAGCATGATTTATACTACTTGGGTTGCAACTCTCAGGTGTTTTGTCTATTGTCACAAGCAGAATTGTTACACTCTGGCACCAATGCTTTGATGCAAAAGCTCTCATCATCATCATCATCATCATCATCATCATCATCATCATCATCATCATCATCATCATCATCATCATCATCATCATCATCATCATCATCATCATCATCATCATCATCATCATCATCATCATCATCATCATCATCATCATCATCATCATCATCATCAAGTAAAAATCTAAAGACATAATGGTTGATAAACATGGTAGAACACGACATTAATTCGCTTAAATATGTTTTTTGCATCAATCAAAGAATACGTCTGAATTCCCTTGTTCAATTACATTTTGTGGCAGACTGTTCCATAATGGTATAAAAGTAAAAGAGCCAGTTTTAGCAACTTCAACACAAACAAATTTTAAAGCGAGTTTCTTCCAGTGGGAATTTCTTAAACTGCTTTAGGTGTTTCTTTCTAAATAGTCAAGATCATTTAGAGTCACTTGACTCGAAAACATTTTCTGAACTTAATACAGTGCAATGGATTGTAGAATAGTATATCTTCTTTTGTATGTATATGGTTTCATGTTGTACTGTTCATGTGGGACACACGTAAAAGCTTATCTGTTCAGGCTTTTGCAAAAATCGTAGTAGAATTTCAAGATTACTTGCCTCTATGCTGTATGGCTCATTCTTCTGTGCTCAATCATGTTGTTTTTTATTTAAATATTTAAAAAGATATTTCCACTAACCTCTATGATTGATTAATCTTTTTCAAGGTTCTTAGTCAGAGAGATGTTGATCCAGTGAGGACGACTTCCAATGATATTTGTGAAATATTTGCTGTAAGTATGACCCCATTTTAAGAACTTTGTGGCCCAATTTTAGGAACTTTGTGGCCCAGCCGTAAGAACTGTGGCCCAATTGTAAGAACTTTGTGATCCAAGTGTAAGAACTTTGTGGACCAATTTTAAGAATGTTGTGGCCCATTTTTAAGAACTTTGTCTTGATTTGAGAGTAATTTCTAGTTTTGTAATTTCGTGAAGAAGACTAAATGTAGTGTACAGTAGATCTAGGTCATGACCCTATGTTATCAGATAAGGTTATATGAGGCATGATACTAGCTGAATGCTCACATTGCTAGTTGTTGTCGGAAGATAGTGTTTGTGATTAGTTCAAATAGTTATATTAATTTTTGTGCCACTTGTCTTTGATATCTTCTGTTTTTAAAGGTCATTTGTTATCTGTATGTTTTAACCTCAACTCCTATTGGATATTCCATTCTGCAGGTTTTGGGTGTTGAAGCTGTACGCAAATCTGTTGAGAAGGAGATGAATCATGTGATCTCGTTTGATGGATCTTACGTAAACTATCGCCATCTTGCTTTGCTTTGTGATATAATGACGTCAAAAGGTCATCTGATGGCCATCACGCGTCATGGAATTAATCGACAAGAAGTCGGTGCCCTCATGAGATGTTCATTTGAGGAAACAGTAAGCTATTTTCCTTCATACTTCACTTAGTATATGTCTGATTTTTTGGTAGAATTAACTGTTTGTTTGCCAACTATGCTTGGGAAAATTGCATTTCTGAGGAACAATTCTTGTCTTTTAACTTTTCGTCTGTTTGTCAGTAATTTAGTTGTATGAATTCTGCAGAGTGTACTCCTATCCTTTAATTCAAGCATCGCTGATAAGTACTTCATGTTAGGAGAAAGTTTTACTTTTCTTGTTTAGGTTGACATCCTTGTTGAAGCAGCTGCTTTGGCAGAAAACGACCCATTAAAAGGCGTTAGCGAAAATATTATACTTGGACAAGTGCCACCAATAGGAACTGGCAGTTTCAAACTAATGCTGGATGCTGAAAAATGTAAAGAAGGAATGGAAGTTCCAATGAATATTATGGGAGGAGGAATGATGATAGGCGGCGCTGGTAAGATATTTGTCGTTACTTTCCTTCATTAATTTGCTTGTTGAAGTTGATTGAACACTGGGTTTGCCATTCTACATTATTATGTTAATTTTATTGTCATTGTTAGTTCTATTGTAATTTTACTCATTACTTGTGGGCACCTAGTTTAGGTATGTTCAACAGATTTATTCTAAAGTTGATTGATGGAGTCCTGAAAAGAGGTCATGGCATGAAACCCTTACATTTCTTTAATTTTTGTAGCAATTGACTTACTTAGACCAAACAGGACCATATCTCACTAGGGTTACATCACATGATTTCATTTGGTTGGCATCTGTAACCGTTGTGACTGTATTATGAATTATCTACATCGATCAGAATTTTTAGTGAAATTGAAAAGTATTGGTATTTTGAGCTGCCTCTATTTATGTTAAGCAACCACACAAAGTAAAACATGTTTTGGGAAGGTGTTTCCCAATCAGGGTATTTTGTAAGGATGTTGTATTTCTATGGTCATACGTATCATTTACATCATACGTCATACGTGTAAAGGAGTATCATTTACTACAAGCCTGTTGGTAATCCGTGGAAGATCAAAATAAACGTGAACATATCGTATGAACTTGGTTTTGCTTATCCATTACTGCCTTATTCATGGATCCATCCAGAGCATCAGCTCAGTAAGGTTTCAGCTTCCCCTCTAAATTAGGGTAATGAATGGAATAACCGGGTGATTGCAGAAATCATAGTTAAATCAGATAGATTGATAGTTTGTGTTAGACTGAGTTACTAAACATACCCGAAATCCGTCAGACGCAGACCAAAATCGGGACAGCCTCATCTGAAAATTTTAAATTTCTCAACCACCCAAATCCACAAATTTTCAAGATTTGACCTCCCTGATTTTTAAAAGGGTTGGAATCATGTTACATTTTGAAAAGTCTGAAAAATCTCATAGTGGTATGAAAATTTGTGTTTTTTTGCAATTTCCCCATATGTATACTTCATAATGTTGCAATTTATTTCTTGCTACAGGTGCAGGAATGTTTTTTGGCAATGTCGCATCACCAACAAACATGATGTCTCCACAGATGACTCCATGGAACCAAGGCTCTACACCTTCGTATGGAGAGGCTTGGAGTCCTGGGCTGGGCAGTGGTATGACTCCTGGTGCTCCTAGTTTTTCTCCGTCTGCTCAATCTGATGCTGCGTTCAGCCCCGTAAGTAACTTCAGCCCTGCTTGGAGTCCACAGCCTATGTCACCAGGTTCACCAGATGCGTCTCCTTATATTCCTATACAATCAAGGAGTGCAATGAGTCCGAGCTATAGTCCTGCAAGTCCTGCATTCATGCCAACTTCACCAAGCATGTCACCAGCCAGCCCATCATACTCGCCAACGTCACCTGGCTATTCTCCTACATCTCCTGGGTATTCTCCAACTAGTCCTTCTTATTCGCCAACATCCCCAAATTATTCCCCAACATCTCCAAGCTATTCTCCAACCTCCCCCTCATACTCACCTACATCCCCATCATACAGTCCAACTTCCCCATCTTATTCACCAACATCCCCATCTTACTCTCCTACTTCACCTTCCTACTCTCCCACATCACCAAGCTACTCTCCAACATCTCCATCATACTCTCCAACAAGTCCGTCATATTCTCCAACATCCCCTTCATACTCCCCAACATCTCCTTCATACTCCCCAACATCTCCATCATACTCTCCAACGTCTCCAAGTTATTCTCCAACAAGCCCATCGTATTCTCCAACCTCTCCAAAGTATTCTCCTACTTCTCCTAGCTACAGCCCAACATCACCATCTTATTCGCCTACATCTCCATCTTACTCTCCCGCGTCTCCATCCTATTCTCCCTCTTCACCATCGTACTCTCCTCAATCTCCATCATATTCCCCAACTTCACCATCATATAGCCCAGCTTCACCAAAATACTCCCCTACTTCTCCCAAGTACTCTCCAACCTCTCCTAATTACTCTCCTTCATCACCAAAATACAGTCCATCCTCTCCAACCTACAGTCCTTCCTCTCCATCTTACTCTCCAGCTTCTCCAAAGTACTCCCCGACTTCTCCTACATATTCCCCCACATCTCCATCTTACTCTCCAACCTCACCGACATACTCACCTGACACTCCTCGCTACTCACCATCATCACCAGTATATTCTCCAGCTTCCCCCAATTATTCCCCAACCTCCCCACAGTATACACCGTCTTCTCCTCAATATTCCCCTGCATCGCCAAAGTATAGTCCTGCAGCACCAGATTATAGTCCTTCAACTCCAAAATACAGTCCAACTATGCCAGATTACAGCCCAGTTGCACCGCAGTATGGAGAAGGATCACCACAATATTCTCCTTCGAGTGGAGCGCCTAAGTATTCACCCAGCTCACCATCAGCGTTATCAGAACAGTCAGAAGAGAATTCAAGAAAAAGAAAAGCTCAATACTCTCCTTCAGTTACATTAACCTCATATTCATCAAACTCACCAGCAGCTGGATCAGAGCAATCGGAAGATACGTTAAGAAAAAAGAAGAAAGTTACTTAGAGATACTTGTTTCTCCCTTTATATTCGAAACAAGAAATATAACGTTTATTTTCATCCTATAGTTTTTGTTTTATCTCGTAGGCGGCCTTAAGGCTTATTTTAGTGAGAGAGTAATACTGATAAATTGGATGACTTAACCATAAATATATGGTCATGACAAGTTTAATATAGAATCCTGAAAATAGGGTCTATAGAGTTATTGTGAGAGTGGAAAAACAAAAACTGCCATGTATTCCAGTATTCAGCGATCAACAAAAAAGTTCATGCTTTATTTTTTAAATCAAATGGCCTGTTCCTTATCTACACTTGCCTCAAGTTTAACACATCGTATCTGTTGCCGTTTTGTTTCTTGGTGTTACGTTTGTGTCACTAACGCGACACTTTTTAATGTACTCAACCATTTCTTTGATCGCTCACTGCTAGTTTCCAAGTCTCTACCTCTTCTCTTTGTCCTTTGACGAATGCTAAACAATAGGGACAGATATAATCAATTCTTTGCCTGGTTTCTGACCTGCTAGAGATATAGTAGGGGAATTGTATCTGAGTCTGTTACGACCAAAAGAATTTCGTTGTTTTTCTTGTGCCTTTATTGTAGCTATGATATGACGTAATGACTGCACCGCCTCATTCAGAGAAGCAGCGATTTGAAAGTGGAATGCAGTACGTAACTTGGACTTTATATGAATGATTTCGGGATTGGAACCGATTCATTTTGCTTTATGGTTTTTGTATTAATAGCATGGACGTTGAGCCTACAACTTTATGTTATACGTTTAAGTATCAAAATACTTTTTTAGTAGATAGTGCAGTCGTTGTTTTTATTATTGTTAAGATCGATATTATCTTTGGCCACAGACCTAGTGGCTCCTCTTTGTCTACAGTCTGTACGAACGTTTAAGGAAGGTCAGAATACGTGGTATTCCGTGACACATAAATATGAATTTATGCACGCTTATTGCTTGCCAGCTCTGCTAGTGTGTTTATCGTATATTCATGAAAGTAAAACATTCTGCTCTCTCTATCCAGGGATGTAGACACTCTTTTATGTCAGAGAGGAGACTGCCTTATATTTTCCTCAATCCTTTGTTGTAAGGATCCGAGGAAGTTACTCTATACAGAAGATCCAATGAAGTTACTCTATCCTTGGTCAGCAACGAGACTGATGCCCTAAGTTATTGATACCATTAGTTATTGACGCCATTTTGCGCGGCCGATCACTGCCTCCCTTTGTAATCTTGTGTTCTCCATATCAAAATATGGTGAAATTTCATTCTTCCATCTAAAATATATGCCCAATGCCAGGTAGTTATGAGAAGTGCACTGAATTCATCTCCCAATACTGATATAAATGCTCTTTGGTTCCAAACCAGCTCTGAATGCAATATACAATTCGATCAATATCGCAATATAAGACAAGTTTAATTTCATCTCATTTAATTTAATCTCAGTTTATTTCACCATGATATATATAACGTCTATAGCAAATGAAAATATTATAAATAGCATCTATGACCTATCCACTGAGGGCTCGTCTTTGGGGTTTATGTCTTTAGGCGTGCCTCCAAGTATTTTTGAACTTAGGCATTTGATTGATTCCTCTGATACCCTTTTGTATGTCGTTCTAACTCTTCGCTGCACTATAGCAGAAGCTCTTTTTGTGAGCTAAATCTTCTTGTCTTTATATCCTGGAGCCAGTCAGATTTCAGATCTGAGTTTGCATCTATTCTTCAATTTTTCAGGGGACTCTCTATTTAGTATTTTATAGGTCATCACTAAGGGCCATCCATAAAGGGTGTCCGCAAAATTTTCCCAATTTTCTACCCCCCCTCCCCCTTGTCCATGCCTTACAGTTGTTTGCATAACAGTCCCATCCCCCTGTCCCTAGCGGACACAAATTGTGATCTTTTTTTCAATTCTGGAAGCTTAGTATAGCTTCCCTATGAACAAGCACACGTTCATTTGTACTGACAAATCATGTATCTACTGCGCCGTTTAACTAGTCATTACATGCTTCCAACACTTTCAGGAATGATGTGGCAAAACTCTTCAACAAACTACCTGCAGAAAATCAGAAGAGTTGAAAGTACAAAAGAATTTTCGACACAAACCTACAATACTTTATGCATAGAAGCAAAACATGACTTATAGCTGTTAGTGCCCAAATTTTCTGCACAACATGGAAATTAAAAATCGAATATTTCTGAAAGTGCGTCCAATTGGGAAGTATACCATGCCAGTCCTTTTCTGTTGCTAAATTTCAGTAGAAAATGGAAAAAGATTTGCGTTTCACTAGGCCTTTAAAATTTCAACTGGTTTGTCTTGATGCCTTTATTATTATTTCATTAGTATATTGGCATAATCGTTGATTTTAATTGACTGAGATCAGTTCTATATTTTATTCAACTTCACCAGGAATGTTGCTTCCAGGGGAGCTTGTGGGAGGGGGGCTATAGCTCCCTTGAAATTCCATTAAGCTCCCCTATCGGGACTTGTAGTTTTGAAGATTTCTATGTACTGTCAGCACTTTCATAACTCACACTTCTTTTCAGTTAAGGAGGGTTTCCATTCAACCGGAAGGTTCTCTGCGCTTCATAATCCTTTCAGCCGGAGTTGATGCTTTCAAATTCCTTTAAACATTCTTGTTTCGTTTGCAGCTGCCACAAAAGTAGCATGGCACCTGAGTATTTCGACCCGGGTGCCTTCTCTGACTCCCAATTCAGATCTTGGTAACGCTCTACCTTTTCAAGTTCCGTCTAAATCACTGGTGTGTCGAATAGTCCTTTATCAAAAATTACTATATCTGGTCTTCAGTGGTCATTCAAGAACGTTGCCTGGATATTCATGTCCCACTTTCACTTTCTCATTTTTATTACAACCTCTTGTCTGTGGTTATGTCACTTTTCACTGTGCCCAAGATTGTAAGAGGCTCTTTACATGAGAAATTTCATCCCGCGATGAGTTATCAAATAATGAGGCGTGGCTTATTTTGCTCTGCGTTTACATGAGAACCCATCCCGCGATGAAAAGTCGCGCCAATTGACATCACTCAACCATTTCATTTCCCTCGCTTTTTCTGAAAACAACATGGCGCCTGTCCAGAAGCACTTCACAGCTTTGGTCACGTTATTCAAGTGTTTGTTAACTATGGTAAGCGTTGCTGTTAGTTTAAATTTCGGTCTAATAGCTCAAATTATAGTGCAGCACCAAAGGTTACAAGTGCAAATATCAGAGTCCATAGTAGAGAAGAATCGTCTGATACGAAGATACAAGCATGCACGACGAAGATTCTTATTAAGGAAAAGAAGAAATAGGTGGAAAAATCCCGGTCGGACTGACGTGTGGTGGACAAATGCTTGGAGAGGGTTAATTCTTGATGAAGAATGGTTAGCAAATTTTAGAATGTCACGAGAGGACTTTGGAATTCTTGAACAAACGTTGAGACCATATATTTGTCCCAATACCAATTCTTTCCGTGGAGATACAATCAGTTCTAATAAGAAACTTGCTATGACACTTTACTTTTTGAAAGATCAGGGCTCTTTAAGATTGACCGCAAACTCCTTCGGTATTGCCCCATGTACCTTATCAATTGCCATTCGAAAGGTTTGTCACGCTGTAGTAAAAGTATTAGGCCCACAGTTAATCCTATACCCAACAACAAAAGCAGGTTTAGAAAGTCTTTCGGCAAAATTTGAGGAGAAGTTTAACTTTCCAATGGTAGTTGGGTGTGTCGATGGAACTCATATCCCAATTCGCCAACCACTAGAAAACGCACATGATTATTTCTGCTATAAAATGAAATATTCCATAAATGTGGAAGCTGTATGTGATTTCGAAGGGAAGTTTATTGATGTAGATTGTTCATGGCCAGGCAGTGTTCATGATGCAAAGGTTTTTGCCAATAGTAGCATAAATAAATTTTTCAGAGAGATGAACATTGCCAATATTAGTAGGAAACTACATGCAGATGATGACATGAATGTACCACCAGTTTTGATAGGAGACCCTGCCTACCCATTGCTGCCCAGTCTTTTGAAAGAATTTCCTACTTGTACCTGTAATGAAGAGGTAGTGTTTAACCAAATGTTGAGATCTGTGCGTAATGTAATTGAATGTGCTTTTGGCAGGCTGAAGGCAAGATGGAGAATTTTGAATAGGCCACTTGATATAGCAATTGATTATATTCCAAACTTGGTCTTTGCCTGTTTTATTCTACACAATTTTTGCGAATCGAGAAAAGCGGTAGTAAATCTAGAATGTGTTAACATGCAAGTAATAAGTGAGAAAGACAAACAGAATTGTACCCACCATGGAGCACAGGAAAGGGTACATAGCTATAACTCAACAAAAGGTGCCTTAGTTAGAGACTGTTTCAAGAAATATTTTGCAAAGTTCTTTTAATATCCTTTTTGTATTATTTATCAGCAGAACAGTATAAAGAAAATGAAACCATTTGTAATCATTGCAAATGTATTATTTGCCATTAAACTTGAAAGCATGGTGTCTTCAAACTTATTCTCTTAAATTATCTTCAAAATGGATGAGGTTATTGGGATCACAAAGTTTGGTGGAATAACCACCATAGTGTTAGAGGAACAAGCAAAGCACGTAGACATTTCAGTATATATTAAAAATATTAGTGAATAATATTCTTCAAAATCTTTCCGTGATAAAGCAGTTCAAATTTCTTGGTCATCCCTATTCATTGTGTTAAGCATTGAGCTGAAAGAAACATTGGTGGTATTGGTTGCCTGTTGTGGCATACTAGCTGGGTGTTGTCCAGGTGGCATAAAATGAGGATGTGGGTAGTATTGTTGATTAGCACTGTTTGAGGCTAACGCTTGTGCCAACAAAGCAAAACCATTTCCAAGCTGTTGCCCCAGAGCTGTCATAGACTGAGCCATAATGCCAATCATTTTTTCCATATTTTGGGAAGACTGTTGAAGTACCTCCAAATTTTTTTTCTTAACCTCCAACTCATCCCTAGCAACACGCATCATTACTTGGTCACGCTGGTGGGCAGACAGGGGCTTCTGTAATTTCATGCGTTTGTTGTCAACAGCCTTTCTTGTTGGGGGTTCCTTTCCACTCTCTAATGAGCATTCATCTGATAATCGGCGCTTCTTTGGGGAAGCAGATTCTGTTGAATCTTCAGAATTACAAGGAAGTTCCTCATGTACTAAAGTGTCTGATACTCCATTACAATCATCACCATCCTCATCTTGATTCTCACCTTGTGCAATGCCCGCAATATCTTGTGAGATAATTGCCCCTGATATCTTTGTGACAGAAGGGCAGCCACCCCATATCGAAGCAAGGGAATCCCAGTGCTGTATAATTATTTTTCCACTACCGGATCTAGTACCCTCAATAAGTGCCTTTTTGAAGTTGCACCGTATTTGTTTGACTTTGTCCTTTATTCTCAAATATCCAATTTTTATTTGCTTCTTTTCCTTTTCAATATATGCGGCAATAAGATGATTATTGTCTACAGAGCCATGGTATTGACTTGATCCTGAGGGTTCAACTGGGCCAAAATGATCAGTAGGAAAGATTGCAGCCATTGCCTTGCGCAAATCTTCATACATGCTTACCAGGTCGGCCTCCATATCCCTGCCTTCAAAATCTTTCTTTATTTTATATTCATAAAGACAGCCTATGAGGCGGTCACACATTTCAATAGACCACCTCCATCTTGTCTTCTTTGCCTGTTTGGAGCCACTACTGTGCTCAGCAATAGGCATCACATCCTGTTGAGAAGGTTTTGTGGCAACAATATCTTCAGCATCACTTTCATCGCTCGGGACAGTTGAAAAGCTCGGAGAGTTTGCTGCATATTCTGTAGGCCTACTATACTGTGATGATGACATATTTTTGCTATGTAAAAGAGACATATTCTTATACAACAAAACTGTATTTATACAATTACTCAAGCAAAAGAACTAACCAGATGTGCTTTTCTAGATTGTAGATTTTTATGACTGGAGACTTCAATCGACAACAGATCGTTCGTTTTCATTGCACCTACTACAGAGAAACAAAATATGGCCTAGCTCATTTACAACATCTTGAACGACAAGAATCATAATGATATTTGAAGCAATAGGTTCTCACGTATTGCTCTGTATCCCAAAAGGTTTTAAACTGTCCATATCCTTCACTAAAATCGTCAACGCAAATGCAAGTAGAAGGCTTCGACGAAACCCTTGTTGATTGCCCAAACTCGCTATGCGATGAGGACAAATCCTGTTTACATGGTAGTTTACGGAAAATAAGCCCCTTTTCACCCCGCGATGAAATTTCATCCCGTGCTGGAATGCCGCGATGAACTCACCCCGTGATGAGTTTGAAAACGCCCCCTTTCATGTACACGCTCTTGCATTTAACAATAAGGTAGTGATGAAACCCGTCGCGGGATGAGCTCATCGCGGGATGAAATTTCTCATGTAAAGAGCCTCTAATACTGACATATCTGCCAATGCAGCTCCTTGGGTGCGTGACCATGCCACCAATACTGGTATTGCACGTGGGCTCAAATTTTACATTCGAAAGCTAAATAAGCAAGAGTTACTTCCCGGTATCCCCACACTCTACACCTGGGAGAGATATTCTCCTTTTCAAAGCGATATTTAATTGCCCTCGTTCTATTGCAAATTCTTATGCTGCCAAGAGGGTACCTTCGATTGTGTTAGCGTACTACAGTATAATCCCGTTATAACTTACTCGGTTATAACGTACCCTCGGATATAACGTACTATAGTGGCCGGTCCCGGCGAAAGGCTCGTACAAACCCTTAAAAAAATACTCTGGTTATAACGTACTAGGTTATTACGTACTTTCGGTTATAACGTACCCTCTTTTTGGTCCCTCGAGACAAATATATTCGGTTATAACGTACTTCCTTGCGGCTTTTGTTTTTTCCCTTTCAGAATCAGTCGTAAAAATCATCAACACTGTTACTATTACCTTTAATAGCTGTTTTAAGTAAGCATACTACTCGTGTACCAAGCAACCACACATTTTATGCAGCTTTACATAACACTGGATTAAAAAGACTGTTCAGAAGCATTTTACAGACATTTTTAGACGTTACAGGAGATAAACACTAGTTATGAACATAGCAACTAAATCCAGGGATGCTGGAGAGGGGGCAGAGGGGGACAGAGAGGAGCAAGCATCCCTCCTACCTGTTATTTGAGGGAACAGGGGGAACAAATGTGCCCTTTTTTGAAATGCAAAATAATCTTTTTCAGGCATTGATATGGTACAACGGAGATACAGTACGCTACATAAATAAGCAATATATGATTGGAGGAGAGATATTTGTATGATTGTGAGAAATAGAGCCCTTGCTAAACGATGGAACGAAAATGTTCCAAAGAGGTGCCTATTCTAGTCGGTGGCCTTTTGATCCTGTTAGTCCCCTTGCCCCACTATCGTTCGGGGGCCCCTTATTAAAACTGCCCCACTATTAAATTTTGTGTTAGTCTTTCAATATATTTCCATGTTATGATGCTTATCCGAGCCTCTAGTTTTAGTATTTCGATCTTTACAAGCTACAGAAGCGGTCAAAAAGCATATATCATCCTATACTTTACTACGTCTTATATATTCCTTTTACTTCGGCTACAACGTACTTCGGTTATAACGTACCAAATCAGTTGATCCTTGAAGTACGTTATATCCGGATTATACTGTAGTTTTATTTCTATCTTTCATTACGTCATGTTAAGTAACGTTATAATAATAATAATACATTTCTTTAAAGTTGGCTAAAAATAAATAGTTTTAAAACTAATACAGGCCAACTGATCTTCTTATTTACAATGCTATGCGCAAATTATACAACAGCATGTGGATCCCGTCCAATCTTTGATTCTGTTTTTAAACTGTCTGTCATTTTTGGCAGATTTAATCATGTCAAGGAGTGTGTTCCATAGCATGCTTCCTCTAAATCTCAGAGAATTTAATCCGTACCTTACTGTTTTCGTACTTGGTAGTTGGACGAGATCCTTTATTCTAAGATTGTAATTTATTTCTCTTTTCTTATTTGTCCCGTTTTTGCTGTCTCGCCACCAGTATTTTAGGCCATTGCATAACCCACCCTTGCTGTCATCATATTCTTGAGTGGGGGCCTGGGGGCTGAAGCTGAGTTTGCAAGTCCATATGGGAGTATGCAATAATGGTGGAACCACGCCCTATAATTCAATATGGCACGCCCTGTTTAAATACAGATGTACGTCCAGTCTTAGTAGAAAATGGCAGATAAAATCAATGAAGTGTTGGTGAGAAAATTGAATATACCTCTTTGCCACTCTATAAAGACTGTTGTGCGATCAGGCAAAATGATAGAGACACGTTTTCAGAGCAGTGAGATCATGTTAAGCGATAGGTGACCAAGAACACATACCCTCCCCTGAGTTTACATGTTTATGAAACGTATAGGCCAGAGCATCACATTTTGAAAATGCTTTGGCTTTACCTCCAATAGGCCGTGGTGAATCCGCCTCTGGCACTCTTGAAGGTGAGTGAATTTCAACACGGAAATGGAAGATCTTCGGCGTGCCTGCCATGCCATTGCCCCCTTAGCGTCAATGTATGTTTGTATGTTATAATTATTCTGTTGCGTTCATGTGTGCTACTATAAAGTAAATGTGTAATGTTCTGTGTAGTCAATCGTTATGTGAAGTTGTCGTTAGGGGTTGTCGTGGAATAAAGCCGAAGTTATTGTCGTGTTTGGCATTGCCATTCTCGTTTGTTGGACTGTCGTAGTTAATAATATCGTTTCGCAAAGTCGCTGCTACTATCGCCGTATTAGTAAAAGGATCAGAGACATTTGTCGTTTAGAACAAAAACTTTTGCTGATGTATTTATGTTGATTTGATACTCGATCCTGTAAAATCCTGCTGTTATAGAGTTGCCTTCTTTAGGTCTCAGAACTTCAAAGCCATGGAAAGTCGACAGTAAATACTTTAAATAGACAAATAATTCAAAACCACAAAACATCCCCAGACAACAACAAACCATGAAAAGTTCTCTATTTAAAAGTAAAACTATTTTTGAATGCTGTCTCCTCATTTTGAAAGAAGACTATGAGCACGAAATGTAACAAAAACAATTACGCTGTAACGGACGTCCGCTTACGACTAATCACCCTCTTCCCCTGTCCGCGTTTGTCTCCATCCTTGCTAGCCCCCTCCCCTAACGTGCGGGCATTCTTTATGGATGGCCCCTCGTAAGAAAGCATTTTCGCTTAGTACCTAAACTTTCCTATCTTTTTCATGATTTCAATATTAAAATTTCTTAAAACTTCCTTAACAAGAAAAGTCGAGTTGGAGTAACACTACAGCGACAGTTATGGATTTGATGACAACCTGGAGCAATCTTTTGTGATAGCAGGTAGATATTTAACTCCAAGCCAGATTGTCATTTCAAATGTTGATGGGGAACAATCTGCCACTCCAAAAACAACAAAATCAGCAGTATCTAGGAAAATACAGTTGTCAGCAGCATTAGAAAAAGTTGATCATAAACAGAGAAGACAGGAAGATTCAAAGGGGGACTTTACTTCTTTATGGACTCTTCTAAGTTAATTGAAACCCTTTCAGCTGTAGTCTACTGTTAAGAATGTAATAATAAGCTTGCAGTTGGACACCTCATCAACGAAAAGTATGGACTTTGTCACAAATTTGAGTTGAAACGCACCTTTTACTGGTTAACAACTACTACAATTTCAAAACAACTTGTGCCAAATACAGGAACACCAAATGGTGGAGGAAATCCATTTCATGTGAATGATGGGGCTGTTGTTGCCTTTAGAGAGATAGGGAAAGGATTCTCTGGAAAGAAGCGTTTCTGTGGTATCATGAATATGATGCCTCCAAAGTCAAAGGCACTCTTAAATGACAAATGGTCGAAGGTACATGATGCTGGTGTCTCTGTGTGTCAGAAATGTATGCAGGGTGCTACTTTGGAAAATCGAAAGCTTCTCCAAAAAGAATTTGACAGTGCAGCAATCTCAGATATATATATATATATATATATATATATATATATATATATATATATATATATATATATATATATATATATATATATATATATATATATATATATATATATATATTAGATATATAGAGAAAAGGCTCATCACATGTAAAGCACAGAAGAAAACAACCTAGAATCTTTAAAAATAGGTGCATTGATAAAGAGACAGAGAAAGAGCGTGACAAAGTAGCTTACAAATGTGGAGCGTATTGAAATTCAACAAATATATGGTTCAACTTATTGTATCAAAACTGTCAAAAAAGCAAGTAAAATGGAAAAACATTGCAAGCTGGACATATTCTAGTGTAGGTAAAAGCCAATAGCTTCATAGGGAGCAAGGTAACATCAGGTCTTAGGGGAAAATTATCTTTATATGTTGAATATTTCTATTTTTGCCTTTTCCGGAGTTTTGGATTTGGACATATTTTCAAACTTTTAAGGAAAATTGAAGAAAATTTGTGAATTATTTTCCCGTCAAATTTTCACAGCTCGCCATGCGCAGGTTCTAGACCCATGAAAGTTATTCTATCTAGTATTTTTAGATTGGAGAGCATTTTATTCCTAATGCTAATCACTGCTATTTTCCTAGATGCCAATCCTTACAAAAAATTATTTTATTCCCCTGCGTGCAATGAATTAAAAGGTTCTGCACAGAAAGACATGTATAAACAACGAAACCTGAAGATTTGACAACACTGCAGTGTGATTTGACAGAGTTATCTTCCTTGAAAAATGTACCATTCTGGAACACTTTTAACTCATCGATTATGCGCATAAATTAACATTTTTGAAAATCTTCTTAAAACTCCTTCATTTGGTCACCATCTGTACCTTTTTACCATATAACCAAGCTCGTAGCCATTGAAACAAAGAAATTTTGAGTTCTCCCCTGCACCTACTTTAGGATAAACATGCTCTCTTTAAGTCTCAATAGAACTGTAGATGGAGATTTAGTGTGTATTTAAGCACAAGCTATGTAAGAACTAGTTGCCTAAGGTACAAGGCCGTTTGTGTTTGGAAAGAAGAAATTTACCCTATTTAGCAGGAGCATTTCAATTTACTAATTAATAAAGATGACAAAGTGTTTTGACGAAGAAACCTGCTATGCATATATTTTGTCACCACAGAAAATCTTGTCACCTTGTCAGTGCTTTAAATGTAAAAAGCAGAATGTAACTGAGAAGGAGTATTGAAACTAGATCAGAAGCTACTGTGGTAGAGGCTTAAGAAAGATTAATAAATGGACGCAAATGTGTGAATCGAGCAGATTCAGTTGAAAGAGACCGGTGAGTGGAGTAAGAGTTCATGAGTATTTTTAGCTTACAGCGCATGCCACTGTGGGAATGTGATGATTGTAGAGCTGTGATGTCGTCAGAGGTAATCAATGAGCATACTAAATTAATGGGAACAGGTACAGTCAAATCTCTTTAAGTCAATTACCAAGGGATACAAAATTTATTCGATTTATCGAGGTCTACACTTCTGGAAGTTGAATTTTGCTTCCAAATGCCCCCAGAGTTGACATGAATTGAAATCCATGCAAGATGTTTTCAAACTTGGCTAGAAATAGTATTTCATGTACGACTGGCTGCGTTGTGCCAAACTTGGAGAAAAGGTCGTTAGCCATTTGAAGAAGGGTAGCAATGGAAAATTTGCAAAAATTATATTTCCAAAACGCGGATCCCTTAAGAAACAAATGAACGGTTAAGGTGAAAATGCAAGCAGTAAATTTGAGCGACGGAGATGGAATGCAAATTATTAAAACATTCTTTATCGTTTGTCTACATTTCTAGTTACACAGTGACATGCCATAGCAACTAATTAAATCCAATGGAAACTAAAAATTTAACATAATACTTAATACACTTAATATATAAAAAAACTTTATCTACATAGCCTAAAATTGCAATTTTCCCCCTTCCAGCCTATTATTTTCTTTTTGAATGCTGCCATTCTGATTTTTGAATGCTTTCGCTATGATTTTAAAAAAGCAACTGGATATTTAGTTCTTACCTGCTAAAATAAATTGATGAAAAGTTGATGAAGATTGCTGAGAGGACTTTTTTTTGATCGCATTTTCTTTGAATTTACAGATTTTGGACGACTTAAAAGGTTAGCAATTTGTTCGACTTATCGAGTTATTCGACTTGTCCGGAGTTCAACTTATCCGTGGTATTTTCTATACATAACGGATACCAAAACAAAGGGAAATAAGAAAATGTTCAAGATCGGCGGAGTTCGACCTAATCGGTAGTCGACTTATCAAGGTTCCACTGTACTTGTTTACCTGGATGGTAGAGCAAAGTACTCTGGGAAATGGAGTACAGGAAGAATTTAGTGTTGAATAAATAACTGTTTCATATATGTTTATTTCCAGAATGCATTGTCCGCTGATCAAATAAGAGGTTAATATATCTTTCGTTTTGACATCACAACAATGAATTCTGATATTTTGGAACATTTCAATCATTCGTAGTGCACTATTTGTAATTAGCATTTGCTATATATGAAATCGTAACAAATATGCCTCAACTTAGAAATTTAATCATCTATTCATTTGGCTCTTGAGGTCATTTATTGAGGGAAAGAATGCAAAGATTTTGTAACAAAACAGTGCAAACTAATTACGCTGCATCTGCCAAGACAAATGTAATGCAAATAGTCAAGTAAAACTGCATTAATCAACAAAAGAACTACACAATTACAATCTTCCATTGGTATGTGCCTTTGATGTAAAGTCTAAAGTTAATTATAGGTTCCGGAATAAATGCTGTCATTTAGTCACTTTTCCATCATGTAAATCATGTTAGCTACATACAGCTCGTATTTTCCATAATAAGTAAACAACTACAGGCTTCCTTCATTGGTATCCCTTACTTTAATTATTGACATCGTCCTTCAATACTAAAAGGCTCAAATTCATTCCTTTAGTTCATCATGATCTTCTTGAACGTCTTTCCATGTAGAAGTACCATATTGAATCAAATACCATATTCACACAAGTGAGACCAATCGAAATTGCATGAAACAACCCTTGCCATGTCTTGCAATTCGGGAACTGAGTTGCCATAAAGAGTGCTATTATGCTTGGAATGTTTAGCACAAAGAAGCTTGTAATAATTCCAGTGAAGAACTTCTTTGCATGTTGTAAGTTCTTCTTTCGCTTAGCGATTACTTCATGGTTGTTTGTTTTTGGCTGGCCTTCTCCAGCGGACCTTGCTACTACAGCTTGGTTTTGGGATTTCATCGCAAAATACAGCTTAATGTAGAATATACAGAGCAGAATGTATCCTATGGTACGTGAAATGGCTATTGGAATTGCTATGAGTTGGATGTTGTTAATTAAAATTCTCATTATAGCACAGATGATACCAAGCACCAGTGCACTTGTGAAAACAGCAATAGATAACTTCTTTTCCAATCTTCGTTTAGATTGTGATGTGAAATAATCAAGTGCATTGATTACAAATTGATACCTTACAAACGCCAAAGATACGTTGAAAGCCATTTGAAGAAAGAATGATATCGCCAAAGCTGCTGATAGAATCCACACAATTAGAATGCTCATACTCGAGGCGTTAGCTATCCACTGTAGGATTAGACATATGCCACACGAAACATTGGACAATCCAAGAAGTTTAAATATCAAATGTACTTGGAATGATGCGTTGTTGGCTTTGAAGATATGTATCACCATTGATACATTTGCAACAACTGCAACTGTGGATAGTGAGGGTATCAATATAATACACGGGTCAATCATGCTTCTAAACGTTGATAAGTCTTCGTCAATATCTCACAGTTATTAGCAGCAAATAGTGTGCGTCAAATGAAATGAGTCGAATGAGAGGAATTGATTGCAAGGTGTCCCTATATCGCAAATATGAACAATAAATTTTTAATTACCAAAAGGAACAGGTGAGAATGAGAGAGAGAGAAGGAAAGAGCAAGAGATAGAGATGGGGACAAAGAGAGATTTAAATATTCAAAGATGCTAATGGAGGAGCGAGATAGTGCAAAATGCTGTTAGGTCATTACACGTTATTTACGCAAACGGTGCAAAATTTTTCTTAACTGACTCCTTAAAGTCATTAAATATTTCTTTGTAGATTTCGCTTATTTCCTCTAAGGAATCATAGCTAGGAGAACAAATGTAATAGGGGACCTCAATGATGTTTGTGGCCAAGCTTATATTGCTTTTACACTGACACAAAATTTACTGAATACAGCTTTGTTGCATTGCAAGTCAAAGTTCTTAAGCGTTAATGTTGTGTCCTCGTGTGATGTAGATTTTCGTTTTAGTATGATGGAGCAGGTAAAATTAATAACTAATATGGTAAAATATTTTGTTTATACCTAGGTTTGAAGGATGCCATATCTTTATAGAATTATGTATTGGTTAACAATGTTATTGTATATTCTACAGTGATGCAACCCAGAATTCCTTTTGTCAAATGCTATGACAGTATGGCAAAGCTATTCAACACAATTTTAGAGCTAAAATGTATGGAAAAAGTATACTTTATTTGCGATCATCTCGTCACACCCTTGCATTCATGGACACACCCTAATTTATTGACCACGCTCTTATAGTACAGGTTAGATTTTTGGCTAGATCCGCGCCTGCTCAATTGATTTTGTGAGACTGCACTTCTCAAGATAATGAAGCACCTAGAAGTGTGTGATCAACTTCTTTGCACAACGAGCGACCATTCTGCAGAAAAAAATCATTATGTTTTGAAGCTATTAGCCAAATAATTTTTCTGTATAGGAAAGCCAATATTACACTGCAAAAAGTGCCAGAGGGGAAAGACTGTTTTCCATTGCAAAAAGAATGAATACATGGCAGTGCTAAACAATGGTGTAAAACCAATTCTGTTATTTTGCAAATTTGAAAATACTATTGAAAATCTAATTGCATTAGGGGCTAGAGAACTTCCAATAGAATATAGCAACTTAGAAACTTTTTCTGTGACTCAGCATGTTTTAGTATTTATTCGGTAAATCTACTCGGTCATGTTTTAGTCTGGAAGATTGTTTTAAAGCCATTCTAGAGGGTAAAATTCAAAATTTTTCTCTTGCGTCGGACCCAACCTTGATGGGCGAGGCGTTTATCAATTTTTACATCCTCAATATATCTGATCTGTCCACTAGACCCCCACCAAAAATATCCCTCCGCCATCCCTGATGAAGGAAGCTTAGAACCACACTTATAAGTCATGCTATGGATAAAGTGTTGAAAATTGAAGTCTTTTACTAGTTTATTCTAGGAGAGGATCGTCCTAGAACTGCTTGCTCTTTCTCTCTAAGAATTTGTACTAGAGCTAGCCTGTCACTAAATACATGCTTATGGTACATGACTCTAAATTCTCTTGTTGCTACTTCGACCAACATAACTTGAGACCAGGTTGAGACAATAGTTGTAGAAAGAGTAATACCTTTATAGGTACACCGCTTTCACACGCGCAACTAGGATTTTTCGAGGGCAGGGGTCTAGTTTGCATAAAAAGGTACACTGAAAATTCTTTCAAGGAAATGCAACCTAAATCATATTTTTCAGACTTAGGATAGGCCAAAGCCAGGGGAATTTTTAGGTGAGAGGGGCACAAGTACTCCATCCTTGGAATTTACCAGTCTGTTAAATGGCCTAGGGGGAGTTGTAGGAAGGCTTGATGCTTCCTTTAGTGGCATAGGAGGACCCACCATGGTTGCGTTCAACGCAGTAGAGAATTTTCAAATTGCGTTCCTCTAGACTGGCCCAAAAGTCATCTGTAAGATTTGGCTGATTAGTATAGTGGATCCACGAAAAATTTACAATGAAAAGCAAAATAGAAAGGAAATGCCTCTTGAAAAATACTCCGGTTGAAGCCTCCATCCTCCATAGGAGACATGCCTGATAGATGAAAAAAAAGCAATTTTGGTTAAACGTCGTGCCCGTAGGCAGTAGAGGGACATGGCAAGATAGCAGGCCCCCAATAATTTTTGAGGCTGTATATCGAGATGTATTACATAGCTGCTTTATCTAATAACGTGTGGCAATAACTTGCAATAACCTGCTGACCTATGAACTATCAATGACTTTTCTCCACGATGAAAAATCAACAAAATAGTCGAAGAAATTAAGTTCCAAGCTCTCGCCGCTTAGACTTCCATGGAGTAAAAGACAATGCTAGATTTCATTTCTTCAATTAGAATCTTCTTTTCATAAGAGAGACAAGCAAAGTCTCAGTTTCTGGACTTTTCACCAAGGAATGTTAAGGAAAATCAACTCTCCCCAGAGCAGAAATATCATGAAAAGTTTGTGATGGCGAGCGAGGAAGAGTTGTGAAGAAAGGAGGTTAAAAGATTTCACCTATGGTGTGAGTACTTTCCACGTGCTGAGATGAAAAGTCGTAATGTGCTTGCAAGTGATACTATCTGATGAATGCGAAGATGATGCAAAACATGTTAGAATGAGCCAATTATGTAGGGGCACTGAATCAAAGTTCAAAAGCTCTAGAATGGTCATCTCTCAGGTCCTCCCTTGGATACAAGCCAGACGTAGAAGCAGAAGAATTTTCAAGATTTTGCCACTTTCAAGTCTATGGGTGATTATAATCAGATTTATTAAGCAAAATGCAATAAATAGTTCCAAACTATTCATGGAAAAGGACACTTTTATGCTCTTGAAAGAAAACGGCAGGGATCCGGCCCCCAGGACCACCCATAGTAGCGCGCCTGGTTTTACATCAAAGCATTGTTGAGAGTCGAATTTAGGCGATTGCTAAACCACTTATGAACAAGAGCTATAAGTCTCTGAGCTACCTCTACAGATTTATTTTGTATCCTATTCCCATCTCATCCCATCAAAGACTAACAAACAAATGTACAATAGATGATGCTCGATATTCAAAATATTCTAACCAAGCACA
Organism: Mastigias papua; assembly: GCA_964019165.1. Classification (NCBI taxonomy): domain Eukaryota; kingdom Metazoa; phylum Cnidaria; class Scyphozoa; order Rhizostomeae; family Mastigiidae; genus Mastigias; species Mastigias papua. The sequence goes on along the minus strand of OZ025270.1, from coordinate 14,717,057 downwards.
ACAATTGCAAATCTAGTAGGACAGCTAAGCATTTCTACAAACAAAAATTATTTTAATGAAACAATTGTCATAGCTTTGTTATGAACTATAATTCGTGTCAAAATTAGTTGGAGCAACAACACATGTCAAACAATTTCAAACTCCTGTTGCTTTGCTATGACACCGAGCAAAATGCAGGCCCCTACGACTCATCGGCCAATGTTAAGTCGATAGCCGAAACCCATGGCATTGCGCACTGTCGCCACTCCTACCCTTGCAGTTTATTCATGCTTGCATCAGACAAGCGTTCGAAGCCTTTTGGCAGATATTTTAGCTCTGCTCCATTCATCCACTTTCCTTTACTATAATACTCTTAAATACCGAATAAAGAAGGTGGGATATAATGGGGGGGGGTTGAAAATTGTTCTAGAAAGTACTAATTGGGGGTTGGAACAAATGAGGGGTTGGAAAATAGAACACATGGATAATGCAAAGAACAAGTTAGGAAAAATGACTAATCATAAATTATCAATAAAAAGCAAGGTAACGGAAATTATAGCTGTAGTGTAAACGATCGTTAACCAACTTTCTGGTTTGTATCTATGTAAATAAAAATAGTCCCTGGGAAATGCACAATTTCACTTAAACATCTTCAAGACTAATAAGTGGGGGGTTCCGAATGAATGCGGGGTTTGGAAAAAATTTTTAAAACTAAAATTGGGGGACGATTATTCAGTACTGAAGGATAATTCCCGACATTGGATACTGCTAAGTCCAATCAATGTCTCATAAGGATTCTAGACTCAATGTCCGCAATGTTAGACTCAGAATTAATGTGAGTGTGAAGGAGAGTGGAAATCGGATGAGAAAGCCAATGTGTTCAGGGGATTAAGACAAATTAATATATGTGCGCAAACATACGAAACATGCTGACTGAAGTGAAAGAGATCTGTGAGGGGTAGTGGGAGTTTGTGACTTTTTTTGGGTACACTAATGCTGCCGTGAGAATGTGAGGCATGGTAGAGTCTTGATTTCGTCAAAGCTAACAGTTTGCTAAATGAATGAGAAATGTCATTTGCCTCAGTCATTGATAGAGCAAGATACTCTGGGAAATGGTAAATAGGATTGTTGATTGTTGCAATGATAAGTGAATGCACATCTGCCTTCTGATAATTTGTTGATAAACATGCTCCTTGAAAAACGACTGTTCAGAGAGAAAATACTGCCCTTTTGTGAATCAGCACTTGCAAAAAGCAGATTATACCAGAACCAAGGCTCAAAAATAGATTAGTTAGACGATAGAAGTAATTTCAAGGCAACGAAATGAATGTCTTTCCACAAGAACGAAAGCTACGAAAAGTCATAATAAAAAAGAAGTAAAAGTGTTACAACTGTATGTCTAATAGAGAATTTTAGTGTCTCGTTAAACCCATTCTTTAAAATAAAGGTGGACTTGCGATTAGTGATATTTCTCATGTAAAAAATGATAACGTTATAACTGAAGACCTGAAACTGACAGAGATTTTTAACGATCGCCACACAAATTTAGTAGCAAAACCAGTGGGATGAAACCTTGCTAAATATGCCGGGATTTTTCTGACGACCAAATTGTTCATTTGATTTGATTTGATTCATTTGATAAGTACGAGTATAAAGACCACCACCCTAGGGTCCTAGCTACAATTCTCAGCCCAGAGCAAGTGATGGGCGGTTTCACTTTTCGGGTTGCACAAATATTAAAATCTTCGAAAAGCAGAAAATCCAGCGGTGAAGACAAAATACCATCGAAGCTTGTATCTCTAGCTGGCAATAGACTTACAAACACTTTAATTACGGCAGTTAGTTGTACTTTTCGTAACATACGTTTTCCAAATGATGTAAAAAAACGTGGTAGTTTGGCCATTAGATGAAAGGTCATAAAACAGGCAACTGGTTCAAAATTTAGACAACACGCCTTCTGTTTTGATTGCGGCCGATAGATGAGAATATAGGACCCAACACGTTTTTAAAGAAGTTTATCATCCAGCTAGAAATTTTGATGTGAACATGTCTAACCAGCGATTCACCTTGATCTGTGAGGAAAACACCAACAGCATTTTTATCATATTTTATCGCTTCTTCCCGATCGTCTGAATGTGCTTTTCAATATATTTACAACCCATTCTTAGTGCATATAGGATGTACTACCTTTGAGTCAGATCTGTGGGAGACAGCAATTTCAAAGTGGAACAAAATGACATAAGATATTATCTTTGGCAGACTGCAGGACGTGTAAATTCAGCCCCCCCCCCTCGAATAAGCCCCCACCTGCAAAATCGTCTCTAACAAATAAGTTTCCAGGGACTTAATCGAATCATTACGGTATGCTAAAATGCGAGCTATATGTGTAAGCATCTGTAGGCGATCTTATCATAGCAACTAGATCTCTGAAGCTCTTCACCGGTTTTCATATATGGTTAGGGGCTGATTATATGAGAGTTTTCAGCCCCTTCCATAGTTTGTCATCTGCCTTTCTGCAAAGGTTACGTATATGTGATTTCAAAACTGAGATTTGTGTCCATTAAAACCCCAAAGATTTTCTGCTCTTGTGAGTTATGAACCGCAACATCGCCAATATTTATGTATACCTCCTTACTACTTTCACCAATAATCATAACTTGTCAAATAAATGTAAAATGGGTGTGCCAAGGCCTTTGGGAGTGAGTGTCAGCAACATCCATACTCATCTCTTCTGTATTCTACATATCCCATACTCTACGAGTAGTCTAATTTTATATAATAAACATTACATAGAGTATTGGGCCATTGTCTCTTTTAGAAATTCTAAATTCGCACCAGGTTATGTATATAGGCCCAACGCGTGGCCTGTGATGTTGTTTTGTATGGTTCACTTTGAAGTCAAAGAGAGATATATTATACTCATTTATTTAGATTTGAATGGAGATGTTAATTAATTTTACTCCGAGGTCACAGGCTCGATGCTTTGAGCCATGAATCCACCTTTCTTATATTAAACATTCAAATTCTAGAGTAATTTAGGCTTCTTTCTCTCACGGTCAGAAATAACGGGGGGGGGGGGTGTCGGATTAGTGCAATCACTATAATAAATTAATTTAGTAAATTTTTCTAAGTTGGTTCCCTTTCTTTAGCAGCAAAGTTCCTTTGTACCGTAATTTCTCTTTTAAGCCCCCTTCTCAATTAAACCCAACTGTACAATCAGCCCCTCTTTTGTAGAAGGAAAAAGTTATCAAGCCCCATCAAAAATGCAAATAATGCCAAGAATATGATATTTGAATAAAGAGGATAAACCTTGTGGTATTGATGACGTTCATTAATACGAACGGCAACAAAGCAAATCAAAATCATGCTCAAGTGTTTATGTGCTTCAAACAGAAATGGAAATAATTGTTGAAGATGATGGTCTTTTTGATGAAAATTTCTGGCACATGAAATGCATATTTTTTCACCATAAAAAGTCTTTTTGTATCTCGAAACTTTATTACTATAGCAAGAAGAAGCAGAATTCTTTAAGCATGCTGAAAAGCTGTTTTCATCCGACACTTGCCAGTGTATGAAACGTCGGATAGCGACCGAAAGGTGACCTAAAATATATAGCCAGATGCGGATACACGTGATATGATGAATAATGCGTCTATTTGGCCCTATGATTGGCCAATTAGCACCTACTCACAATATTTTTTACTTGAAGAGTCCAAGTGAAAAAATGAACTCTTTTTGTTTACACAAGACTGAGATTTGAGTCTTATTGTAAACTGTTCCTAAAACACCTAAATGAAACGACGATCTTGCTTGCCCAATGGTCCGTAAATTATCGCCTGCGTATGTTTTGGCGCATTCTGGAGTTGTAATGAGATGATGTCAAATGGCCGAATCACCATTCATTTTGTATTATTGTTTTTGCACATACGATGTGGCTGTTTTCTAGAGTATTACTTTTCTTCCTGATGCTCGTGAGAACATGTTGTTTTATTCCCACGAGCATCATGAAGAAAAGCAATATAGTAAGAGGACATCCATCTCGTATATGCAAAACAATAATATCAAAATGAATGGTGATTCGGCCATATGACTATGACATCATCTCATTATAAATCAAGAATGTGCCAAACATATACAGACGATAATTTCGGATAATTGGGCAAGCAAGATCGTCCTTTCATTTCAGGGAGCAGCCATGAAGTATCAGGGGGAGGGAGTGGAGGCAAGTAAAAAATAGCGACAAAAATTTTATACCCAGTTAATTAAGCATACAAAAATTTTTTGGAAGCCCAGTCTGTGGAAACACTACATTTTGATACCCTGGCTATGTCAATTGAATGCAACTGTTAAGTTGAAAGATATCCTTTTCTGAGCACAACAATTTATTTTTTGCTATTGATATTAGTACATCACTTATTACTTTCTCTGCTTTATTAGTTGGCAATCCTTAGCAACAGCAAAAACAATAAAATATGCAACTTCATGCCTCCACAAGTTACACTAAGTTGTGTTTATGGTCCATCTATGCACGGTCTCCCTTCAATAAAGAATTCACGTATACAAGACTTGTTTCAAATGTCTCAATTTTCCTGCTAAAGTTGAGGAAAATGAAGGCATACATATTTTGCCTACACGAAAAGTTAGAGCCATAAGAAGGAAAAGGTGGAGATTTTATGGTTATCAGTTTAAGGAAGAAAAGAATTGTAAAGGAAAGAAGATGAACTTTCTGACAGAATTACTCTGAACATTTTTTTAATTTCTTTGCTTTATACCACTAAAATAAATAGCACAAGTACTGGATAATCTGAATCAACAACAGCGGGAAAAGACACATGGTCATCTAGTCCCCACTGTGTTTCACACTTTAAATAAGTATTCTAAATTGCCTACCAAACCATAAACAACCAATAACACAATTCACTCACAACACACTGCAACAAAAGCACTGTACCACACCACTGCATATTAATGCCACTACACAGGGCTACAGTTACTATGGACATTCTGTACCACTTAGCCTAAACTTGGGCCAATGCTTCTGCCCATGTAAAAGACCCCACATGAAGGAGAGATCGCAGTTAAGACCAGAGAGATAACCTACTGGTCACTGATTAAAAGCAATATATTCATATTAGATTTCACAGCGAAAGCAGAAATTTTAAGGATGGTGATTTTAATACAGTGGAGACAGATCAGCAAATTCGTACTTTTATTAACACCTATGACCTCAAAAATCTGGTAAAAGAGCCAACCTGTTTTAAGGCTGATAATCCACGTTGTATTGACCTAATCTTAACAAATAGGTATAGGAGTTTCCAACATACCACTACTTTCGAGACAGGGCTATCTGACTTCCACAAAATGATAGTCACAGTTTTGAAAACAGCGTACACAAAGTCAGGGCCTACTGTTACTAACTATCGAGATTATAAGAAATTTTCGGAACAGGCTTTCAAACGAGAACTTAAGGAAGAGTTGGACAGTATCAAAACAACTGATTTAGACTACGGCGCTTTTCAAAATTGCTTTGAAAAAGTTCTTGATAAACATGCACCGATGAAAAAGAAATACGCAAGGGCCAATGATGGACCCTTCATGAATCGAGTTCTCCGTAAAGCTACTATGTTGCGTTCTCGATTAAAAAATAGGTATAATAAAAGCAGCACTGCTGAAAACTGGGAAGCGTTTCGTCGGCAGCGCAACTTGTGTGTTAAATTATTCAGAAACGAAAAAAAAATTTTTACAAAAATTTGAATATTTCTGATATTACTGACAATAAAAAGTTTTGGAGGACTGTAAGACCTGTCCTTTCCGATAAAGGTAGATCTAACTCAAAAATAACCCTTATTGAGAATGATATGATAGTCTCCAATGATAAGGAGGTTGCTGAAACCCTGAATGATTATTTTGTATCTATTACTGACTCATTGGGTCTTACGGAGAACAGTGAGGTTATTTTGAGTACAGGTGTCGCAGACCCTTTAGATAGGGCTATAATCAAGTATTCCAACCACCCAAGCATAAGGAGAATCCGGGATTTTGCTCAAAGTGATGATTCTTTCAAATTCCAAAAGGTTTCGTTGGAACTGATGCATACTGAAATTGGGAGACTTAATCCTAAAAAGGCAACAACCTTCAAAAATATACCTGCAAAAGTGCTGAAAAACAGCTCTGAAATTTGCTCCGAATCTTTGCAGCTTATTTTCATTGATTGTGTACAAAATGGTTTGTTTCCGGACTTATTGAAACTAGCGGATGTCACTACCCTTCACAAAACGGGGGAGAAAACCAGGAAGGAAAATTACAGACCCGTGAGCGTTTTGCCAACCGTTTCTAAGGTTTTTGAGAGAATACTGGGTAAACAAATTATTGATTATATGGGACCTTATCTATCGGCACTTCTTTGCGGTTTTCGTAAAGGGTATAATGCGCAGCACGCGTTGGTTCGAATGCTTGAAAAGTGGAAAACTAGCTTAGACAATGGAGAGAATATTGGCGCAATCCTGATGGACCTATCCAAAGCGTTCGATTGTATTTAACATGACCTCCTTTTAGCAAAGCTAAATGCTTATGGTTTTAGCCGTGAAGCACTGCGTCTCGTTAACAGCTTTTTAGAAAATAGTCACAAGAGAGTTAAGATTAATGGGTCATTTAGTGCCTTCAAACAACTGTTTCTTGGTGTTCCACAAGGCTCAGTTCTTGGTCCCCTGTTCTTTAACATCTATATAAATGACTTGTTGCTCTCCATACAGGATACAGATATATGCAATTATGCTGATGACACAACCTTATATACATGTGATAATAATCTTGATAATGTAATTGCAAGGTTGGAGAATGATTCAAATATTGTTATAAAATGGTTCACTGATAACTTTATGAAGCTAAATACAGATAAATGTCATTTACTCATACTTGGTAGAAACTCTAATCAGCAGGTCACAGTTAATGTAGGAGATTCTGTCATAGAAAATACGGAAGAGGAAAAGTTACTAGGCGTTGTGATCGACAAAAAACTCAATTTTGAGACGCATATCATTAAGTTATGTAAGAAGGCTGGTAACAAACTTTCTGCCCTCGCTCGCGTATCTGGATACATGGACACTAATAAGCTAAAAATCTTAATGAGAGCCTTTGTAATTAGCCAGTTTCAATATTGTCCATTAGTCTGGATGTTCCACAGTAGGCACCTGAATAATAAAATTAATAGAATACATGAAAGGGCCCTAAGAATCGTATACAAGGATTATGAATGTAACTTTAACACCCTGCTAGGAAAAGATAATTCAGTTAGTATTCATGCAAAGAACCTGCTAATTCTTATGATTGAAATGTTCAAAACTAAGGAGAACATGAACCCCCATTTTATGAAAGAGATTTTCTGTGAGCGTATTGTTACTTATAATCTGAGAAACAATAATGAATTTTTGTTACCAAGGGTAAGAACAACAAGTTACGGATCTGAAACCATTAAATATAGAGGACAGCGCCTGTCGCTATCCCTACCTCAGCACATAAGGAATGCTCAATCTATCACTGAGTCTAAGAAAGAAATTAAAAGCTGGAGTGGCGCTGACTGCACATATAGACTATGTAGGACTTTTATTCCACAGCTTGGATATTTGTAATACCATGACAACCGGAGCTCGATTTTCAGATTTTTAATCTGCTCGGATTTTTACAATACTGTGTTTTTTATTCTGCCTTAAAATATTATACCATGTATTTTTTATCTTATTTATTTAAGTTTATGCCATTGTACTTTCTATCTCATTTTAGCAGTTGGCTTGGATTAGCATGTATAGTAATGTTTTTAATATTTATTGTACATAGTTATGTAGCGCCAACTATAAATAAATTGAATAAAAAAGGGACTTTTTATATAACAATGCATTACTATTGATACTGGCAGCAAAATTCCGAAATTTAATTCCCCCTATAGCATCACCGTTTACAGAATTTATCATCTCTGACGAGAAGATCTTAAGTACTATTAGGTCATTAAACCCCAATAAAGCGCACGGGTGGGATACTATTTTAATCCGGACGACTGAATTATGCGATGATGCGCTCCTACTGCCCCCCAGGCTGATCTTTGAAAATTGTTTAAATCAAGGTATTCTTCCTGACATGTGGAAAAGGGCAAACGCAGTCCCAATTCATAAACAGAATCATAAGAGCTAAAAAGAAAATTATCGTCCAACTTCTCTTTTCCCAGTCTTCGGAAAAATCTTAGAGAAACTGATATTTGATATACTTTACCATCACTTAGAGGCAAATAACGTATTAAACCCCGAACCAATCAGGTTTCCAATCAGGCGACTCGGCAATTGATCAGCTTCTCTCCACCTGTAATTCCATCCAAGCCTTTGATCTTAACCCCAACCTCGACGTTCGTTCTGTTTACCTCGATATATCAAAAGCTTTTGACATGGTCTGGCATGAGGGTCTTCTGTAGAAATTGCATCGGTGCGGGATTTCTTGTCAACTATTTTCGTTAATGAAAAGTTTCCTTGCCCACAGCTGGAGTTCCACAGTGCTCTATTTTAGGGTCTTTGCTTTTCATAATCTATATTAATGGTCTCAGGCCTGTAGCCAAGGGGGGCCTGGGGGGCAAGGCCCCCTGGATTTGAGAAATTTACCTCTGTGCCCCCTACAGAAATGAATTTTATCTATACATATGCATATATATATATGTGTTTATATATATATATGTATTATATATATTGGCTGTGCCCCCCTTGCGAATTCAAGCTGGCTACGGGCCTGAATGGTCTTGCAGATGGACTAAAATGTAATGTGAAATTATTTACTGATGATACTTTGATTACCATTGTTGTCCACGAACCAAAAACTCCTGCTGAAAAGTTGAATCACGACTTAAATTTGATCAATCAATGGGCCATTAATGGAGAATGTCTTTTCATCCAAGCCCAGGTAAGCAAGCAGTAACCTTTACGAAAAAAGATGCCCTGAAAACCACCCACCCATATTTCTTAACAACTCTCCTGTAAAAGGCGTTCACGAGCATAAGCATCATGGAGTCATTCTTGACTCCAGATTGTCCTTTGCTAGTCAAGTCAAGTCCATCATTTCCAAATGCAGAAAAGGAACAGAGATGCAGAAATTTCTTGCAAAAAACTTGCCACGTCATACTTTTAAATGATATGCATAAACACTACGTTCGACTACATCTAGATTACGGTGACATCACGTATATTCCAGATAGTATTTGTGAATTCAGCCATTTTGTCATTTTAAGTGGTGAAATGGAAAGACTTGAATCTATCCAGTACTCTGCCGCATTAGCATTGACAGGAATTGGGATATGTACTTCTCGTGAAAAACGATATGATGAGCTTGGGCGGGAATCATTACATCTCCCCCGGTGACGACTTAATTCTCTTTTACAAAATAGTTAGCAACTGCACCCCGGATTGTACACGATACCCAATTCCAATTCTTCACGTACTTATTACAATCTTCGCGGACACATCTCAATAGGCCAAATTTGTGCAAGAACAAGAGGCTTCAAATCAAGTTTGTATCTTATTTCTTGCTGGAGACTCAACCCTAAAATAAGGCAGTCTAGCTCTGTAAATATTTTTAAACAAAAGTTCATATCTAAATTATTCGTCCACCCCCAAACCCTGTATACAATATTTATGATCCAAAAGGTTTATCCATTCTAACACAGCTACTTGTTGGTCTCAGTAAGCTGAACGTCCACAAATTTAAGCATAATTTTGATGGCGCATTGAACCCTTTGTTCCCATCAAACGATGGTATTGAGGACACGGAGCACTATTTTCTGCTCTGCCATACTTATGATGTACAGAGATGTTATCTTCTCAATTGTGTGAATGCATTATTGTTGCCACATCGTCTTGCAAATCCTTCAAATAAAGAACTAGTAGCTATTATCCTTTACGGTCACAAGCACCTGTCATTTGAATTGAATGCTTGCATTCTTACAGCTACACTACAACATATTGGGGCCACAAAACGCTTTGAATAAATGATCATAGAACACCGTAAATCTTTCTCTCCTCCTCTCTTCTCTCTTTAAACAGATGGTTGCCGTGTTTTCTCTCATGACTGTCCCTTTCAACAAGCGCCTCCGGTCGCTCATTAGAGTGAACATGGCATATGAATGTTGTTGATAGCTTTTATTTTACCTTAATTTTTATTTATCTTAATTCTAATTTAGTTTTAAATCGCCATAGGGTTGCCATGTATTGCAATGCTTCCAACATCGAGAGTCTAGGGATATTTTAGACAAAACTGCAGAAACATTTAGGGGGTCTTCTACCTTTAAAATTTTTACTCACCTCAATAATAGTGAGATATTCTCCTTGTACCTGCCACCCTAATACATTTGGCTTTTGCAAATACAGTCAACCTCGCATAATTCGGATCACACGGGACTGGCTGATTTTGTCCGGATTACAGAAAATCCGGTTTACGTAGAAACTTTTTCAGTGTTGCACTTTAATAGGAAACTAATTGGACTTAGCAATTCGGTCCGGAATATGCAAAAATCCGGATAAAACCGATCCGAATTATGCAAGTTTGACTGTATATAAGTTGGCAAACTTATTAGATAATCCAGATTTCCTATTCCATACCCCAGTTGTTATACACGCTTTTTTTATAAGGAACCACTTTATAGGGAACCTACATGTAGAAGGCCGAAATATTTAAGAACTTATACTACTAAAGGAAAAATCCCTAAGGAACTTTTCATCTTCAAATTCCGAGTACTGTACTCAGATGCAAGTGAAGATTACATTACATTGGATGATATCAATGGAATAGACATGATACTTCTTGATTGAAATTATGCTTTTGCATATATAGAACTTATTTCCTGCCGCATTTGTGCTTTTGAGCTTGAGTTCTAGCCATAATTAAAGGTAAAATTCAGAATTTCAATGCTTTTCTAGCCTCTGTGCCATTTTTGTGGCATTCTATGTGCAGTGAAAATTAAGGACTATTAAGGAACTTTTAGTACTAGAATTTGATAAAAAGAGGTCCGAAAAGAAGGAACTTTTAGAACTAGGCCTTTAGCTAGGTTCCTTATAAAAAAAGCATGTATAGTTCATACCCCAGTGCCCCAACATGCATACAAATTTCACATTAAGACTCAAAATGCAGTCTTGTGTAAACAAAAAGAGTTCATTTTCTTACTTGGACTCTTCAAGTAAACAGTGGTGAATAGGTGCTAATTGGCCAATCATAGGGCTAACTAGACGCATTATTAATCATATCACGTGTATTCGCATCTGGCTATTTATTATATGTCACCTTTCGGTCGTTATCTGACTTTTCATACTCTGACGATTGTCGGACGAAAACAGCTTTTCAGTATGCTAAAAGAATGTTCCCGCTTTTTCGTGCTATAGTGAAGTTCTGTCGTACCTACAGGTTTTTCATTGAGCCCCCTCTCCAATTAGCCCCCTATCCAATAAGCCCCATCTAAAGTGCTTGAAAGCAATAAGCCCACAGGAAGCTTAAATTGTTGAATTCTACAAACCAATGAACTAGTTCAATGTTACAAACAGATGTACCTTGAATGCATGGCTTTCACAATTTTCAGGGGCAACCTAGACTTCCTCTTAGAAAAGTTGAAACTTCCCCATTAGTGAGTTCTCACATATTTTTAACATTGAAACGTAACATGTATGCATCTTCTATCATAAGGAGTTATTTAAACGGGTTTATTCATAATTTGTAATTCTGGACTTATGTCTCAACCGCGGGAGGGTCTGTCGAAGGGACGGAGATGATTTGCGTCATATGAGGACGTTGCGGTGGAGAATTGCAATTCCTGGCACCTCAGAGGAAGTTGTTTACATCAGAGATTATATCTGAGAGTTGAACGAAGCGCCAACGGAGAATGGACAACGTTGAGGTCCAGCAAGATTTGTACATGATTGTTATTTCATGAGAATGGGTTTTACTTGCAAATAAGCACAGACTTCAAGTTTCTGTACGAAGTTTCATGTATGTTTCCTATCCTCACAACTGGATTTCTTTCAAGTGCAATTGATGGACAATAAGCAGGTACAGTTCTGATAATGAATTTGAGTCTATTTGTAGTCTAAGGCCTAATTGCCGAAGTAATTATTTTTGCTTTAAAATTGAAGTGTTTTTGTTGTACTTTCAGCAAGCTTTCATTGTTGAAAATGCGCCACTTTTCTGATCTTACTTTCCTAGTTTTGTGCATTGTCTGTATGATGCAGGGAGATGCTGATTCGTTACTTTTTTACGCCACGTACCAACTGCACACAAAGCTATATTGTATTACAAGACGCTCGAAATATTACTACTCAAGAATTTATGAACGAATACAGCGAAAATAGAATTATTTGTGAGTAAAGATTAGAATTCGAGAGCTTCTGTTCAAAGGATTTTGCACATCTTACCGGTTATTTGACACCTATGTTTGTTACACAAAAGCAACCAGCAGAAAGAACACTAATATTTGTATTTTTCTGGTGGACAAATTAATATATGTCTTATCGCGACGTTATGAATATCTTTCTTTCAAATGACGGGTTAGTGCAGTCAAATCAAATGTTTCCGTGTTTGACCCTTAATCAATACATGTTTTTACAGCTGCGCCTTATTATTACATAATAATATGAATCTTAAACTCATGTTTTCTTAGCTGTACTACTTTATAAGTTATCTTTCCGTACTTTTAAATATTTTGTTTGTATACATTGTTTGTTCTTTCAGTCAATTTGTTTTATTTCAAAGGTTCACTCACACCACTCAGGAGTCATGTCCACGAGTGGAGGACTCTAATGATTTCATGCAAAGTTGTCATATACAGCACTGTTCTATAAGAAAAACTTGTAGAATGCCAAAAATTTTAAGAAAATTGAACTACAAAATGCAAAATTCTCAATGAACTTTACAGTTTGGACTATTTTTTTGTCTCATTGCAAAACAATTGAGCATTAGGAAGCTAGTCTCATTCATTGCAGTTAAGCTCATTTGTATACATGTATGTATACATACATACATACATACATGCATACATACATACATACATAAAGATATGTAAATATATACATACATACACACATACATATATATATATATATGTATATAAATTTAACTTCATCTTTTCACACTTGTAAATCAAGTAAGTTTTTGTACTATACCAGAAGTCAGAAGAAATGGTAGACCAGTTATTAGATAATTCAGAAAAGCCAATAGGGAAGTTGTATGAAGACAATTGAGTATAGTATTGATATTACTTTTTGATGTACTTTGAATATCACACTATGCTTTGTTATGAGTTTGTTTTATGAAGGAAGGGCATGAGGTAGAAGATGACAGAAGTCAGGAGGGGGTGATCAAGTCAATGAGTACATCTGATTACATGGGGGAGGGGAGTCTGGAATGGCAAAAATATGATGACTTCATTTGTGAATGGTCCCTGAAGCCGCCAGCTTTTGTTTATGCATATGTTTGCTAATACTTTCTGCAAATGGAAGTGTGACTGCCAGTAAACTCATCAGCAGGGGAAGGACACAGAATTTGAAGTAATGTGATATTTTCTAATCTATTAACAACATGAAACGTAAATGAGCAAATAAATACTAAAGCTAACTATATAACTACAAACCAAACAAAGTACAAGAGTTATGACAAACAGATGAAAATGCGTGTAGTTATGATACTTACCTCAACAGGGAAATAAAGCAAAGCACAAAATGCAAAACAAGTTAACACGATAAACAAGCTGAAACGTAAACAAGTAGAAGTGAAAACAAGTTTTAATCGAAAAGCAAGAAAAATGATAAACACGGAAAATCAAAAACAAGTAAAACTCAGACAATAACAAAATACTAGCTCTAAATGAAAATTAGTACTAACAGGAAGTTTGTATCAATTGTAGACAATCAAGTATAAGGAATCTGTGAAAATGTGTTTCCAGCCAAATGCAATAAGCATTTTGTCTTAAGTGTATTATCTCATGATAAATGAAATTATTGCAATTTAATATAATCTCTTGGGTCATTGGGTTATTTGAGCAGTGAGTAGCAGAGAGCAGCCTATTGATTTCACTGAGTTTAATTTGTTGTACTGTGAACCCATTTGTTTCATTTTGTATGTATCTGTCTTTCTGTATTTCAATCTGAGTATTTGTTTTAGAAATGGTAATCAGCTCTTATTATGGCCTTTTTATTGAATTTTTTGGCCTACTTTTGAATTAAATTATTTTTTTGGGTTGTTTTCTGTTTTTGCTTTCATGGGCAAAACTCATTTTTGTAGCACATGCTAGCATCCTCTTGTTCCATCCCAAACAGTCATCTATGTCACTTCACTTGACTTTTGTTCAAGGCCCGTCTACTATTGTGGCTTCTTCTGACCTTAAGCATTCAATGGGGTTTTGAAGAAAGACCAATTTTCTTAGGGAATATGCATTGCCATTCAGCTATGCTTCAGCATTTTGATGTATTCTAGACTCTTTTTCATGTATCAATTTTATATTGTAGAACTGTGAAAAACTTTAGGGTCATCTAAGATTTTTCCTCTTCCACCACCATAGGTTAGGTTGGAAGCTGGCTATGGTGTTTTTATGTTCTATTCTCAAAAAAATAATCTGGCATGGATGGTACTGTTCAAGTTCTTGATATAGCTGATCTGCTTCAAAAGAAATTTGCTGTCATAACAGGTACACAGCATGTGCTACTTACTTCTTCAGTTTGCTTATCTTTAACCTAATTCAATTTATGAAATGTACCTTTGAATAATTCATTTGGAACATTGCCACATTAATATTTGTAGTGATTTTCAAACATATAGGACTGGACTTCTTGGCTGCATGACAAGAGCAGGACTAATGTCCATTTTGATTATAGCTAGACTTGTAATCATCCTATACAATGAAATCTTCCATGCACTATCTGTTGGAAGAAGAATGCAAGATAATGAGTCCTCATGTCTCACTATAACCTGAAGTGTTTATTTTTCCTACTTTGATTTGATTGTTACATGTCTCCTCAGGATGCTATCATGCAAATGTTGCTGAGTTTATTCATGATAATCATTCCTGATAGATTGATAATGTTTTTCAGGAGGGATTGACAGAGATGGCTACCCTCTTTTAATTTTTTATGATTCTGGTATTGACTGCTCAACTGTTGGAAATGGAGAGTTTCTCAAACTTATTGAATATCTCTCCTCAATTACAAGGTAACATAGCGAATTGTTATACTTAATATATAAAATGGTTTTGTAGGTGGAAAGCGCAGCTTTCTATAGGAAACCTACATTTGCTGGTCTATGTATTGACTTTTCTACATTGAGTCCTAATAAGTATAAAGTTAATTTCATTAGTATTCTTGTTTTTCGAGCCTTCCTCACCTGCTCTTCCTGCATCAATTTTCATAATGAACTTGTTAAAATTAAGCACATCCTAATTGATAATTGCCACCCATTGACATTAATTGATAATGTGATTAAGAAATTTCTTAATGAACGGTTTTCTCCTTCCAACAAACCTCCTATTTCTGAACAAAGTAAACAGCACACTGTCTTTTGCATCCCTTTTCTTGGTCATCTTAGTTTTAAAATACGCAATAATATCAATAAGCTCATTAAACCTCACTATCCTGATACCAAGTTACAATTTGTTTATAAAGCTCCCAAACGATTATCCTCTCTATTTAAATGTAAGGATTCCTTCCCGCCCCTAAATTGCTCAAATGTTATTTATAGGTATTCCTGTAGTGGCTGCACTGCCACTTACAACGGTAGGACACCCAGAAATCTTAAGATTCGTTGTTATGAGCACCTGGAGATTAATAAAAGTGAAAGAAATTATCCCTCCCCCAGTTCTTCATCTATCTGGGATCATATCAAACAATCGGGTCATGATTGCACACTAGAGGATTTCTCCATTATTAGTAAAACTGACAATTATTTGATTTCTTAATTCATGAAAACCTTCTCATTCAAAGGGATAGACCCCATCTCAATTCCCAGCAATCTTCTATTTCTATGGTGTTGTCCTAATTTTCTTATTGTTTACTCCTTTTTACTTTGTGGTGTCTTTGTTCTCTCTTGAGATACTAATTCATCTTTCTATTGTTTTCTATTGTTCTCTTTTATAGTCCGCCCCGTGTTGTTTACCTTTTCGTATTTTTGTCCTCTATAGGGCTCCCTTCAAGTTCACTCCCACTTTGTGCTCCTCTCCACGTTGGTTGGTACCACGTTGTCATTGTTCCCTCTTTTGGTATTTATATGTGCCACTCATATTATCCTCATACTCAAGATGACTCAAGCAAACTCGAAACGTATAAGTCACACCGTTTAAGTCACACCGTTTAAGTCACACCGTTTAAGTCACACTGTTTAAGTCACACTGTTCAAGTCACACTGTTTAAGTTACACCGTTTAAGTCACACCGTTTAAGTCACACCGTTTAAGTCACACCGTTTAAGTCACACTGTTCAAGTCACACTGTTTAAGTTACACCGTTTAAGTCACACCGTTTAAGTCACACCGTTTAAGTCATACCGTTTAAGTCACACCGTTTAAGTCATACCGTTTAAGTCACACCGTTTAAGTCACACCGTTTAATTAGTTAGATTGGAGTAGTTATTTTAGGGAATAGTCTTCATCACGGAAAAGTCGAAATACTGGATCAGTTGTCAGTATTACTAAAATCAAGAAATATGTGGACGGACTCTTTTTTTGTTGTCGTTCTGATTTTGCAATATATAAAATGGGTTATACAGTTAGGCAGAGACAGTGATATGCATTAAATGTAGTAAGGCAAATGAATTGCCTATGGAGCCAGTATGCACTATTTATAAATGTGTTTTCAGAGGTGCTTCAGTATTTCACAGTGTAACTATTATATCCAGACCATCTGTGTCCAGTTTTTGACGGGAAAGGTGCTATCTATTCAACGCAGGCGTCTATAGGGCCTAGGCAGGCGGAGTGTGATTTATCCACCTCACCACATTAGGAGTTTGATTTATCTACCACACTCTCTATAGGGGTTCCAAAATTGTGATGAATAGATAGCACCTTTGTAAAGCACCTTTGATAATTATAAGAAGATGTCGGATAAACAATACAAAACGGTTAAATTATATATAGGGAATTACTTTGGGAGGAGCTCTCTCAGTAGTTAAACTAATCGAGGAGAAAGCACCCCCTGTGTCAAAATTGCTTCGCACAATTCTTACTTCTTTTATTAAGATTTTTACTGAGTATTTCCTATGATCAATTTTAAGTATTTTCAAAGAGGAAGGCTTTGAGTTTACGGGAAAAAAGATTTATGCATTGTGATGTTTTAATCCTTTAGGCCTTTGTTTTGCTCAGGGCAAGGCCTTTTATATCAACATTTTCCGCCAGGCAAATGGTTCACGTGCGATGCATCGCACGCTATAAGAGTGGTTTATTGTGGAATAGCGTGCATTGTCTAAGCTTTGGTTTTCGGAAAAAGTATGGACCGCTGAAGTAGACTTCTTGCATTTTCTTTTGACGAGTCACGTCCAGCAGACATCATTTTATATAAACACTGCTGGATTTTGAACTCTAACTTCAAAAGCAGACCCTGTTCTTGATCTTTGATGAGTTGCTTCCTTTGGCGAACATTTAAAAGTTATTTTTTCGTATAAGTCAATGTATCATATTTTGAATGAATTAATGCAGATTTCGACATTCAGGAAACTTATCCTTTGTTGAGAACCTTGAACTACACGTTTTTTTTTATAAGAAAAACACTTTTTCCTGAGGCTCAATTTTCTTAACTTTTCACGAATTTGAGGCTGAGATTTTCTTAAGATTTTCTTAACTTTTGCAGGAATAAACTGGCTGAAACAGGCTACTCTGTATTTGTTGGGCCACTACAATTCTCGATCTTTGTACGAGAGTTTGCGAAAATGAGCCAATATCAATTTCTGGCATGTAAAGAAGATGAACTATGGTTTTCTTTGCATTTTCTTGAACTTGAGCCTTGTGATTTTCTTAGGATTTTCTTAGGATTTTGGCCATTTGAGCCGCATTTTCTTATAAACTTTTTTCTTATACAAAAATCGTGTATGGAAAGGTTTTGAATGTTTAGTTCCATGTACCATATGGTCAACGGTCAGAATTACATTGCATTGGTAGTTATTAGATTGAATTATTAGAAGAAAGAATTGAGGAAAACAAATCAGTAATTTTCGAGACGGGAACAAATAATATTCCGCGTGCAATACTTAAATTAGGACGTTTGAGTGTTACGGTTCTCTCACACGCTATCTCCGTTGAATGGATATCTTGACTCATCGGAAATAGTAGGCACAGTAATTATGGACTTATCCAAAGCGTACAATTGCTTCCCTCATGACCTTCTCATAGCAATACTATGGGCTTATGGATTTCATCTTAATAGTTTATATCTGATCTCAGCTGGATCGAGAAACGGCCTCAAAAAGTGAAAATAGGATCTTCCAAGAACTCCTTAAGAATACTAACTGTTGATATACCACAAGGATCTCTACTAGGTACTTTATTGTCTAATGTCTTCTTAAATGATTTATTTCTATTAAGTCGCAAAGGAGAAATTTGTAATCTTGCGGATGAAAATGCAATTTACGTGATCTTGAAAGTGATATGAGTGCTGCACTATAGTTGTTCATGCACAACGTTTTGGCAGCAAACCTTGAAAGATTCCAACTAATGCTCCTTGGGGTTCAAAAGCAAATGAGGTCTGTGGCACATAACAGCTTTCTGTAGCTTGATGATGGGAAAGATCTGCTGAACGATCTCATTTAACTCTAATAGACTTGGTTTATTGTTTTGATACTGCACGAAAAATCGAAATCATGTGTAAGCACACTGAGATTGCTTTTCATTGTCAGAGTATAAAGTGTTATATGATAAGTATGATATCGGCAGACTTTTCTTTTTGCTACTTCAAGGAAGGCCTAAGTGAACTTTGTCTAGAGCATTAGAGTTTATATTTTGCAGAATTTGAAAATGAAAATTTTTTGTAGGCTGCTGCAGGAAATTGAATATATTACAGTGATAATGGACCGAAGAACATCAAAATGGCATGATGTGAAGTCCCTCTTTCTCAAATTAAAGGTTATTCTATGCCTTGAATGTAGATTTCAAGTAACAAGCGTTTTCTTATCGAGCTACTGTGGAACATTTCAGTTAGCCAAATTGATATCTTTAAAGAAGAGATAAGCATTCGGTACCCAGACGTAATGCTTGCGTATATATTCATTTGTGGATATCTGTTAGTGCTGTTAGAAGTTAAAAACTATTAGTGCAGGTTTTAGATCTGCTGAAATAGTGCTTAGAATGTTTATTGAAATACAAAAGAGATGCTTGTTAGGCGCTAACTTTTGTGAAAATTTCTTGATTGCACAATAGTTTGCCCGTATTTTGCCATTTTCAGATGAATTTGACAACAGTCTCCGGGTGTGTTGCTCTAGATCTATCCTTGTCTAAGGTGCTTGGTGTCATTTTCTATACTGAGTATTACCTAGGAGCGGTACTTGTTCACTTTTTGTGATAGATCTGTTTTGTTTCCTCTTTAGGGTGTTGGTAATCTTCATATTCATAAGTTACTTGTTCTGAAGCCAAAGGGATTTTTTCAGAAGCATTTCAATAGCGAAAGCAAAGAGCTTCAAGATATCATTGACGGGAAGGTTGGTGCTGTTTCAATTTTGAAATTTGTCTTAAGTTAAGTGATAATCTATTTATTCTTTTCGTCTGCAATAGCGCCCCTCTATCAATTATATGTTGAGACTTTTCATTCATGCATTTTCATTCCAATCCCCTTAGAATTGTTTCTTCAAAGGGATTATTCCGTAGAATACATTTACACCTAGAGAAGAATTTTAGGGGTATATATATCATTATTATGATGCTCTGTGATGTGTAGTGGGATATATCAGGGAAAAGTATAAACAGATAGTATACTTTATGAGTTTAGTATGATCCAATGTTTATTGTTTTTTTCTGAAGCTTTGAATTGCATTCTCTCCATTAGATTATATTTTTGGAAAGAATTGAGTCTCTTTTTAATCATATCGAAGTCAGACAATTGCCTGAGGATCTGGGTGGAGTTTTTGAGTTTAATCACATCGAGTGGATTGAGCATAGGACGGTTTGTAATCTTAGTCAAATAATTTTGTGTACTTACTATAGAGAATCATACAACCAGTCCAGTAGATGGGCCTTAGTAGGAAAGCAGTTAAAATAATTGACCTGGCGGACTTGTTCACAGATGTTATCAGTTAAGGGATATATACACATGAATCTGTGAAATTATTGATATTCTGGTTTGAATGAAACTTTGACCAGAAAATGTTGATATACCTGAAATGTATGAGCGAGCCTAAATTTATGAGGCCTACTTTGCCTTGGTAGCATGAGGCAATCAAAGGTTTCCATTAAAGAATCCTAATCTTTGGGGTCGCCGAGACGCATTTGAACAGCTAAGTAGATGACGAGGAAGTATCAGTAGCAGGATATACAGCGTATATATAGTACACTCCCCTTACAAAAGTATTGCACAGGCTGACCCAAAATGGCGTCCAATAAAACAAGTTTTTCACAGGTTGACCAAACCCACAGCTTCTATCTGAACATCAATGAGCCCTGTGACTACTGTTTCGGCGGGAAAGTATTTGTTGCAGTGCTTACGTGATATTTCATGTATAAAAAGTATGTGCTTTCATTTGGTTTGCTTTTTAAATGGCTCTTAAAGAAGTGTACCTAAATCATAGAAATGTCAGGTAAAGTACAACTTGCTGTAGAATAGAGCGAGCGGACAGAGCAAGAAGTGTTAGTAGAGGTGCTACTAGTTGCTGTCATGATGATTGTGACTGAAGACGTAAATTGCAATTATCAGAAGGGCTCAAACTAAATCATTCAAAGATATTGTCCGATTGGGTATTTTTAGCTGAATCTTAAAAGAGCCATGAGAACCACACAAGGTACAAGCACTTTAATTGCTATTGCTTTGACAGATGATTCGAAAAATATATTAAAAATAATCACTACAAACATTAACCTAAGTAGCCCTTGGCTTGGTATGAGTCATTCATTCAGTGCATTGTATGAAATATGCATTCAGGGTACATAAGTTTGGAAACGATGGGCCGAAAAATGCTCCTTGAATCCGTTAGTAGGAGGCCAGGCGAAGGTGTTCGAAATTGATTTTGAGCGAAGATCGATGCTGACGTGACAAAAACAACAACCCTCGTACACGAACATGTCTTTTTCCAAAACATAGCAAAGTTTTTCAAATTTTTCCTAACATATTGAAGAAATTTAGGAAAATATAAGCATGGTTAAAATTCGATAAATGTCAGAAAGTGAACGAGTGGCGATAAAATATTTGCGTCTTGCTCGGGTTTCGTATGCAGCAATTGGAAAAAAAATTGGATTCAGCAGCATTTAAAGTTTTCAAAAAATTTGAAACGACAGGCTCTATGGAGTTGTGTGTCGAATTGCTAGACTACTGATGTACTCAACCTTGTGTGAGATAACAATTACAGTGTCAGCCTGTTTTCCACTAGAAAGCCCACCAAAATGCATCATCAAGCGAATTATGAGAAAATATGGCATCTCAAGCTACAGAAAGAAGGCTAAGCCTTTCGTTTCACAAAAAATAGGTCTTATCGACCTAACAAATAGCTCTCAAACGATTGCTATTCTACACTTTTGAGCAAGTAACTCTCTACAGCAAATGGATCATACCCAGTCCAGCAACCATAATGTTACATGTGGTGTACCACAGGTTTCTATTTTTAGGCTCTTTCTCCCTGTTATCTGCGTACTAGATGATTTTCATCTGCTTGTTGAAAACTGTAGTTTGCTAACGCTTGCAGACGACTCTGCCATTTATTGTTTGTTCTCTGATAGCAAAGTATAGAAAGGGTGGTATTTAGCAGTTACTGTTTCTGCTACTTTGATTGTAGAAAGCTCTGATACTGTTGTTTCAAAAAGACATTAGCATGTTGCTTGATTTATCTGTCAGTGCGACTTTCACCAACACTTTTTCGCCCTGTAATTAAGTTTGGGTTGAATATCTGTCCTCCATCTTTTAAATTCACTGAGTATCAAACTGTCTTTCGTATTGCTTTAAAATCATCTTCAAACGCAGACATAGGAAGTTTTTGGAAGGATACTAAGAATAGCCCAATTTTGCATTACGATACATATCGCAATATGAAAGATGCCCTGAAGTCTTTCCTTAGTAAACAGGAAGACAAGCTGAAGGCTATATTGTATGACTAGGTTATTTCTTCACTACAGCCATAGTTTCTTGAAAGGTTACTTTGTATTCGGGAATTCACTCCTGGATTTGAGACTATTCTTTTGACCAATGCATTGCCTAAAATAATATAGTATTAATTATTCTAAGCAATGCATTGGTCAAAAGAATATCGACTGTCCCCCGGTTTCCCGCGTTGCAGGCGATCATGTGGAACAACTAATTGGTTCTCGGTAGGAAAGGGAGTCAGAAAAAGGTGCATTATGTCACCGTATCTGTTTAGTATATACACAGAAGGAATAATGAGATAGGTAGAAGAGGACTACGTAAGAGAAGAATATGACGAACTCACACTTATCTATACACATTGAAGCATTTTTATACACTACACCTTATAGTTGGAATTAAAAGTGTCTGAAATGTCTTTGAATTCTATATATATAGGCAATCGAACGGTTTGAAATCACATGCAGAAAAACAAAGTCACGACTGGAAGAAGTTCGAGTAAAATTTAACCGCATTGAACCTTTATCGAATCAGCGAGAGATCGACGAAATTCACACTTTGCATTCGAAAGTAGTCAGTGACGTTGATGACGACTTAGTATGCAGTAAGGACATTGCTGAAACATTGGAGCCAATTGTTAAGAAGCCATTTGTTGAAAAAGATGCCAAACCTTTATCCCAATTTAATTTTGATTGTCTTGAAAAATGGATTTCGGCTCTGCAAGGAATGAGAGAAGACCTACAGAATCTGTGGAAGTCGCATGAAAAGTATTTGGAAGATGCAAGGGTACTTTGCCAGTTTGAGTACGACTATTCTAAGGTATTTGACAAACTTTTAATTGGTTCTGTTCGTTGCAGGCCTGTTCTTTGAATTTGCGAGAAAGCATTTCGCACAATACTGTTATTATTTATGTATCCATCTGGCGGGAATGATTTATAGGTAATTCATGTAAGCTTTGTTATTGCCACTGAAAGGTATCTTGATAATGCATGTATATTTACTTATTTGTACATATGGGGTATTTGGTTTGTCGAATTGATCTCCATCAATTCCCTGCTGTTCTGGTCTTACATTAGACTGATTATTAGCTATTAGTGAAGTTGAAATGTATGCATGGAAAAGTAGTACTCGATCAATTTGTTCTGTTTGCTTTGGAAGGTATCGAAGTCTATATTAGAGCACATTGCTGAAATCAACAATCGTAAAGATATTGGAGTTTCATTGGCAGACGCTACAGATTTGATGAAGGAATTCGAGTCTTTTAAGGAGGATACAAAGGTATTTGCTAAATTTTCATTGCAATTTCATTTGATTTTTGGCGGAGAAGTATTTATAAACATATGAGTATATATTGAAAATTTATGATTCGAATATCATTTGAAATTTTAGGGAGTTTTGGGTTTTTCATTTGATAGAGCTCCTTCTCTAGATGCTATTTTATAATTTGCAAGTTTCGAATATGAAACTTAGATTTGGTTATGTGACTACTTATTCAGTTTTTGCTTTCTATGTGTAGAGGTGTTGATTTTTCACATATTCACGTTTCGTCAGGTTTCTCTTACTTTCTTTATACACCTATTATTCTTTAGCATTGAGTGCAATGTGACTTCTACTTCGAGAAGAAATTTCGAAATTACTGGGTGTAGAATGGACGTATATAACATTGGGAAAGTTTTTTTATCCAGGATACTTACGAGGAAATCAAGTCACTCCGTGAGAGAGGGTATAAGTTGGTCGATGACAATCATTATTCAAAAAGCAGTATAAAATTAAGATGCGATGAAATAAGGAAACTGTGTGACAACTTCCAGGATGCATTGGATGCAAGAGAGGATACGCTACACACAACTGTTGATGTTTTTAGGTGTCTTGACCAGGTTATTTATATTCTTTGCACTCCTTCCTATCCCTTTAGATTTCTTCTTCTCTTATTTGGTGTTTTGTCATTTTTAAGTCTGCTTGTGTTAGAATGCTTTGCGTCATTGACTGGCCAGTTAACTGAAGTGCAGAATGGCTCGACTTCCTTGATATAGAAACTGTAATATGCGATTTTATAATATTAGGTTATTTAAAAGAGAAGGCTTCGGCCTCTCTTCATTTAGCTTATTGGTTATTGTACACTTCTTTTCTATATTAACTGAAAGAAAAATGAGATAGAACAAGATGTCGATGCTTGAAAGTCTTAAGGCTTAGGGATTCCACAATTGGTTTTGAAGGACTTTACTTGTAATGTAAAGAGTCGTCTAGATTGGCATGAAAATGATACGGGCTGACTACTGTTTGAAATGAAATTATCCTGTACTTGTTTAGTTAATATTTGTTAGTAATGGAGTTGTGTATTTCTTCATTTTCCAGTTGGATACATGGAGAAAAAATGGATTAGATATGCTTGCTTCCCAATCTTTGGATGGAATTCAGTATGCAGATGGAGCTGCCATAGCCCTTGAGCAGATAGAGCGTTTTATTTCAAATGGTAATGGACTTAGCGTCGGAAAGGCTAGCAAGCTTGATCAATTGTCCACAAAACTGGACAATCCTGATATAAAGGAGAAAGTCAGAAATGCTCTAGCAGGTACAAAGGAAATCACAGAGATGCTTGAAAAGAGGGAAAGTAGGTTAGTATGATCTCTTTTCTGACCGTTTGTAGCCAACTACAAGGAATTGTACTAAAATGGACAACTCATTATTAGCACATGGTTTTATCCTATCTTTAAAATGCTATTTGATTTGTAAGATGTCATTTAGTTTTTTGTCAGGTTTTGGATATTGGAGGGATATTAGACTTAATTTAGTTTTCTTTTTGGCAGTGACTTATTTTTATCTTTACCATATTGCTCGACGTATAGATCGAGTGTCCAAGTTTTTCAAATGTGGACAGTGGACCTCAATTTTTATATCTTTGACACGTTTTTGAGACCATTTGTCTTTTTTATAAGTGTAGTTTACAGGAAATGTTTGTAGAAAGTGATTCAATTTGAGCAAAATGATTTCATTTGGAACAATTTTTGATAGGAGTGCATAATCCGGTGTTAGATTTGAAATTCTTTCCCTCGCAAGTGCTCCAGCTTGCCTTTTCTTAAGGAATGGCATATAATTTACAATATTGCTATGGAGCAGATATTTGGCAATATGGATTTAAATAGTTTAGGAAGCTAGGGAATCTTCCATTTTAGCAATATGATTTCTTCTGGATTTCACTGGTCAGTTTCATGTTTGCAGTATCTCTTTCTAATTCCTCTTTCTGGTGGATTTCATTGAGAATCTGGACGAATATATTGTTGGAACTGTACAGAAAAGAGTGATGGCCATTATCTGATTTCAACTTGTTTCTCATTTCGCTTGCCATATTCATGCTTAATCACATGTCGTATAGCTTTTGCTTGCTTTCAGCAGACATATCACGTCTCATCAGTGATGACTTAGCAATCCCAAAAATTTGAAACATGCACCATAATGAGAATGATATCCTTATTTAGTGAATGAATGAAGCTGTTTTGTTAATTCATAGAGTTGTAAGGGAGTCTTCCTGAACAGTTTGAAGTTTGAAGAGAATTTGATTATCAAACTATTACGTTTGGCTAACAACATTGTTTTACTCTCACTTGTTGTTTTGTTTTGAAAATAATCTTATAACTCCAAAACTTTGTCTTCTATTTCTTCTTGGTGTTGGTCTTCAATGCAAAGCGAGCAAATTCTAAAATGAGAAGTTGAGAAGTTTTGGAGAGAAGTTTATCACATTGAAGTTGACGGACGAAGTTCTTCCTACGAAATTTTAGGACGGAACATTTCCCTGCGAAATTCCTCTGTGTTTCTGTCCCTGGAGATTGGCTGGAGATTGTGGCCCGATAGCTCAGTTGGTAGAGCACCGACGTACAAAGTCAGGGGTCGCGAGTTCGAATCCCGCTCGGGTCGATTATTTTCTCGCACTTTCACTTTTCAGATTGGCTTTAATGTGTTTCAACCTCATAAATAATTGATATGCATGTTCATGAATTATAGAACTGAAAGTGGGCTCTAATTACTTTTATTCATTCAATTTGGTGTTGTTGATTATTTTTGTAGCCTGAAAAAGCTATCAAAGCCACCAGCACGGCCGATACAACCAGTGAAAGCCATTCAAAATCTAGACTCACCTGAAAAGAAAAGAGAGAGTTCCAACAATGCAGCATTTGTGAATCAGCGAAATAAAAAAGATTCAAAAGAGTTAAAGAAGAATATTGATGTTGTTGTTACGAGTCAACCACTAAAGAAGCGCATGAGTTTTAGGCGGTCAAGGAGGGCCCTATTGGCTATGCAGGTATATAGCTCAAATATCTATTGTCGTTGTGTAAGGCGATTGATTTTGCTCATAGAACCTGTTGTTCCAAAGGCAGCTTTTTACATCTTCCAACTCCACGTGAGTTACCCAACTGTTCCTTCTAATCATACGAGTTTGGTCGCATGATCGATGTCTAGCCATCCTTGACTCAATTCTGAGCATTACATGAAGTTTGCAAAATTTTGTATATCACTATCATTGGGGAATCCTCTCAATTGCTTACCAATCAGATGGCCTGAATCCCCAATTTTGCTAATCCTTGTTCAAAAGATTTGAAGTACAATCTGATCGTTCTACGATCATTTTTTTATAGACATCATTACGACGTCAATATTTTCTAAATAGCTACTACTGACCATGTTGAGATCGCACCCTTTTCAAGAAATATCACACCTCTGGATGTCAGTATTGTATAGCATTTGTTGCATGGTCATGTAGTGATGGGACTGTATTACTGATCTCAGTTCTGGTCTCGAAAAATATGTTCGACTCATCAATTAAACCACATTTTACTGATCAAAAAGTAGATTGTACAGATAAATCAAAATGTAAGTAGTGTTCAAGACGACTCAAAAGGATTAGGTAGTAACTCTTTTTATGTTGTCAATATTCTCTCTCAACGTCTGGGATAATCATTTTGGGTTACTGGAAGTAGTCACTTTCAGTTGGTAGATAAGTACTTCAAGGACAGGAACTTTCGCGATTTTCTTGATTTCTTACTTTATTCGTAAAAGTTTGTGCCTTGGAAAATCCCAAAATCAAAATTCGCGAAAATTTTTGTCGCTAACTTACAGAAAATTTTCGACTAACAATAATTTTTTTCTTCAACTCTTTTTTTCTTGCTACTGTCTTTTAAGCACCCATGTCCGTACTCTCTTGGATCTTGAAACCTTATACACTGAGTGTCCTCCTTCGGATGAACATGACTGTGAATATATCAGTGAAACATTGTTCACTTTACTTCAGAAGGTAATATCATTATTGAGACGAAAAGAGGCACTGCCCAAGAGGCAATGTCCAAGAAGCACTGTCCAAGAGGCACTGTCCAAGAGGCACTGTCCAAGAGGCACTGTCCAAGAGGCACTGTCCAAGAGGCATTGCCCAAGAGGCACTGTCCAAGAGGCACTCCAAGAAGCACTGTCCAAGAGGCACTGTCCAAGAGGCACTGTCCAAGAGGCACTGTCCAAGAGGCACTGTCCAAGAGGCACTGTCCAAGAGGCACTGTCCAAGAGGCACTGTCCAAGAGGCACTGTCCAAGAGGCATTGCCCAAGAGGCACTGTCCAAGAGGCACTGTCCAAGAAGCACTGTCCAAGAGGCACTGTCCAAGAGGCACTGCCCAAGAGGCACTGTCCAAGAGGCACTGTCCAAGAGGCACTGTCCAAGAGGCACTGTCCAAGAGGCACTGTCCAAGAGGCACTGTCCAAGAGGCATTGCCCAAGAGGCACTGTCCAAGAGGCATTGCCCAAGAGGCACTGTCCAAGAGGCATTGCCCAAGAGGCACTGCCCAAGAGGCACTGCCCAAGAGGCCTTGTATTCCTGCACTTAAGATTCATGCACAGATATGGACGGATCTTATAAGATGTATACCTTCCATGAGAAATATCAGGGAAGGAAAGAATTGAAAACGCTTTTTGCTCAAGAAATGCTTTTCTGACGTATCAGTCATCAATGATAATAATTTGTGGTGAATCCTTTGAACTTGAGTCAGATTCTCGTTTTCGCCTCGTTGAACTTCCGTCCTCATTTCTCTTACGTCTCTTGACGAAATTGGAGTGGTTGAGGCTTTCCTCTTCTTCTTCCACGAGCATTCTTTACTTAATTTCGAAAGCAGTATCATTATAAAAGTGACATATTTCGACATTAACAGCACCGAAAATGCATAGAAGATTTTGATTTTATCGCACACTTTTCTTCAGTCGCTACAGTTCTTTTTACGCAAATTGACCTTTTCTTCTCGGTCGCGAAAGCTTTTTCCGCTAATTTGCAAATATTGGAATTCGCCATACTTTATGACCTGAATTTCAGGGATTTTTTCTCTCAGATCTTTCTGCCCGTGAAAGTTTCTGCCCTTAAAGTGTCCACTCCCCTTCAGCAAGCGTAGTATATCCTGGCCAGTGGGGTAGTAGTTTCACGTCATTAGCGGAAGGCACTTCCGCTTGGCACGGTTATTTTCTCTTGGCCAGTGGGGACAGGCACTTCCGATCAGTAGTGGTAGTTAGTCCTGGCTATTAGGGGTAGTTACTCCTGGCCGTCAGTGCATGGTACTCCTCACCACTGGGGTTAATCACTTCATGGCAGTGAAGGGGGTCACTCCCACCCTTTTGAGGGCACTTGAAGTGTCTTGAAGAAGATATTGCTCCGTTTAGTCAATTTTATAAAGTTATTGTGATGCGAGCTTTGTGGCTGGGTCCCATTTTGTATACAGGGGGATTTGCAGAGACGTTTTTGCAATTTGTTTAAGGCTTAAAACAATAATGGCCTTCTTACCTTGTGGATTAGTCAATGATCGATTGATTTTGCCGACTGTTCTCTAAGGGACATTTTCCCAGAAACTTTATGGCCAAACGGACTGGGCCTCATGGGGTGGGGGGGGGGTTGGCAGTTGATTCTAACCTTAAATGTAGCCAACAGGTAGCAAGGATCTGTCAGAAAAATAGTAACAAGATTACCTTTTTCTTTAGGGTTTTAAATCATCCTAATGGAAAATAGTCGCCCATCTTGTAAAACTCCTTCATCAATTCTCAATTTAGTTTTTCCCATTGATATGGATACTTTTGTGGAAAATCTGCCGATTAACCTGAACTAAATTCACAATAGAACACTTTGAATTCCCCCACAATGACTACTCTTTCCCTTTTGAAGATCTGAGAAACCATATCAAGTTAATGCACATTTCACATTAGAGACTGTGGAATGTTTATGGCTGAGTTCTACAGGTGCGCAAATAAACAAAGCGTATTCCATGAAAGAGAGGTGAATATCATTTACTATCAGAATCCTCTTAAGTTACCTCACAAAAATGAGTAGGGATTGGTAACTGTAAATTTTTATGAAAGATGTCGCATGATGCTGTAGAAAAATTAACCGGATACCATTTGACAGATCTCAGATGGGGATCACCCAGACAACCAGACAAGATTTATCGGCAATACTATTATTAGCATCTCTTTTAGGACCCAACGGGCAAGACACAGTATAAAGAGAATGATAGTGAGCTCCTGAAGAAGTCAAGGTGAGATTATCTTGCATGTATAAGCCACTGTTCTGCAATACTTGAAAATATTCTTGCTAGTCATCTCTTATTCCAGTTGACTCAATCTCTTGAGGAAGAGTTATATTTGTAGTGTCATTGTTGTGACACATCGGGGACCTCAGTAATGGGCGCTGTAAAGCAAAGGTTTGCGTTAGCTTTCTGTTGCCCAATCTTTACAGTATGTTATTACACAAGCAATGTAACGCCTAAATTCTATTGCAGTGTTTTCATGACTACTTGTTCTGCCTTGTCACTTCATAGGATGTCGATATTGTTTTAAGTGCTGATAAATGACATTTTTGAATTTTGAGTACCTTATCTTCTGTCTTGAGTTGGTATTTGTGTGCCAATATGCTAGTTCAAATGGATGTGTGCTCGCCTCTGGAGTTTAAACATTTTTTCTTCCCCATCTTCAGTTTCATTGGAGGTACCTACTGAAGACCACCTTTCCTATCTTCAATTTCAACGGAGATATCTACTCAAATTTCATTGATCTTGTTAAATGAGATGGTTGATAAAATTACATCTGGAATTTCTTTGCTTTGTTATGGTCTTTAGCACCATAGGAGTTCTTTTGTTTTTCATTACGTACATAGGAGAAGTTGTTCCTTGTGAAATCGTTCTAGACCTGAACTGCTTCATTAAGGCCTCTTAAGTGTTAAAAAATTTATTGCTATACTTGGTGTGAGAAATCTGACATATATGAAATTCGATTCCGTTGCAAGGATCTCAGAATGTAGGGTCTGCAGGGGTAAGATGGGTAACCCAGGCTAAAGTGGATAAATGACCATTTTGCAAATTAGTAAATTATTGTCTCTCTTCCACACCTAATTTACGTGATGTCTTATAAAGAGGTATTGTACCAAGTTAAAAAAATGGAACTTTACTCTTTCAAGGCCATAAGTCAGTAGTAATAATGCAAATATTCACTTTCCCACTTTACCCCGGGTTACCCATCTTACCCCAGCAGACCCTATCAAAAATTTACATCGCTAGATGTATTCCTGAAGTAACTGTTTTTTGCATTTCAATTATGTCTAGTTGGGTTGTTAGCAGTTGCATGCCGTTTCATATTTCTTGCTAAAGTTGTTGTGAAATGAAGTATTATTGATTTGGTGACGATCCCATATGGTCTTTAGATTGCAGTTAACTTCTTATTCATTTCATTTATACCTTTTTCACGGTGTAATATGCTTAATCTGTAACTGAAGATGATTGTCGAAGCAATCGAAGCATATTTTGCAAACTCAAATCAATTTTCGTTTTCTTACGTTTATTTCTGATTTAGTAGAAGCAACAGGGTTTGGAAGAAATGAAAAGTGAAAGTGCGAGAAAATAACCGACCCGAGCGGGATTCGAACTCGCGACCCCTGACTTTGTGCGTCGGTGCTCTACCAACTGAGCTATCGGGCCACGCTTCCAAATCGTTGCTCAAGGGTAGGTCATTTGCTCGCACCGCCCCTCTCTTAACCAATTTGCACAGGGGAGCCATCGCAGCTCCATCGTAATGTGCATTGGACCTGCTGTTGAGAGAGGACTGCTCACACCAGGGGGGCCATCGCAGCTCCATCGACTGGATAGAGTTGAGGAAGGTTCTCTCTCAACAGCAGGTCCAATGCACATTACGATGGAGCTGCGATGGCTCCCCTGTGCAAATTGGTTAAGAGAGGGGCGGTGCGAGCCAATGAACTACCCTTGAGCAACGATTTGGAAGCGTGGCCCGATAGCTCAGTTGGTAGAGCACCGACGTACAAAGTCAGGGGTCGCGAGTTCGAATCCCGCTCGGGTCGGTTATTTTCTCGCACTTTCACTTTTCATTTCTTCCACACCCTGTTGCTTCTACTAAACCTTCCTCAACTCTATCCAGTCGATGGGGCTGCGATGGCCCCCCTGGTGTGAGCAGTCCTCTCTCAACAGCAGGTCCAATGCACATTGCGATGGAGCTGCGATGGCTCCCCTGTGCAAATTGGTTAAGAGAGGGGCGGTGCGAGCAAATGACCTACCCTTGAGCAACGATTTGGAAGCGTGGCCCGATAGCTCAGTTGGTAGAGCACCGACGTACAAAGTCAGGGGTCGCGAGTTCGAAT